>CM047519.1:24917048-25475950 GCA_026122265.1 Ammodytes dubius | reverse complement strand
ATTTTTTTATCACTAAGATGTAAAAAAAAAACATGCTAAACGTTTAAGGGCTGGGAGTTGTTTTTTTGAACCCTCTAAGAGCAAAAAAAAAACATCAAACCGGGGTTTTCCCCCTGGTTACACCCCCATGGTTTTTTCTATGACCACACACATTCCCAGAGTAACCATGAAACCGCTGAAAAAATCCCTTTGTGCAACTGTGACATACACACACACGCCCCAACACCCCAAACGCACGAAACACATGCCCCCCCCCCCCCCCCCCCCCACACAAAAACACAGCTATATGCAGCCCAGTGATCTGGAGGTCATTCTCCATTATCAACTTCTTTGTAACCCCCTTTAAAATTTTTTTCCCATGTCCAGTGTGGTCTCATTTCCCTTTTTTTATTTAATTTTCACAAGGAAAGGCAGAAGTGAAGAACTCTGAAAAAAAGAGAAGTTGGCCCTCGTTTTTCTGTTTCCCGTTCTGCATAATGGGGAAAGGGGGGCTGAGGTCAGGGGAAACACAGCTCCTCCCTTACTTCTTCCCCAAAGCACAAGCTTAACGGGAAAAACCAGGGGGACATCCACAGCCGCCCTCAAAACTGCTTTTTGGGCTATCAGGCTTCCTTATTGTTACTGTAAAACCTTACCTTCCTACACACACTTCCACCCCTTAAAAAAACAAAAAACTGGAAACATGCAAAAGTAGGGTTAGAAATTAAAAGGGTTTTTAGATTTTTTTCCGGCGGATAATCAAGGGGGGCCCCCTTACATAAAAAAACACTTTCGCTACGAGAAAGGGAGCAAGCAATTCATAAAATCATTTTAAAAAATAAATGATTCTGTTTTTCCACACATTTCTAAGACTTTTTTAAAAGCCTAATTCTGTTATATGAGACACACTCAACTTCTTAATATTCTAGCCCCCTCTTTTAAACGTAGCTTTGATTTATTGGTGCGGGGAAATGTTTCATTTTTTTGGGGCTTCAAACTGGAGTCAAATATTCTCTTTAAGGCCAGGAAAACACCGGGGCCCGATAATCGCCGTCGTAAATGTCGGTAAAGGGGGGCGGGGGCACGAATCTGTTTGGTTTTCGTGCCTGACGTCCCGGGCCCAAAGTAAAAGGTCGTCGGGCTTGTTTTGAGCCAAGCACGCCAGAGCAAACAGATGGGTGAATGTGTAAAGCGCTTACAAAAGGCGGGGCAGGTAAAAAAATCCTTTCCCCAAAGTTTTGTTTTGTCGTTTTTTTTAAAACATGTTTTTTAAAAAACACACTTTTTGGATCTGAGAAAATGCTTTGATAACCCGCGCTTTAAAACCCGCAAGTGCAAAAATTTTGGGGACGGGGGGGAGGACGAGGGGACGCCCCAAATGCATAACTGACAGGAAGTTTTGCTAAAAGAACCAAATTTCCCCTTACCCCCCACCTTTAACAAAACAATTCAGCAACCCAAATAAAAAACAATAACAACAGCAGTGGGGGCCACCCGGGAAAAAAAAAAAGGCAGACAAACATCCTAAACCCGAAAGTGAAAAGTGCGCGGTTCCCGGCGGAGGAACCCCCACCGGTGCTTTCGCTGTACTAAATTGGAATTCCAAAACGGGACACTGCCGTCAACTTTGGGTTCATATTATCCTCCGGAACAGCATACAGCTGGGTGAGTTTCACTATGCTAACCGGCGCTACCTTACGCCCGCCGCTGGACGCTGATTCTTGGGTGGACGCGCGGCCACGCGCTAGTACATTGACTTTGTATGTAATCTCGCCGCGCGGCCAGTGCGGTGTGTTCGCAGCTTTAGGATTAACAGGACAGCTGCCAAGGGAAGACTGATGAGAGACTGAGGGGAGAAAAACCTCATTCATTATATTATAATAGCGATTTTTATAATGATGGAACGCTGGTTCCGTATTGGTGAAGTGTTCCTTTAAGGCGAATACATTACGTCAATGAGTGTGCTCTCAAGTATAGCCTTACAAACGTCTGTGTGTGTGGGTTTGCATGCGTGCGTGGGTGCGTGCATGCGTGCCACCCAATCCCTGTGGATTCACTACCTCACCCAATGTAACCCCAGCCAGGGACCGAGGCTTGTCAGCTCTACAGTTGGAGACACCTGTTGGGCCCACAGTTTCAATGCGCCCACCCTGTCCTCTCCTCCTCCCTGCCTGCCAGCCCTGTCCTGTGGGTACGCTGGGGATTGGGACGTGACACATTCCCATCCACCTCTTCTTCTCCTCCTCCTCTCTCCCTTTCTCTCTCCCCTCCTTTCTCTTTGTCTTGTTTGTTCCATTTTGAAGCCTCTCTATCCACACACTACTTCAGCTGCCTTAAGTGGTCCACTTCAAACACACCACTACAACTGTGCAGGTGGACGTATTCCACTGCCCCCTACACGCACACGCACACAAGCGCACACACAAACAGACATAAACACACACATGCACGCTCACAGAGGCAGTGCTATTGAATAGAGCAGCTGCCAGGGAGATTAGGGCACGTCGTCCATTATGAGAGAAAAACTGGCAGATTTCATCAAAGACGGCAGTGTTAACAAGGGAACAGGGTGTCCAGATTAAAGATGCAGCCTGCCAGGTTTTTTTTGGGATAGCATAGCACTGCCTCCACGAGGAATGATTGTTTGGACTTGTTGTCGCTGCTATGGTTGCAAACTACTTCGCTAATCATCTTTTAGCATTCAGGCTATTCAGCTTCATACAAGTAATGTGGCTATGATTAATAAGTTATGTTCTCCTGGGAGAGAGAGAGAGGGAGAGAGAGAGAGAAGCTGGGATTTTGTTGAACTTGAATTTCAGATCACAAGCGTCTCTTTTTATTGGCCTTTATTGCATGGTAGGATGTCCGTGATGTGTCTGGGCTTGAAATGGGTCCCCGTGTGCCATCTGTAATTGTAAGCTACACTACTACTAACCGTATCCTTTTAGCATCATCTTCTCTCTCTCATCTCTCCCCTAACGCAGCCCTATAACTCTGTGCTTGGAAACATTAAAGTAATGAGCTGTGAGCGACCCCCCCCCCTAAAAAAAAAAAAAAAACGCTTGCATTTCTTGGCGTCTGTTTTCATTGTGTTAATTAAGTCTGTAGCCCTGCTCCCCCCTCCACCCCCCGTCCTCATGTTTTTTGGCGGTATGAACTCGGCGAACCGACCCAAGTGCTGAGGATTTATTTCCCTCAAATCATTTCCGCTTTACTTTCCTGTTGAGCCCCCCCCCCCCCTCCCTCAATCACACACAGGCTTTATAGCTACAAGCTCCTTTTGGCTGCTGTTAGATATCGATATCTTAGTTCCTTGACACCCCCCTCCGGCTTGTTAGCACTTCTTAAATTATTACAGAAAGGCTGCATTCCCACATGTCCACAGTAGTATTGGAACACAGCAGTTTGGCTGGTGGGTGCAATGTGGTTAACACTCTCTGTTTAGAGGTGCCATCTGGTTGTTCACCTTTTCTTTTCTAGGGCCGGTTTTATGCGTCCATGATGGCTTAATAATCTGCAGGATTTGAGTCCTCGTAAATCCTTTCCGTTTCATTCCCTATTAAATGCTCTGATCACTTCCAATCCCACACCTCGAGCAGAGCAAGCTCCTTTGGATTGTGGGATATTTATACTGTTTTGCTACATTACACACAAACCATTGAATCAGCTTGTTATGATAATTAGCATGCTATTAAGCCACATACAGCAGTTTTTTGGTTGATCAATGCATAATAAAAACTACAATTTATAGTAATTCAATCAGCCACAGCAAGTCCATTATGCATAACAACTATCATTTTGTCTCTCTTTCTTAAAGCTATTATGCATTCATATTTTTTTGGTGTTATGGGACAGCCGCCTGTGTTGCCTAAGACAATAATACAGAATCGGGGAGTATTATAAACTTTTTATTTTTTTCAATTCATGTTTAATTGATAGGGGCAGATGCTTCAACAGAGACACTTGAAGAACACATCTTTAATGTACGGCATCGAAGCATTTATAGCTATTGCTCATTTTACGATCAACAAATATAAAACATAGCCACAATAAAAACATACAGTGCATACGTAATAATACAAAAACATAGGGGGCGCTCGTGGTGTAGTGGTTAGAGTGTCCCCCTTCATGTGGCTCAGTCCTCTTCACAGCAGACCCGGGTTAGAATCCAGCCCGGGTCGTTCTCTGCATGACATTCCCCTCTCTGCCTCATTTCATCTCCTAACTGTCATTAGAGCATGAAACATTTCCCAAAAATAATCGTTAGAAAAAAAAAATCAAAAACCACCCCCACCCTTACATTTGACTACAGATCTGACCATCAGTTGAACATTTGGAACAGTAATTTTTAAGTTTTCTTATCATTTTGTTTTAGCACCCTTGATTTAGAAGGATGTCTGTCCAGAGGGGTTTTCTGTAGGAAATCTTACACTTCCCTGCAGTTAAATGATCTAATTCACAATCCAGTCAAGCTGAGCAGCAGCAATGAACAATCTGTTTCTCTGTGTGTGTGTGTGTGTGTGTGTGTGTGTGTGTGTGTGTGTGTGTGTGTGTGCGTGCGTGTGTGTGAGAGCAGGGGTGCAGTTTCCAGTGATAGGAGAGTTGACCCCGATGATGAGGACTGCCGGAGATTGTGGAGCAGACCCAGCCCTCAGGTGACACACTGCCTCACATTCATTCACCCTTGCATCACAAGTGTTAGGCTCACTACTCAAAAAAGTAATATATTACTGGTTACTCTTTTTAAACATCTATTTTACTTAACTTTTTACATGTGTTCCTGTGAATGCTCAGGTAAAGCCTTATTCATAGGGACGAGGACAAACTAAATGTCTAAGACGACCCACGACAATCTTTTAAAACCTTTGTTTGATAAAGAGCCTGTTAACGGTAGCAGGGCTAAACCAAAAATTAGACCAACACAACAACTAACAGACATTATAACAAGTCTGTCACGATAGCCCTTCAACGTTAACCTTACAATCTAAACACAAAGACACTGTACACTAGGTTAGGTTAAACTGTATGGAGGATTATTCTGTAACAAGTTCAAGTCCTAATTAAAGATCATGAATTCCAGTTGGTTTAATGTTAGCTACACACAGAGTTTCAAGTACATTGGTTTAGTTTTCAACTGCTGATAATCAAAGGTCAATAGTTGAAATATTGTGTGTGTGTGTGTGTGTGTGTGCGTGTTAACACTGACCAAGCCCATCCTCCATGTCTCAACAGTATAGGCCTACTAGAGGGACTCAAAGCCCTTTCACAACGTTATGACTAAGAGAACAGCAATGATGCACTCAAGAAAAATGTGTTCCCGCCATTTCCGGTTCCTTAGTTTTTGCAAGTCCCTGAAAAAAGAACATTCTCAACATCAAACATCCTTGCAAATGTTTCAACAATGCCTAACAGCTCATTGTACATATTTACTTTCCCACCGTCTTGTGATTGTGAACCGCAGACCTGTCTGTCCTCACACAACCCAACAGTGTGGGTCAAACAGTAAGACAGGTCAAGTGCAGTAAAACACCGGCATCCATGAATGGCTTTGGACTTTACTATAGATTCACTTAATCTTGTATTGCAAATAAACTCTAGCAGACAGTAACACGCAGTTGGTAATAATTTAAAAAAATGCATTTTCTTTACATGAGGTTATCCCTCCTCTTGAGAAAAAAAAATGTCGGAACAGTTGTATCAAGCCATGTTGGTGTAATGAGGAAACAACTAGGGAAAAAGCTTGATTCTAAAACCTAATTTATTCGGATCTAGTTCTAATAAGCCTTTTTCATGTCGTTACAATGTGTCTCTTGATGTTTGTCTTTATTTCCTTCTACTTTAATTGAGTCTTTGTTGAGGTATAAAGTCACAGATCCATAAGCAATTTTTTTACATGTTATTCGCAAGAAATGTTGATGAAAAAAAGTACTATACACCATTTAACCAAGACTCTCTCAACTTTAACTCTAGTACATACATCTGTACTGCCACACATACCTACAATACACATGGCAACATATACTCCCTCACATACAATTATACTCTGACACATACCTAAACATTTATACTTACATACACTCAAAAACATAACCGTGTCCGTCTGTTAACATTCAATCAGTTATTGACCTTGAGTGAAGAAAGGGGAAATAGGAAAATACAGCAAAAAACTCGAATAGGAACAACAAAAGAGAGGTCAAATCAAAGAGAAACTATGGCTGTGTCCGGAAAGCCATACTAATGTCCTACTCTTACTAATTTTGACGTCAATTTGAGAATGTGACGGTTGTGTCTGCGAGTTTGGGTAGGCAAGAGATGCCCGGATGAGTACTAACTTCCGGGAAGATTTTGGGTATGGATCGATTGGATACTTTTCCTACTCAACCACCCCACAGTGCATTGCGTCTTTTCAAATGACAAGGAAGGTTTTTTTTTTCAATTCTTTATTTACAATTCTGCATTTCCTGCACAACACAGGACTGTATGTAAAAAATCTAGTTCTATATCTAACCTGTGGAGGGCAGTAATACGCTAAACAGCGTATAAACGGTCGGAATCTTATATGAAGAAGAATAAATTCTTTATTGCTTGAGTATGTAGTATATGTTCTTTTTGTAAGCTGTAGGGTTGATCACTTTAATCATGTTCTTTCCATCATTACTTCTTTTGCCTCAACATCAAAATAAAATGCAGTTTCAGTTTTCTAGAAGAAAGTTATTGCCTTTAAACGGGGCCAGTCTAATACCTTAAAAAAATAAAAATAAATGAAGTCTACTGCAGTGATCCTCTCTCTTTTAATGGAGACAGTTATACAGTACACATCAGTAGTTAACTAGAAGCACCCTGAATCTCTTTAAATGGAACATGGCTTTGAATATACAAAATCATCTTTTTGATACATCATTTAAAATTATCTAGTTATTAATATAGTCGAGTCCTCATTAATGATACATTTCATTAGCCTCAGAGCATAATTGCCTAAATCGTATTTACTCCACTCTACTTTTACTCTACATCTACTCTATTCTACATCTACTCTACTCTACATCTACTTTACCCTACTCTATAACCCTTAAAATATGACTTAGGCAATTATGCTATTAGGCTAACGAAAAGTAGATGTAGAGTAGATGTAGAATAGAGTAGATGTAGAGTAAAAGTAGAGTAGAGTAAATATGATTTAGGCAATTATACTATGAGGCTAACGATTTGGCTTTCTTGATTTGCTTTGAGGGAAGCGTTGTTCTTATACTATTGCATCAACCCATTTTTTATTTTGCACTCGTCATCAGCAGTGTCTTTTTGAGACGGTAGTTACGCTGAAAAAGATTTAAGGAAGTCACGTAACAATGTGGTAGAATCAGTGCTGCTGGTTAAACCAGGGAAACAGCAGCAGCACCTGCTCTGGTCCACTACTGCTAATGCTGTAGACAGCTGCTGCAGGTTCTAAACACATGTTAAGAGCTGACATCACTCAACTAATAAAGTGGATAAAAGCTTCCCAAGAAAAAGAGAAAAAGAGGCAGAGACAGTGGAAGAGCAGGAGAGCGTATAGGGCGGCGTGGGAGATTCTGTCTAAATGATCATCTCAGCATTCAAGGGGCTGCTGCATGTCTTTCCCCAGACAAACTAACAGGAGGAACATGGCATCTGTACGGGGGGAGATCACCAGCTTCTGTCTCACTGCCTGCTGCAACCACGGGCTCTCTCTCTCTCTCTCTCTCTCTCTCTCTGTCTCTCTCTCTCTCTCTCACTCCTCTCTCTCTCTCTCTCTCTCTCACTCTCTCACTCTCTCTCTCTCTCACTCTCTCACTCTCTCACTCTCTCACTCTCTCTCTCTCTCTCTCTCTCTCTCTCTCTCTCACTCTCTCTCTCCCTCTCTCTCCCCCTCTCCCTCCCTGTGTCTGTGATGCTATCTGCTAGCTGTGTGTGTGTATGCATGTAAAGTGCGCTTGCTTGTTGGCTTGAATAGCATCTGGAGGCTGCAGGTTGCTATAGCACCAGTGTGGACCTGCTTGTCCCTGTAGGCAGGCTTTCTCTCTCTCTCTCTCTCTCTCTCTCTCTCTCTCTCTCTCTCTCTCTCTCTCTCTCTCTCTCTCTCTCTCTCTCTCTCTCTCTCTCTCACTCACTCACATCAGGGCTTTCTACCGTTATACCTGGATAGTTCTCAGGCTATACCTCTCTCTCTCTCGCAACAAGGAGAGCCGCCCGCAATACCTCCTTTTGATTTTTTAAATTGTTTCCACCTTTTAAAGGCGGACACAGAGGGAATTCATCTGCGGTGGATTTGTGTCAGTTTTTGTGAATCAAAGCTTGATGTTGAGCAGCAGGAGGCCAGAGTGGAAACAGACCTCCACTGGGACTGGATTGGATGAAACATTGGTATCCAGTGCATTGAGACGGGAAGTGGTTCAAATTTGGTCCTTAAGGATGTGACACCCGTTCGTCCATGCCCCCCCCCCCCCTTTCCTCCCTCCCTCCCTCCCTCCACACACACACACACACACACACACACACACACACACACACACACACACACACACACACACACACACACACACACACACACACACACACACACACACACACACACACACACACACACACACACACACACACACACACACACACACACACACACACACACACACACACACACACACACACACACTCAGACTCTTTCCCACACACACACTCTCTCCACCCTGTGGCAGAGCAGAGCTGGCTTGAGGATGCTGGCTTGGTCCCCTTCAGGTTTGTAGGTTGGAGTCAACCCTGTGGTATGTCTTCCCGGCCTGAACGTGCCAACCTTCCTGCCACAAGGTTCACGTGATGCACAGGAGCACAGCACTTTTTTTCTCCTCTGGTTCATTGAACAGAGCTATTCAAGAATAATGAAGTCATGCCTTTTTCTAACGGCTCCAGACGCTGATGTAATGAACCCCCCCCCCCCCCCCTCTTAAATCTTTAGCTGAGTATGAGAACACTGGATGTGCTGGAGAGGAATCCTCAGCCTCCACACAGGGCCATCTCGGAAGGATCGCGCATGGATCCACGCCATGATTACTCCTAACTTGTTAATGATGTTATTTCCTGGCCTGCCTTTTTCTTTTCTTTGTTTTTCTTTTTCTTTTTTTCATCCGGCGCGGAAGGGGTTAACAGGCTGTGAATTCTTGATTGCCAACTCCCAGGATCATATCTCCTGTAACTCAAATCAGGGCCATCTGCGCTGGGCGTATGCCTCCCCCCCCCTGGCCTACTGCACTCAAAGGCTCTCTGTGCTGTGGTTTGCCCGGCCCTGTCACGTGACTTCTCTGAAAAGTGCCCCCCTCCTCCTCCTCCCTCTTTATTTCCAGTAAACTGTTTGAAAGGAGGGGGGTGAGTCAGAGTAAAACCAGCTTCCCTTTAACCACAGCTTGTTAAAGAATTTGTCAACGTGGACTCAGGGGTGCATTTTTGTGTGTGTGTGTGTGTGTGTGTGTGTGTGTGTGTGTGTGTGTGCGTGCGTGCGTATGTGAGTGAGTGAGTGTGTGTCCAGATTGATTGATTTGAATGATAGCTCTTCTTTTTTGTTGTGCGTTCTTGAAATGGGAGCATAGCTTGTATTGCGTCAGGACTCCCTCAATCACTCCACTTCCCGTGGCAGAGAGAGAGAGCAGGCAGGCGGGCGCGGGCTTGTCAGGAGTTAATGAGATGAACTTTAGCCATCATGGTGTCGGGGGCTCGCCACCGCCAAGGAGATGTGTGTGTGTGTCTCCTGTGTGAAAGACTTTCATTGAGAAAAAAAAGAAAACACAGAGCGAGAGAGGGAGAGACAGACAGAGAGAGAGATAGAAATGTGCGTGGGTGCTGACTTGTGTATAGGCTATGCATAGATTTTTCCTTGTCTGACACTTAGATTTTCCACTTGGAGCCGAGTGCCTTGTCGCTTGCCTTGTGCGTTTTTTTTTGTCTATGTTTGAACTCTGTACCCCGTCAGCATACTACCAAAGACGACTGAAAACAAAAGTGCTCACTTTGACAACTTTTTTCTCACAATGAAAAAGCCCAGTGTATTTTTATGAGAGAATCCTTTTTTCAAGCTGATCGGAAACAACGGATGTCACATGGCCCGGTAAAGAATTTCAGATGAAAATCAAGAAGCAACAACAAAAACGTTTTCGCTCTCACGGTTATTTGTAGAAAATAAACGGAGTGTTGACCCGGTGTCCTGTTTACATCTACAGTTGATCAGCGAGTTAAAGTTACCTCTAAGATATCTTTAACTCAACTAATGCTGGGTTTACACTAGAGGACTTTTAAAAGACTTTGAAAAGACTGAAGACTGAACCTCTCTTACATCTAAAGACAATCAACTCACACCCGAAGACAACTAGTCATTAGTTTTCAGTCACAGAGTGTGATTTTGAAAAGACAGGGGTCTCATATTGCAAGACTACAACTAGATTCCTTTTGAGATTAATATCATTTCCGCATCAGTTTACCCCGGTGGACGAGAGGGTCGCCTCCCTACGCCTCCGGGTTGTGGGGGGGAAGACTCTGACTGTTGTCTGTGCGTATGCACCGAACAGCAGTTCGGAGTATCCGGCCTTCTTGGAGACCCTGAACGGAGTCCTGCATGGGGCTCCGGTAGGGGACTCCATAGTTCTGCTGGGAGACTTTAACGCGCACTGTGGGCAATGATGGAGACACCTGGAGAGGCGTGATTGGGAGGAACGGCCTCCCCGATCTGAACCCGAGTGGTCGTTTGTTGTTAGACTTCTGTGCTGGTCATGGTTTGTCTATAACGAACACCATGTTCGAACATAAGGATGCTCATAAGTGTACATGGTACCAGAGCACCCTAGGCCGAAGGTCGATGATCGATTTCGTGATCGTATCATCTGATCTGAGGCCGCATGTTTTGGACACTCGGGTGAAGAGAGGGGCGGAGCTGTCAACTGATCACCATCTGGTTGTGAGTTGGGTCAAAGGGTGGGGGAAGACTCTGGACAGACCTGGTAAGCCCAAACGGGTAGTGCGGGTGAACTGGGAACGTCTGGCGGAGGCCCCTGTTCAAGAGATCTTTAATTCGCACCTCCAGCAGAGCTTTTCTAGCATCCCTGTGGAGGTTGGGGGCATTGAACCCGAGTGGTCGATGTTCAAAACTTCCATTGCTGAAGCCGCGACAGGCAGCTGTGGTCTCAAGGTCTTAGGTGCCTCAAGGGGCGGTAACCCTCGAACGCCGTGGTGGACCTCGGTGGTCAGGGAAGCCGTCCGACTGAAGCAGGAGTGCTTCCGGGATATGTTATCACGGGGGACTCCTGAGGCAGTTGCAAGGTACCGACAGGCCCGAAGGGCTGCAGCCTCTGCCGTGACAGAGGCAAAGCAGCGGGTGTGGGAGAAGTTCGGAGAAACCATGGAGAAGGACTTTCGGTCGGCACCAAGGTGTTTCTGGAAGACCGTCCGGCACCTCAGGAGGGGGAAGCGGGGAACCATCCAAGCTGTGTACAGTAAGGATGGGACGCTGTTGACCTCAACTGAGGAGGTGGTCGGTCGGTGGAAGGAGCACTTTGAGGAACTCCTGAATCCGATTAACCCGCCCTCTATGTTGGAGGCAGAGCTGGAGGCTGATGGGGGATCATCGTCAATTTCCCTGGTGGAAGTCACTGAGGTAGTCAAACAACTCCACAGTGGCAAAGCCCCGGGGGTTGATGAGATCCGTCCAGAAATGCTGAAAGCAATGGGTGTGGATGGGCTGTCTTGGATGACACGCCTCTTCAACATTGCGTGGAAGTCGGGTACAGTGCCGAAGGAGTGGCAGACCGGGGTGGTGGTTCCCATTTTCAAAAAGGGGGACCAGAGAGTGTGTGCCAACTACCGGGGTATCACACTTCTCAGCCTCCCCGGCAAAGTCTACTCCAAGGTGCTGGAAAGGAGGGTTCGGCCGATAGTCGAACCTCAGATTGAAGAGGAACAATGCGGATTCCGTCCTGGCCGTGGAACAACGGACCAGCTCTTCACTCTCGCAAGGATCCTAGAGGGAGCTTGGGAGTTTGCTCATCCAGTCTACATGTGTTTTGTAGATTTGGAGAAGGCTTATGACCGGGTTCCCCGGGAGATACTGTGGGGGGTGCTGCGGGAGTATGGGGTGAGGGGGTCCCTTCTCAGGGCCATCCAATCTCTGTACGCTCAAAGCGAGAGCTGTGTCCGGGTTCTCGGTAGTAAGTCGGACTCGTTTCCGGTGGGGGTTGGCCTCCGCCAGGGCTGCGCTTTATCACCAATCCTGTTTGTGATATTCATGGACAGGATATCAAGGCGTAGTCGTGGTGGGGAGGGGTTGCAGTTTGGTGGTCTGAAGATCTCATCTCTGCTGTTTGCGGATGATGTGGTTCTGATGGCATCATCGGCCTGTGACCTTCAGCTCTCATTGGATCGGTTTGCAGCCGAGTGTGAAGCGGTTGGGATGAGGATCAGCACCTCTAAATCTGAGGCCATGGTGCTCAGCAGGAAACCGATGGTTTGTCCACTACAGGTAGGGAATGAGTCCTTACCCCAAGTGAAGGAGTTCAAGTACCTCGGGGTCTTGTTTTCGAGTGAGGGAACAATGGAACGTGAGATTGGCCGGAGAATCGGAGCAGCAGGGGCGGTTTTGCATACGCTTTACCGCACTGTTGTGACGAAAAGAGAGCTGAGTCGTAAGGCAAAGCTTTCGATCTACCGGTCGATCTTTGTTCCTATCCTCACCTATGGTCATGAAGGCTGGGTAATGACCGAAAGAACGAGATCGCGGGTACAAGCGGCCGAAATGGGTTTTCTCAGGAGAGTGGCTGGCGTCTCCCTTAGAGATAGGGTGAGAAGCTCAGTCATTCGTGAGGAACTCGGGGCAGAGCCGCTACTCCTTTGCGTTGAAAGGAGCCAGCTGAGGTGGTTCGGGCATCTGGTAAGGATGCCCCCAGGGCGCCTCCCTAGGGAGGTGTTCCAGGAGCGTCCAGCTGGAAGGAGGCCTCGGGGAAGACCCAGGACTAGGTGGAGAGATTATATCTCCACACTGGCCTGGGAACGCCTCGGGATCCCCCAGTCAGAGCTGGTTGATGTGGCCCGGGAAAGAGAAGTTTGGGGTTCCCTGCTCAAGCTGCTGCCCCCGCGACCCGATTTCGGATAAGCGGTTGAAGATGGATGAAGATGAAGATCATTTCCGCAAACGCGATTGTGATTATTTAATTAAAAACAAGTTAATTTAATATTCCGAGCGGGGGACTCCCTTTAGTTATTTGACCAGCTTTATTTGCTGATCTCATACCCCAATAACTTTAACTCCTAACCCTGTATTTTACGGTAGAGTGTTCAGGTTGCGCGGCTATCAGCCTGGTTCTCCACCGAGGCTTTTATGAAAAAGTATCCGAAATAAGTGCCTCACCAGGCGGACACAGGTCGCGACTAATGCCGCTCCTCCTGTGTCGTGCTTGGTGCATGCGAGAGTGTGACGGTGTTTACGTCATTTCGCTTGAGCCAACCCCCTAAGACTAGCGATAATATCAAACATGTTTGATAATCAAGACGGGAAGAAGACTGGCTGAAATCGGGTCAGAAGACCACCATACACCTAACGACTGAGATAACGTGCGCGCGCCACAACTCCAGCACGACTTCTGTGATTTCAGTCCGACATTGGAAGATTGTCTGCGACTGTCAAATCGCGTGAAAAGTCGTGTAGTGTAAGCCCAGCATAAGTTAACTTAGATTAATGTCTTGTTCGCTCTCTTCCTGTGGGGTTTTTCCCCTGTGGATTTTTCTAATAACTGTCATCAACCCTAACCACAGATATTCAACCCGTCATGGTAAATGTTAGAGCTCATATTCATTCATGACATGCTCCTCTGATAAGAGTCACTTCTGCCATGTAACCAATAAGAATTGAATCTCATTTTCAGTTAATCGTCCCGGTGACATACTGACATTAATGCTCATCTTGTGACCCTGCTATTCCTCATGTATTACATTTATTCATCAACGGTACATACTGTGATGAGTCAAAACAGACATCTTACATTTTAGTGAAGCGTAGACCAAAGTTGTGTTTTCTACGGACACTTCTGATTGGCTTATTCAAAAGAGGAATTGGCTAATCTGACCTCCAGTTGTGTGTGTGTGTGTGTTGTGTGTGTAACAACAGATCAAATGTGAGTATGGTTCCCATACAGAGGTGGGAGGGGGGGCATCATGTGGGGGGTGACTCTGCAGAACTGCTGAGTAAAGCATCCATGCTGAAAAGCCAAAACCATAGCCTCTATGGTTTTAATGATGCTGTACCCGTGACTTACGTATCTTACCCAATGTAATTGCTGCTAAGCCCAGCCCTGCAGGCCCGGTGGTGAGGGAAGTCGGGTGGGGTGGGTGGGTGGGAGGGGGGGGGGGAGGTGAGTGCAAGCAGGCAGCCCTTGGCAAGCTGCCTGGCAAAGATGGTGATTTTCCATAAGCCGCCAAACAACAACCAGTCTGGATGTCTGAACCCCAGCCATCCAACATAGACACTTCCCCATGGTCCAGAAATGCAGAATTAGGGAGAGTCCAAGCACGTAGTTCAACTATATAGTAAATCACATTGGCACAAGCTCGCACACACGCGCGCGCACACACAGACACACACACACACACACTTGTATACCCTCCCCATCACCTCCTCTGGGACCCTTTGTCCACACTGCGGTGATATTCTGACGCTCACTCTCGCTGCATGAGCCCAAATACTCTACTATAAGGCAGCATATATAAAAACTATACATGTGTCATGGTGTCAGAACATGAATGGGGATTGAGGGGCTCTGATTGGTTGTGCAGGGTCCTTGTCAAGTGTTCCCCCCCCCCCCACGCCCCCCCAGTACAGACAAAAGTCCTCAGCGCTTCAGCTGTAAGACAACCATACACATTCCTTTCCCTGACTGTCTCCCACCAGCTGAGCAACTAACACGCACACGCACTCATGCACAAATGGGGACAGGCTCGAATAAAAACGACAGGCCAGCCCAAGGAGAAAGCTTTCATGATTGGACGCGAGTGGAGGCAGAAATTCAAATCAAGGACCAATGGGATTGTCTGTCCGTTTCGCTCCCCCCACCACCACCATATTAGGCGACCTCCCATGTCTCTCAAATTTCCTGTCCACTCGGTTGCACCCCCGTACAGAAAGTCATCAGCACTGTACTGGTTTTGTTGACCATATAAGGTATGATCATGTATTACAAGACTCCTCCTGCATCTATTTCTTTAGTTTCTTTGTGAATATGTTGTTTTACACACAGAGGCCTAACTTATTAAAAAGAAAACACATTTTTTTTCTAATATGTTCATATGAAACAAATTTGTTTTTTTTTTAAATAATTATTTCACTGTCAGTTGATTCAATATTGTTTTAAGTGATACATCATGCTTCCAATGGTAAAATCTGCTTAATCATTAATTAAAAATAATTTACATTTACATTAATAACTAACTATTAAAGGGTTTTATTCTATATGCAATAGATAGATTTTTTGGAAACAATTTAAATCCTCTGCAAATATTGTAAATAAATAATTTGGTTCAGTCATAAAAAGTATTTTGTAAATGTCTGTAGGTGATTCTTATGTGTTCAGATCAGCAGTCAATGTGAGAGAGTACATTGTCTTTAAATGAAGAGTGTCTGTTCCTATACAAATTATTAAAAACTCTATTTTGCAGTTCATCGTTCATTACTGTGAGATTTTTACATTAAATACTGTTCTGTTAACAAATATTATTACATTTTAAGTTGAGTCAGAAAGGCACACAATGATGCATCTAATTAGAGTCATCTACAGAATTCAATAGAGACAGTGCAAACTATGTTTTACAGAGGCCGGCAAAACAATTTTTTAAACTTGAAAGTTATTCTTTTTTTGGATAATTCTGTGTTGGAATAATATATAAATTAAAGGTTTTATCCTACAAAATAGTTTACATGCCAAAGAGTGAGTGCTTTGCATGTAAGGAGTTGGTTGAAGTAAATGTTTCATGTAATGTTACATACATATAATTAATTTGATATATTCAGAACGTTGTAGTGCTTAAAATAGAGGAACAATTAAAACAGTAATTAAGGAAAAGTAACTGTGGCAAAGAATCTTACTGTTTCCAGGATAAAAGGTTCAAGATCAATTCAGACACATTAAGAAATAAAAGTGAAGGATGTTAAAACTGCCTTTTTCACATTTAAAATCCATATTCTCTATTGTGAACAGATGAAATTATTATTAAGGCCTACAAAATATTTAAAAAAAAATCTTCCATCTAACATTTTGGAAATACAATCTGAATCTCCTCAATATAGTTCATTGTTAAAGCTTGAAGAGCTTTGCCTTTTGCCCAGAATCAAACCATTTATCTTCCAAAAATCAAACAAAGAAACAAGTCATTTGAATTTTGCAAATTTAAGATGGCATGGAAATAATCCTTTTTATAAAAATTACCTAGATATTAAATGTGTCATCCAAAAATAAGAAAGAGGTCCTGGATCCTGCTGGTTTTCCCCTTGTGTTCCCAGAAGTAGCTGAGGTCAAATCCCGTCTAGATTAGAGGCTGCTCTTCCCAGAAAAGGTATATTGAGGAAAAATATGTGTCACTGCTGTGAAAGGAGGCTTTTGTAAAGCTGTCAAGAGGGGATAGGGCAACGGCCAGCTGAAAAAGTAAGAATTAGTGAGTCACTGTGAATGACCAAAAGTCTGTTGTCCTGTTCTACCGCTGCCCAGTGACAATGGAATTAAAACCCTGGCATTAGAGGTTATAGACACAGACATGCTAACACCAGTTGACACTCTCCTTGAATCACATCAGTAAGATTATCTTTGGAATTCTTTCACAATGTGTTGCAGGTGAATCAGCTCATTTTTTAGCTGTGAACTTGAGGATATTTCTGTTGGTTGAAATGATACACAGCTCTTCATTTAATTGTGCAAGCCACCCCCTTGTCATTTAAACATTTAAATACATACATGTTGCCTCTAAGAAGTGGTCCATTATTGTATGACTAAATGGTAATAAATATACACTAGCAAGCAGGCCACGTTCCCCACACCAATATGTCCTCATCACGCACACTTTTCACATTTACTTTGCTAAATTTAGATGCATTAGAAGTGAAGACAATGCTGATCTTTTTAAAAATCTGATTGCTTAAGTATTGATTTGACAGATTTATATTATTTAAAAATTCAGCACCTAAACTTTGAAGGGTTTAGGAACACAAATGATACAATTTCTTAAGTAAAGGAAGAAAATCCCCTGGATGCACACTACAGTACAATATCATGTATTTCAAGCTCTCATCCGTTTGCATTGCTGTGCATGTCATTTCTGAGGACCT
The DNA here is from genome assembly GCA_026122265.1 of Ammodytes dubius. Taxonomy (NCBI): domain Eukaryota; kingdom Metazoa; phylum Chordata; class Actinopteri; order Uranoscopiformes; family Ammodytidae; genus Ammodytes; species Ammodytes dubius. The sequence continues at coordinate 25,458,615 of CM047519.1, read as the reverse complement.
AATGATGATAATGATGGTGGTGTGCTAAATCTTGCTCAATATGGTCTAAACATTTTATGGAGGGAACTTTGACATGGAGCTAGAAAATAAAAAATCCTCCCGCAGCTGCTGGAGGCTGCTGTTCCTTTGCACTTATTTTAAAAACAGGCACGGGTTATAAAAACAGGTTATATACTCATTTTTCGTTTCATTTTAACCCCAACGTGTTTTTAGATATAACATGGTAAGGTCTAATGTCACACACAGAGGCAGTAAATTGTATTAAGCTGAAACATTAACACAACAGAAAGGACCAAGAAGCCTTAAAAAGAACAGGTTTTTAACTGTAAGATTTGATCCTAAATACTTCATTTGTTTAAACGTCACATTGGAACGGCTTTCAAATAATTCATTAGAAATCACTAAAGAAAACAACATTGGCTACAGCTGGCTATACACATCTATTTCACACACCTCTGATATTCCCCTCAATGTATGTTTCAGTAGCTCAAGGGAAACACTTATCTATTTGAAATTGACTAGAAATGAAGTGTGAATAATAATTTATCTTCTGTCATGTAAATAGGGAATAATCATTTGTAAATGTGTCAGACATGTCCCAGTATTTATAAAGAAAGTGTGATGGGTACATCACAGACAACTCTACAACAGTATAACATAATCAAAAGAATGATTTTTTTGCAATGTGTTGAAGAAAATTCAGTGGAGGTGATTTCTATCTAAATGCAGTGTGTGTGTTCACTGTCAGCAAGTCTCTGCAGAAAAAATGAATCACACATTTTCTGCTCTTTTTTTAAGGACTTTGCCTCCAGAGCAAAAAAAAAATTGCCATGCAGTTATTCATCCAAACGGGTTGGATTCTTTGCCATGTTTGCCTGTTGCTTCTGTAAGTCATATATTTTACAAACCTTTATTTATTTATTTGATTTGACTATGAAAAAATGTTCACCCCGACAATAGGGTTTATCAGTTCAAATCATGTTATGTCAACAATAATGTTATATTGACAATTAGGCATTGGTCAAATAAAAATGGCAGTTCCTTAAATGAATTGTTCAACAAAAAAATTCAATTTGAAGAAATATGTCAATTAAAAGAATATAAGATATATGGTCATGTGCACTGTCAGTGACATTGTGTAGGTGAACCTGTTGAATACAGATGGAAGGTGAAATGCTTTGTGCTGCCTACATTTATGTCTTGCGTTTTTTTTTTAGAAATACTGTACATATTCTAATCCTCTCTTATTGTTGTTTTTACTCCTAGATTTGAAATCCCTTGTTGGAATAAGATGTGGACACTTGTTGGTCCCCTTCTGGACAGTCATGTGGAAAGAACTCATCAAAGCACACATTCAGGTGAGCTGCTGTTTATCCAACGTAAATTATGCTAAAAATGATTTAAAGTGTTGATTTAAAAGAAAGAAAAAACAGTGGTAGATTTGTGTAGGGCGAGGCACACTTTGACAAAATGTCTTGTACTCATCTTTTTAATCTTGATCTATTCCACGGTGCAGAGAAAACCACAAAACTTGATTTTTACCGAGATTTGCATACATCTGCATGCAGTGGGAGAAGTGTATTGAATGAATCACATGCACACACACACACACACACACACACACACACACACACACACACACACACACACACACACACACACACACACACACACACACACACACACACACACACACACACACACACACACACACACACACACACACACACACACACACACACACACACACACACGCACATGCACATGCACACACACACAGCACACACAGCTTCTCTGAACTGTATTGCGCCTACTAAGAAAAGAGGCCATTTTGTGAAGCCAAAAGTAGGGGGGAGTCAACCATTTTGTGAGTGCAGCTGCTCCCCCCCTCGTACAGTGTACAGTGCATAGTAGAGTGGTCAAAGACTCCAGCAGATTGAGAAGTCATAGGAATGTAAATGATACATCCTCCTAACCCTGTGAATAAGAATAAGTGCTGTTAGGAGACTTTTGGCATCACAAATGTTTCTACTTCTAATCCCTGGAAAATCCTCAATTTGCGTCCAGGAATTTGCAGTATGTCTGTGATTAGTGCCAGGGGCTCGGCGGCCCGTCGACTTTTCTAAGCGGACGCTGGAATTTTTGCTCATTGTGTCACACAGAGAGGAAAAGGGTTAAAAGCAGAAAAAAGCAGTTTCTGTTCTTTTCTCCATTCCTAATCATACAGGGCATTGTCCCACACCCAACGGAGAGAGAAAGGTGGTGGAGGGGGGGGGGGGGGGCGAACCATAGCAAGTGAGCGCCAGCTAAAGCAGATAAACATTGTCTGTGGGAGGTGATGGGGAAAGAAGGAGGGGAGCTGAGAGGGGGGGGGGGGGGTGCTGTTGCCTGTATGCCTGCCACAATCACATACACTGTACCAGATTACACCCAGGGGTCCCAGGGGCCCCCAGTGACAGTGGTGTGTCTCTCTCTCGCTCTCTCTCTGTCTCACGGAAAGAAAGACTTTCAACAGACTCTACGGTGTGTGTGTGTGCGTGCGTGTGTGTGTGTGTGTGTTTGTGTGTGTGTGTGTGTGGGGAGCCCCCATGGTCTCCTGTGGCTGCTCTCTTTCATATTCCTTTAAGCTCAGGTTTTCTGTTACTGGTGCAAACGTTTGGCTAGTTTACAGTGTGTGAGCGGGAAAACCACTAGTGTTAAAAAGAGAGCGGACTGGAGACAGCAGGTGTTGTCTCCCTCACGAGCCCGAGAGGGAACAAAAGGGGATTTTGATGCTCTCGGTGTGTGTGTGTGTGTGTGTGTGTGTGCGACTGTGCGTGCATGTGCGTTTATGTGTGTGTGTGTGTGTGTGTGTGTGTGTGTGTGTGTGTGTTTTGTTTGTGCTCCAGGTGTGTTCTCACTTGTCTCCAAAGAGAGGCCTTTTTTCTCTTTATTTTATCATCCTGCCCTAGCTGCTTCCACCTTTATGCTCATTAACTTGTTGAATGTCCCCGTGCTGAATGGGTCCCGTCAGCTCCTTTGTGACGCAGCTGGGTCACTTGAGGATGAGTGCTGGTGATGTCATGGAAATACACCCGGGAGAGAGAGGTGATTCTATAGAGCCCTGAGGTGTGGCACAGGGACTTCTATCAATAAGAGTGAAATGAGAGCGTTGTTCTTATTGTAACCTTTTGACTTTAGAATCATACTTCAGGCATTATCAGATGAGCAGAAACATGACCTGGGTATAGACAGAATGCTCTCACTTCCATATAACTGTCACATTACTGTCCATGGTTCTTGATCATGAATGAACCTTTCTGTTCTGTTGAGTGGTTTGTGTGTGTGTGTGTGTGTGTGTGTGTGTGTGTGTGTGTGTGTGTGTGTGTGTGTGTGTGTGTGTGTGTGTGTGTGTGTGTGTGTGTGTGTGTGTTGTGTGCGTGTGTGTGTGTGTGTGTGTGTGTGTGTGTGTGTGTGTGTGTGTGTGTGTGTGTGTGTGTGTGACACAAATTTGTTATGACTTGGATGTGCTTATAGCGATTTAAAAGCATCATCACTTAAGTTGAAATCAGTGAGTAAAGACCGTGTGTCACCGTCAGTTTTTCCAGGCAGACACACTTGAATGCATCCCTTAGTCAGCTTTCCCTGCAGCCGCCATCTTTCTCACGATAGCTCACGTCACTGTCTGTTAAGATGAGATCTATTATTCAAGTCCATCACTCCCAAACTTATCACTCAAGTTGTGGTTGAAAAGGTATGGCCATGATGAGGGGTTTTTCTTTCTGTGCTGCTGGCTAAAGTTTATTTTACTCCGTGAGGCACTTGAAATAGTGCAACAGTAAAATGTCATGTCTTTTTTTTTATCAGATATCAATTCTATTGATAGTTCATTGTTAGTTTCGTGACAGTTGCCGGCGTTTTCTTTTTTCTGAGAACCTACAGTGAGGCTGAAGACCTTTCCAAATGAAAAGACAAACCAAATGAACAATACACGCATGACCCCGGGTCAGGGCCGACGGACTGCGGGGGAAAGTGCGACAGTCGTGGGCGGGACAAATTTTTTTTTTTTTTCTTTTAACAAGCTAAATGTGGGGGCCCGATCTTCGAAGGCCCTGAACAATGCCATTCCCAAAAAAATTATAATTGACTGGCTCATGATAGGCCCCTGACCCTTGCAAGGAGATCAGGGGCCTGCACATGACTAAGGCATGTGTGAGGGAGAGTAAGCATGAGCAAGCCGACATTGCATTGAACTGGTGGCGAAAATAAATGCAGCGATGTTTCTATGGGGATATTTAGCTGTACAGAAATAATTGCTGGCAAAGCTAGAACTGTTTAAGACTCCACATCACTGTGGCAACACAACCTATCTATCCGCTCAGACAGCGCAAAGAAAAGTCTGATGAATACATGAGAGTGATGGCCCCTGCAAGTTTCAGTAAGTTTACAGAAGTGCCACACTGTTACTGTCTTTGAAATGCATTTAGACATTTTAAGGGGAAAACACATTGTATTTATTATTTCAACTATTGAGTTATTTGTAGAACAGCATGTTAGTGTAGGCCAACAAGATTTATTTTCTGAATTTGCAATGCTGCTTTATTTTTATGTTTTAAATTGGGAAAGACATGTTCCAAAACGACAAAAAAAAAGAAAAAGAAATCAAGCAAGTAGGCTAATAATAACCGTTAATGAATTATAGGCTATCACATCACAGTAGGCCTATTGTCCACAATAATCACAGCCCCTCATCCATAAAGGAAGTGTATGGTCTATTATTTGTATTTAGTGTGTCTGCATAGTGTTACACCAAAACAGTAGAAGTTTTCTTTAATTGTGTTTTGTACTGTCTGTAAAATTTTACCTGCACATAGCAAACAAAATTGCACAACTGTAAGGTCAGTGTCTGTTGTATTTTTGTTTTCAAATAAACAGTTGTTTATTTCTATAGTGCGCATTGGCATCTTTGAGCAAAATACACCCACAATTGGCCAACACATTTTCTGGGGGAAACACTGGTAAAAGTAATGATTTGGTCATTCACCAGATGAAATATTGTGGAGTTGTCTGGCTCAGAGAGCCATGTGTAATGTAAGACCGCCTTTCAGGGGGCCCATCAGGACTTTTTGTATAGGGGCCCAGAGTTTGGTGCTACGCCCCTGCCCCGGGTGACGTCTTACATAAGCTCACACAATGAGACACTGTAACAAAGGCCTGATCAAAGCCCTGTCACATGACATCGGCGTTGGGGGCGCCACCTCATGTAAAGCATGTCAAAGTAACGTCTGGGTGTTACTGACATGGCTGTCCATTTTCAGTTGTCTGCTTCATAGTGACAATTCTTGTATTCTGTGTGTCCTATGCTCTTACAGTTCTACACTTTAATTGTTTTTAAATGGTCTGGGAAGTTGTTGCAATGACCTTTTATTAAGATATTCTAAATGTCCTTGTCTGCAGCATCTGCAATTGAAAAGCTCTTATCAACATAGACTCTTTATTTCATAGCCTGTCAAGGTTTAGTATTGGGACTGGACTACATGTCAGTAAAGTAGTGTTACATTTCATTTGATTCGTCATTCTGATTTGTGTCTATCTATCTATCTATCTATCTATCTATCTATCTATCTATCTATCTATCTATCTATCTATCTATCTATCTATCTATCTATCTATCTATCTATCTATCTATCTATCTATCTATCTATCTATCTATCTATCTATCTATCTATCTATCTATCTATCTATCTATCTATCTATCTATCTATCTATCTATCTATCTATCTATCTATCATCTATCTATCTATCAGTATCCTTTAGCCTGATGCAAAGACATCAGGGAAATACCTGGTTTATCGTAGATCTCAATAAGCAAGTATAATACGCATCAAAATCACTTGCAAAAGAGTCTTCGGTCTCAATGGGATATACCTGTATAAATAAAGGTTAAAAAAAATAATAATAAAAGACCTGAGACCATTGACCACGTGTGGTCTAAAGTTAGATAACAAATGTTCCCACGCTTTCACACTGTACGTTATATCTTTCTAATTGAAGCTAAAGATTTTTATATTGAGTGAAATATTCAAATCCAAGATGAGATTTTTCTTATGGCTCCATCATCAAGTGGAACATTCTAGATTTCTCGTGTATCATTCTTTACACTTTTCCCTGTTATTTGGCAAAAACATATGTTTAGTATCTTGGGGAAACCTTTGGATCTGGACTAGAATTTAAAATAAGGTTCTGTGGGGTTTAAAACAATCATTTGTCTGCACAACATGAGTTTGGATGATGCGCCAGACAAAAGCTGTGTTGGTTTAAGCCTTTTCTCATTGGCATTATGAGGGGCACACCTACATGTCACTGCTAATGGTCAATACACATGTTTGATTACAGGAAGACAGTTACCTACAACCACTCAACAAGAGGCAGAATGAAGCGCCCCTAAGAAATGTGGGTCAGTTATTGGGTGCATGTTGGTGGCGTGCCCCCCCCCCCCTCCTCAGTTGGACACAGGGCTAATATCAGCCAAAATGGCTGCCTGTCAACTCTTTGTTCCTTCTGGACCGCTGACTAAGCAAGAATCAGACAGACCTCCCACTGCAGCAATGACACATCTCCTTTGATTCCTCTACCCCTCCAACATCTAGCCCATCTCTTACACACACACAACACACACACACACACACACACACACACACACACACACACACACACACACACACACACACACTCCTCTGATGACAGCCCTGGTAATATGCTGACCTACTGTAGCGTACTGTGTAAAGGTCGTGTGTCATGGAGCCCATGCCTTTCATTGCTTGCCCGTCGATGACAAAAGCTGCTTTTAGAGCTAACCGCCTTGGTGGTGCGTGGCATTGACTCAGGCATAATGGCTAGGTGTGTGTGTGTGTGTGTGTGTGTGTGTGTGTGTGTTAGCAGGGGGAGTTTAGTTAAGAGATTACTGATCAAGCTATGATGCATACACGCTGCCCTGTTCTGCACCCCTAGCAGTGACCTCATGGTTCACTAACTGACTCGCTCTTTTCTCTGTGTATTTCTTTGTCATACAGAAACTGTTTGTGATCGTCACCTTCAAGCGGGCACATAGTGGAGCAGATGGTCCCCCCTCATCGGGTGAGTAAGCCTCAACGGGGGTGTGTGTGTGTGTGTGTGTGTGTGTGTGTGGTGTGTGTGTACGTGACATTTGCTCACCCAAAAGTACCCTGCGGTGTACGTGTGTGTGGGGCTATCACTCATGAAAGAGTTAACGCTGAATTTGACGGTTAGAGGCCTGTTGGGTGGTCATCTGACATTCAGGTCATTTATATCCCCCTTTGTGTGGAATCTGCCTCACCCCAAATGTGTAACTGGGATGAAGGTCAGACAAGAGTTGGAGGAGGACTTGTTGCTTTATCCAGCTTTAAATGATACTTTGAAACAGAAGTTTTGTCACATTGTGTTACCCCCTTTGTCTTCTCTCTCTGCTCTATTAGACTACATGGTGATTACTATATCTGTTTATTTTCCCCACTGTTTGACTGTGGGCATGGACAGTTCCTGGCTGCTTCTCAGGAGTCAGGACAAGCTGTACTCCTGTCTATGGTAGAAAAAACCCCTTACTGTTTTATCTCTCATGAGGCACTAATGTCTAAAATGCCTTTTGACTCACTGCTAGTTATCTACCTGATGCTAATATAGTGAGCCCATTCAAAGGAGAAATGTCTAAAGATGGATGACCATCATCTTTATTATCTTATTGGCGGATACCTTATCTTCTCAATAAAAGCATGCAGGCCCTTTATGTGTCAGGCCTTATCAGGCAGGATGGGATCATGTCTTATTATTAGCCTGAACCTGGAGGAAATAATTCATCCATTTTGAGTTTTATTTGTAGAGTGATCTCACAAAGGAAACTTATTTTTGTCAGTATTTGAAGTGTTGTATCCACCCAGGACACTGAGTTAATATGTAGGGTTTGAGAGACACTGACTCGTTTTGGAATATGAATAAAAGCAGTAAAAACATTTTAATAGAAAAGTGAAAAGTACACAGATACAGACACACACAAAACACCACCTCTGTGCTTCTTGAAACTTACAGTAATAAGGAGAAGAAGTTGAAAGAGTGGTGCTGCTGGGTGCCACGCTGGGTGTCCTTGTAGAGATGCCAGGGGAACTGGGCCTCAACACACCTGCTGGTGGGAGTGCCGTTTGTCACACACACACACGCACGCGCACACACACACACACACACACACCACACACACACACACACACACACACACACACACACACACACACACACACTGAAATCAGCCGATGATATTGCATCAGCTCTGTCCATTGCCATGTTGTCTTTTTACACATTTGCTTTGTTAGTAAAAAAATTGTTGCCATGTTTTTTGATTGACAGCATCCGAATCTTGTTTTTAATGCTACAACATAAAATGTGTTGCTATTGTGAAACTTAAATAGCACAAGCATTAAAACGGTTTAGACACTTTGTGTATGTGGGGGGGCATTTGTGTGTGTTGTGTTTTGTGTGTGTGTGTGTGTGTGTGTGTGTGTGTGTGTGTGTGTGTGTGTGTGTGTGTGTGTGTGTGTGTGTGTCGATGTGTGTGAGTGTCGTGTGTGTCGATGTGCGTGCGTGTGTGTGTGTGTGTGTGTTTGTGTATGTGTGTGTTGGGTTGTGAAAGAGCTGTCCCTCTGGCGTTCACTGTTCATTGGACTGTGTAGACTCAGAGTGAGAGCTGATTGGTTATTGACAGGTTTCAGTATGACTCACTAAGGTGCTTCTTCTTGTGTAGAGGAAGTTTCCCTCTTTACAACCTGTCAACCGTCGGCTTCCTTCCTCCACCTTCACCTCTCATTCTCTCACTTTCACTCTCAGTCACCCACACAGCGCCTTATGAATGAGTGACAGCCTGTCAGTGTTAACCCCTTAGGCACCGACACAAGTCCCACTGTTAACTATGGAAGTGCACACAAATAAATGTTACACCTTTGCACCTGCGTTGTCATGTGGACAAATATCCACATTTTCTTTGGGTTTTTTTTCAGGACTTTTTCCCAGATTTTCAGCTAAGCAGTATTTAACTGATTTCTTTATTTAGATTTATCAAGTGTGCTGAAACAATTTTCCCTGGAAATTCCTATTTCTTATGTTTGCTGAACGTTTTTTTCAAACTCTTAGCCTAATGATAAATGAGTTGTGCGCTCTGAGAGCTTAAAAACATTTCTGGAATATTTCTGATGATCCCAAATGTGAAAAGTGTGTGGCACATTTGCTGTCTTCTTCAGACGTTTGTGCTTCTGTAATACAATTCACTAAAACTTAATAGTTTTTTGCTCCATCATTTAATTGAGACACAAATTGTGTTTTATTGTGGTATCGTACTATCTGGGCTGAGGTTATTTTTCTTTGCTGGCATCAGGATTGAGTCTCTGTAAACTGACTGAGTCCTATTTGTCTTTTCTCTGGGTGACTGGATTGACTGTTGGACTTTCTCTTCTCAAATTGCATAGTACTATACTAAACAATACATTTTCTTACTCTTTGCCTTCTAGGTGAGCTAGTTGACACACACACACACACACAGTTACAACAGTTGGTTGTAACGAATGATAATTACAAACAAAAACAAAACATCAAAGCAACAGACCAATTTTTTTTAAACTTTGTCCTTATTTTATGTTTTATTATTAATACAATTTAATTTGACAATTATTGAATTTAAATCATGTTCTGCTTCCTGACAAAACATACAGTAATGAATGACTATACTCTATGTTTCCATCCATTAGTTCCGTTTGTTCAAAACAGAAGTCATTTTTACTTGATGAATCCCCTCACTTGTGTGATGGAGTGTGACCTTTCATGTTTTGGAAAAGGCCAGACTTTAAGTTTCACTATTAGTGAAAACAGGTACTTTTGTTGATAAGAACAAAAGGTGTGTGTGTGTGTGTGTGTGTGTGTGTGTGTGTGTGTGTGTGTGTGTGTGTGTGTGTGTGTGTGTGTGTGTGTGTGTGTGTGTGTGTGTGTGTGTGTGTGTGTGTGTGTGTGTGTGTGTGTGTGTGTGTGTGTGTGTGTGTGTGTGTGAGTGCGTGCGTGTGTGCCCGTGCATGCGTCTATCCCCTTCATCAAATAATTGCATATTTGAGTAGCTCGTCATGTATTTCCTAACTCAGATGTGCGGATGGAAAGCTAACGTGTTTTAGAGATTAACAGACATCACAGAGGTGTAGTTTGGTTCATTTGCCAAAGGATATTTTCTCATGCAGTCAACAGGGAGTGTCCACAATTACTTCTAAGGTCTCATTGAGAAACTATTGTGCATTGCAAAACACTTTTAAGAAAAAAATTGTACTAGTGTCGCAATCCGAGTTGTGTGTGCCGTGAGATAGTCATACGTCTTGCTCAATTCATTTTTTAAAGGATCTTGTTTCCACACACAGAGGGCCCTCTTTAAGTCTTACTACTAAAGGTAGTACTCATAACTTACTCATCAGCAATTTGAATAAAGATGTTTTATATTTTTCTTATATGAATGACAAATGGAAAACAGTTACAAAAAGGTCCAGTCTCCCAAGAGGTTTTATACGTCATGAGGCTCTAAAACTGTCAACACACATTCTCATCACGTCCGTTAACTAAACTGACCAACTCCTCACTTTTCTTTCTTTATACTAGCTGGAAATAGGCCCCAGTTTGGAACAAGTTGAAACATAAGTGACCTCAACAACTCCCATTATGACTATATCTATGACTAGCTGATGTTCCTTTTGGGGGCTGAATTAAAAAATAATTAAAAAAAAACTATTGTGGAAAAATCCCTATTTTAACTATTTTTCTAATACATCTGATAAAACACATGGCGATCATGAACATGGGATAAACAATTTTCTTTATTTTTATTTTCTTTATTTTTTTATTGTTGTTTAATTTTTTGTTTCTCTTGGTTTCTGTAAAAAAAAATTATAAAAAAAAAACTACGTTTCTAATGATTGTCTGTATGTCAGGCATTTTTCAAACTTGATGGATGACTTCTTAATGTGTGTTGTGAATACAGAGTATTGCAGTATCTTTGGCAGATGCCTTTCACTCTAGTTTTCCCTGCCCATGCGAAAGCATTTTAAGGTTCAGTCTATAAGCGGCTGCTAAATTTGCACAACATTAATTTTGTTTGTGTTATTTATTTATTTGTTGATTTTTAGATCAATTTATCGGGTGTTTACTATATCTGAATTATGTTGGTCGGTTTTAAATGTCCAAATTTGGATTAGCACTGGAGCACTTTAATTGTTTTACCTACTGTATGTAACTGTCCCTTTTGTGTTTGTGTGTATGTGATGTCTTGAACTGTGTAACGGAAGCTCACTTTTAAACTGCAAAACAAGTTTACCTATGGGTACAAATAAAGTAACCTGAACCTAAGCTTCTGTCAGCAGTGTAGCAGGATAACAATAAAGACAGTTCTCTGAAGTGCCAGAACAGACACAATAAAGCCTTCCCTGGATGCCTTTTGGGGCTGATAACAAGGAGCTGATAAGCATGGAGCCGGACAGAGCTGTGTGTGTGTGTGATCAGACTTGTTAGGTTAGAATCTTCTATCCGCTGACTAACGTACAGCTGTCTCCTCTTCAACACCGGCCGTGTGTGTATCAGTCATGGTTTAAGCTGGAGAAAAACATTCTGCTAAACTAACATCTAGCTTTGATCAAGATCTGAGGCAGCTTTGTGTGTCAAGAGAGGTTTAATGCCGTTATTAAATCATTTTGATTCAGTGTAGCGTCATAAAAAAGACCACGTCTCTTATTAAAGAGTCTTGTGTTTTATGATGGTGTAGTTTAGATCAAATTAAACATCAGGCTTTACTTTTTTTTTTATATATTAAAGATTACTTTCGAATACAAAACGTCAAGTTATATTGTACATTAGATCACCTGAAATGGTCAATATACTTCAACTCTCTTTGGACTTTTTGCCTTAAGGTAAACCTTTTAACTTTTAGATATCATCATGAAAATGTTGCCAGTTTATTACTTAACATTAGAACAGTTTTTGTCCTACAAGTTTTTCAGAAATGTTTGAACAAATATGCAATTTTAACTAAACTATATGTGACTAATCCTGTGTACATTTGCATTTATTTTTAAAAACTAGCTGTTGGATAAATCCGGAGTTAAAATCCTTATTTCATCATTTACAACGTATTGGTGTCTAAAGTTTTTACATCACATATTTTGGCTACAGCCTTTTTTTCATTGTATGAATCAAAAGGTTACTACTGTATGTACAGGTCTTAAAATACATTTTCTACATGTTTTCAAGAAGAAAAATGTATCACTTATCAGACAATTAACAAAATATGAACAGGTCATTATTTGAGAATAGTGGTAAGAATGATTATGGAAAGTTGATGTAAGTGCTGATGCTGATATCTTTGGTTCAGAGAAAAAAATTGGAGAAAAAAACAATGTTGAGATGAGGGAAACGTTAAAGATGGTTGTATATAGGAGAAATATAGAGACACCAACTGGCAAAGTTTAGTCAAATAAACGCCCAAACATTCATTTTGAACCTTTGATTTACTAGTAAGAAGACCTTCAAAAAGAAGTTTCAACATTGACCAGTGCTTGGGAACCAATGGTGTTTCCTGCTGTGTATAGCCTTAATCATGATCAGTGCCCCCCCCCCCCCCGTCTTATCCAACGGCATGCTCATTTCATTCTCTACCCTTGCATGTGTTGTACAGTTTAGCTCAATAAATAATCCTAGAAGGACTTCAGAAAGCATCTTGCCTTTGTGCTCCATATTGTATATGTATATATGTGTGTGTGTGTGTGTGTGTGTGTGTGTGTGTGTGTGTGTGTGTGGTGTGCGCGCCCTATCCTCCTCTCTCTCTCTTATCTGAGCAGCTGGGTCTGTGTGGTTGGTCTTTCAGCAGGAACAGCTCCAAAAACCCTGATTGCACACCCAGTAACGGAACAAGGAGCTTTTCCTTTGTTGTTTTTTTAACATGCTGTCTGGGCCCTCGTTTGATCCCTTGTGAACCACTTTGTTTAGGTTGAATTGTTAAGTCTGATTCACGCCACTTTTTTTCCCATCAGCCATATGTGATGATGTATGTGTTCAACAGGAAAAAATAGGTCTTCTTCCCTTAATTATGAAAGCAGCTGTAGTGGTGAAGGCCTGTTGCATGGCTTTGGTGTGGTGAAGTCATTCAAGGTGATTCACACTGTCTGCAGGAGTCCAGTGTGTTTGCTTTTTATCAGTGGTGACTGGCACCGTAGATGTAATAGCAGCCACCACTAGTTTTACTACTAATACCCTCCTGTCCGGTGCCAGGGATCCAACCAGAGACCTCATGGTTACTGGTGGGCCACCTTTCCTCTAGGACATACTAACACCTAATGTCTGTGAGAATGTGGAAAAAAAGAGAAACAGGGACAACAAAAGAGACACTTTTTACAATGTAATCTTTAAGTATCTCAGCGCCTCCATGCTTTCGCGCCGGTCGACTTCAAATGAGCGTTTGTCAATAATCCATCATCTTGATTGAGTTAGCCACTCTCCATGTCCTTGTATTGAGCCCCAACAAATCCGTCAGACTTATGTTGTCAAAGGGAGGAACTCTCCCTGCCGGGGCTCTCGGGGAGAGGGCCATTGAGGTGTAGAGAGAGGAAGAGTTGGGGGGCTGGGGGGGGGGGGCTGAAAGGGTTCTCCTAGTGGAAAGAGCCAAAGGGGAACCCCGTATACGTCTCCATGAGAATGCATTGCATTTCCATGTGAGGCCATCTACTAAGGCGGGGAGTCCATTACCAGCACAATGGGCCTGCAGATGGCTGTTCTTGCCCCACACAGGGCTGATCCCTGCAGGCTGGCCCCCGCTCAGAGGGAGGCCAGGGGAGAGTCACAGGTCAAGGCCAGGGGGGGGGGGGTCAGCTACTCACTGGGTCATACTGGAACCATCCACATCACAACCAGCATTTACATTCTACAGTACTACAAGAAAATTGAAGAAAATAAATTACAATAAGCTATAATGACCTGTTCAAAGAATGACCCCTTCATATTTTGTTAATTGTCTGATTAGTGATCCATTGTTCTTCTTGAAAACATGCAGACAATGTATTTGAAGACCTTTACATACAGTAGTAACTTTTGATTCATAAAATGAAAAAAGACTGTATCCAAATCTTCATTGTATATCTTGACATGGTACGGTAAGGTTATTGGAGTAAGCAAGTCAAACTACAGAGCTGGATTATACTTCTCAGACTGATACAGTACATCTACAGTATCTCTGCCTTGACACGCTTTGATCTAGTGTATTTCTGTGTCTGTGAGGGAATGTTTTCTCACTAAAAAGATGACTTAAGGAAAGAACCCACTTTATTTTGATGAATCCTCCCGTTAAGCTCCAGATCAACTTCATACATTTTTTGTCACAGAACAAGGGCTGTGCATTTGGTAACATTGAAAGTCCATTTTAGAAGTATAAGCAAGAAAATAGCACACACACAACAAAAAGTTACATTTTCAATAAAGACACCTGATTATTGTTCTGAGACCGTAAAAATAGAGAAGATAAAATTATGAATTTATAGCTCATTGTAATTTATTTTTTTCAACTATCCCCTATTTCCTACTTAGCCTGGAGGTTGACACACATTCTCTTGGAAAGTTAACTTTTAAACAACTCAAAGACAGTTGGGTTAGCGGAGAAGAATCGTGCTAATCAAACTACTCTGGGTTCTAGAAAAAGTCTGTTACTGTGTGTTTCCACTGAATTCCACCTATGTTGAGCACACCCCCCCTAACTCAAATAGAAAACTAGTTTCATATTGAATGTGAGGCTGTCTGGGTGGAAGGTAAATGTGACTTGTTGAAAGTCAGTTATACCAGGAAGGGTATTTTTATAAGTACGTGTGAGAACGCACAGGCCTTGTCATGGTCTGTCTTTGTCTTGTCTTGTTTTGGTGGTTCCCCATGTTTCCTGTTTTATTTTAGTATGTCTGTCTTGTTCCTCCCCATGTCCTGTCAAGTTTCCCTCCTGTGTGATTACCGCTCCCTCCCCTAATGTGATACACCTGTCTCTCGTTGTCTACCCTGTCTTGTGTGTGTATTTAACTCCCTGTGTGTCATTGTTCTGTGTCTTTGCATTGTACCTGTCCGTCCCTGTGTTCCATGTGCCTTGCCTTTTTGCCTTTTTGGAGTTTTTGTGTTTTTTGGTTTTTTGGACAATAAATGACCTTTATTTGAAACGTCTTGCATTTGGGTCCTGCTTGCCTGCCTGCCTGTCGTCACCGTAACAGGCCTGATCAATCAATAGCTATCCTTTTGTGCAATAAAAATAAAATGACAAATTTTATTGTCGTTAGTTATCTTCTACATGTGATGCAGCAAACAGGAACTCTTTGTTAAAGAGTATTATTCCTATTAGTCAGCGTGTCCTCCGGTCACCTGAGAAGCGTCCTGACAAAGATGGCATTGATCAGTCCTTCCTTCGCCAAGATGTGTCATTTAACAGAAATGTAGCACAAGGAAAACGTTAGCCTCATAGCATAATTGCCTAAATCATTGCTGTGTCTGAAATCGCACATTACGTAAGTGCACTTACATTGAGTGCACTTTATTATCCCAACAGTACACTTACTTATAGACGCAGTGCTCTCATTTCTACAGCGCACTGTACCAAACTGCCGTCGCGCACCTACCGGAAATGACTTTGCATTTGACGGTTCTTCTTCGGTGGTATTTTTTTCTGCTTGCGTTACCGATAGCCAAAACAGACACATAAGTCGCGGAAAAAACAAAACAAATGTGTAATTTAACTTTTGTAGAGCGCGTCCGACTCCACAGTTGCTTCAAGCTCCTCTATTTTGATTTTAATGTCCCGTCCTCTCCGCTACGTAGGCAAGATGGCGGCCGTTGAGTGTGGAAAGTGTCCATCGCTCTACACTCAAGTTTTAGACCGTTTTGAGTGCACGACCGAGGAACTTACAGTGCACTGCATTTTGGCACACTCTCCGGTTTTGCGCAAAGTGCACTCAAAAAAGTAAGTGTAAGTACAGAAGTGCGCGATTTCAGACACAGCGCATATTTACTCTACTCTGCTTTTACTCTATTCTACATCTACTCTACTCTACATCTACTTTTCGTTAGCTTAATAGCATTATTGCCAAGTCATATTTTAAGGGTTATAGAGTAGGGTAAAGTAGATGTAGAGTAGAGTAGAGTAGATGTAGAATAGAGTAGACTTAAAGTAAAAGTACAGTAGAGTAAATATGATTTAGGCAATTATGCTATGAGGCTAACGAAAAGTTAAAGCAGTGCTCTGTTGATATAATTGTGTGTCAAGCTTATGTACAATTTTTATTTTTTCATATTTGCATTCTAGGAAATGCACAGAATTAATAAGGAGGACCAATTTTATTTTGAAGAAAAGATTTGTACATTAGCGCGAATATAGAACAGTGGATCACATATAAAAGCGATGTTATGTTTACGTGAAAAGTATTTTCGTCACTAAAATCAATGAATAATCGTGGTAAATAATCCTGATCCTCAATATTGATCAAAATATTTCTTTATCATTTTGTCCATAGTGGTGCAGGCCTATTACGTCCATATATCCCTGCCTCTCAGGATAAGGGGCTCACACTATAGGCAAACATACAGGGGCAGGACAGCGGGAGGTAGCGATGGAGCGGCAGGTTTTTGCGGCCCACTCTCTTATTATACAGCATCGTTAAGTTTAATGCCCTGACCCGGCGGGGCGTCCATTTTCTCATCTCCCCCCCACACTTCCATTGTGATTACCCTGGGCCCCTAAAGCTCTGACAGATATACACACAGCCATTAACAGTCAGAGAGAGAGAAAGAGAGTGAGAGATATTAAAAGTCAGAGAGAGAGAAAGAGAGTGAGAGATATTAACAGTCAAGAGAGAGAGAGAGAGAGCTTTGACTATGAGCCAAAAGGACTCTCACCACAGACATTTACAATAATGTCCAGTCGCTCTACAAGACTTATGCTTCAGATTGCGTTCTACTGCATAGGCCTGTTTTCTGCAGTTCATTGCTCACTGAGGGGTATCACAGAAGGGGCCACACAGAGATCTGAACGTGTGTGGTGTTGTGTGTGTGTGTGTGTGTGTGTGTGTGTGTGTGTGTGTGTGTGTGTGTGTGTGTGTGTGTGTGTGTGTGTGTGTGTGTGTGTGTCTGTCTGTGTGTCTGTCTGTGTGTCTGTCTGTGTGTGTGTGTGTGCGCACACATGTGTTTGTGTGTGCGCACATGTGTGTGTGTGTGTGCGCGCGAGAGAGAGAGAAGGGAAGACACAAAGAGAGGGAGAGGTCAGGTGTGTGTGTGTGTGTGTGTGTGTGTGTGTGGTGTGTGTGTGTGTGTTCTCCGGTCTGGTGTCATATTATGTGCCTTGCGGGCACAGTGTGTGTGTCCCGGGACTGAGTGCTTTATTCATTCCTGATTCATTAGTTTTAGTGTCACAGTGATGTTTGCTCGCTCATCAAATCGTCTCACGTTACTTACTGATGCATTTCTCTATCAGGACGGTAACTGTTATGTTAGCAGACGTTTGGCTCATTGATTCATTTTTAGAGCAGCTCATTCATCGTGGGGAAAACACAACGTGACCTCCAGCGCAAGCTCAATTGGCAGGATCCACTGAAGTATAATTTCAGCAATTGTCTTTGTGTGTGTGTATGTTGTGTATGTCTGTGTGTGTGTGTGCATGTGTGTGTGTGTTTCTGTGCGTTCTGTGCGAGTCGCATCGCAGACAGGGCCCTGACTCAGAGGGCCAGCCGGGCACAGGCAGCCGACCGGACCCCCCCCTCCCCCTGCCTCCACCCAGCCTCTCTTCAAAACCTGAATCACAACAGCTACAAGTTATGGAGAGGGGAGCAGAGATAGCAAAGGAGGCCTGTTTGTGTTCATTCTAAACATAGATATAATCTGTATGTAATCTTGGTATAATCTTGTGTTTATACGCCAGGGACGGAAATTAGCGGGGGCTAGGGGAAAAGATGCTACTGAAAAATCTGAAATTGCCCTTGAAATTCACTCGACGGGGGTTTTTAGTGCCCCAGTAAAATATAGGATTTCTTGTGTGTGTGTGGGGGGGGGGCTGTATTTAACTGTATTTGCCAGCAATATAACCCTTTTTTTATCACTCTGGACAGTTACATTATGCTCAGTTATCTGGGTTTGTTACACAGAATGTAGCAAAATATTTCCCATTACAAGTGTTTAAGAATGAACTTTTAGAAACAAATATTTTACGAGAGTTATTAAATATATTAGTTTTTCATGAAACAAGACCTGGTGAATGATTTTATAGGGCATAGAATGGATACTGATCCTCCATTATATCCTTTAAACCTGTATGGAAATGAAGTCGGCATTCATTTCACTATATACTGTAAGTGGTATTGAAAAAGAGGTCTGTGAAAGATTTAATTTGATTTTGAGAACACTGAAAACCAAATGCGCCTGCACCACAAGAAAAAATGGCCCCTGGTAATAAAACAAATAATTCCATTTCCTAATGTGCTATACAGATCATTTTATTCTGTCAAATTTTAAAGATACACCACTGTGAACATTATGTATTACTTTGCAATGTGCAACAGTTTTATTGGGAGATAATATAGTCTTTAGATTCTCTGCATACCTTCAGTGTTGTTCCAGCACACTGCGATACACCACATCATGCTGTTGCGCTAACATCAGAAAACTTTCACTTGTTTTCACTGGCGGGCTCCTAACCACAACCTCTGCAACCTGCAAACTCAAAATGTAGTGCCACTGCTCAATCAGATCAAATCAAGTCACAGTCTTTTACTGTCAGTTCTGATATATGCAAGACATACATCAGAATCAAAATGGTGTTTATCTCTGGCCCACAGTGCAGTTGGAACGATAAAAAAAAAAGATATATATAGAGTTAGATAAGATAAACATAAACAATATTTACATAAGATAAATTCTATATTCTAAGTAGTGCAAAGGAATTTTCCGTGCAATATAAAACAGTTATATAAAATAGAATAGAAAATAAAAAGTAGATAAGTTAAATTGAAATGTGCAATGTGATGAAAAATATTTGCAATGTGCAATATGCAATCAGATAACTATGATCACTTTTTCTTATGCAATTTGAATGTCCTGTTTTGCTTTTGCGCACAAACCGTTTATTCAAATGAACACACATTTAGTTTACCATGCTGCCTGCCTTTATATGCCCAATCCCTCCTTGTTGTTTTGCAATGCAGCCACTTGTAGAACATAGAGATGCAGCGGAAACATATAAGGGCATGTTTGTGGTTTTTGACGGATATGTAGTAGTAGTAACATATGTGGTTGTCTGAGCGGCCTGTCACAGTGTATATGAACCACACACAGGCTTCCATACAGGGTGCACTGTATGCTAAGTGAAAGTCTCACACGTACACTTCTGTGCTCACTGGCTAACCTTCTGAGTTGGATTAGTAACATACTGTACATACATTGCGTTTATGGGACAGTCAAGCTTCAAACAATTCAATTCAATTCAATATTCAATTCAATTCAATTCAATTTATTTAAGAAGGGGACAGTGCAAATTAATAAAACACATGTTCATACATGGGTTAAAAATGATGATGATGATAATAGTGCTGACATGTATATGTATTGATCAACCATTGTCTTAACTGCTTAGTAAACGATGTGTATGTGTTTAGTTCCCTGATACGATGTGGGATTGAATTCCTTTCCCTTGCACTTCTGACGGACCAGGCTGACTGACTAACAGCCTCTCAAGTTTTCATTTTCCAACCAAATGACCCTGTTTCTTTGTTGTGTTTGCACCTTAACATTTGTTCACAGTAGGTATGGGACATTACTGTGTTTGGAAAAGAGGGCTAGACATTGCCCCATAGGAAACAAACCCTGTGTTACAAATGGCATGCTCTTTCTTTTTTCTATTCTACATACTACAGCTGATCATAAAAAAATAATCTAGTTAGCCTACAGTAGGCATACACGGGCGAGTAAAGCAGTTATGCCCTCTTTTTCTTCTTCTTCTCTTCCTCCATCTCCTGCTCTATTTCCCAGCCTGCCTGTCGCTGTCAGTCGGAGAGTAGCAGTGTGACTGTGTCTGCATGTGTCTCCACAGCCTCTTCTGACTCATTGAACAAGCCTTTCTCACCATTGGAGAACCAGTCAGGGTGCCCTGGTGGTTTTTACCCAGTGACCCCAGCAACTGCACACACCTTCACACCCAGACCAAGTGGCTCTTGTGTGGGCATGCCGGCCTGCTGAACCTGGGGGGGTCGTAAGGGGATTGGAAAGGCTGTTTTATGTGGCTGTCTGGGAAGTGAGAGGAATAATAGACTGCTATAATTGGTGCCCCCTGATTTCCTGGCAGCACTGCGCGGGCTCCCAAGAGGATAGCATGTGTCCGAACTTGTGTATACGCACGTGTGTGTGTTCGTGTGTGTGTGTGTGTGTGTGTGTGTGTGTGGTGTGTGTGTGTGTGTGTGTGTGTGTGTGTGTGTGTGTGTGTGTGTGTGTGTGTGTGTGCTGGCTGCTGACACATTGGATGGCTGTGGATGTGATAAACACACTGGGCAGGGGGATCTCCGCGTCCAGGAGTGGACTCCATGCTTAAGTGGTGAAGTCATCGGGAAAAAGCCCGGTTGAACTTAGGAGGAGGAACAGACAGACAGACACACACACAGACACACAGACACACAGAGACACAGATATAACTTTACGACATTTGCACCTGAATCCAAATCTAGAGTGAGACACATCCTTCCCCCCATAATTTAATTAATCCAACACTAAATAATAAAACTAATTAAATTAAATTGGAGCAGTAGTAATTCAGTGTGAGCTGAATGTTTTTACATAGAGACGGTTTGAGTTTGAGAGCATCAGGTCAGAGCGCCTGCCTAACCACAGTGTGCGTGTGCATCTCACGGTGTTATGTTAGGTGTGAGCTGTGAACCCTGGCCCTATGGACCATTGGGTAACACTGGAGATTGCCTAAGCTGCAGTTGTTGTGATGGTGGTGTAGTAACCTGTAGGACCTGGCCAGGGTGTGCCATGTGCCATGTCATGTGAGCCCTTGTTCTCTATATTTCCTCTGCCTGTGGGGAACGTCAGGGCACGTGTGTGTGTGGCTCTCTGTGTCTCTGTGTGCCGGCCTGGGTGATCTTGTGTGTTTGTGTGCTCACTTTTGGGATTTAATTGACATGAAGAACTACAAATTGTAAACTCTATTAGGTTACCACGTGTGTGTGTGTGTGTGTGTGTGTGTTGTGTGTGTGTGTGTGTGTGTGTGTGTGTGTGTGTGTGTGTGTGTGTGTGTGTGTGTGTGTGTGTGTGTGTGTGTGTGGTGTGTGTGTGTGTGTGTGTGTGTGTGTGTGTGTGTGTGTGTGTGCGTGTGTGTGTGTGTGTGTGTGTGTGTGTGTTTGCGTGCCACTGGAGATGCGAGCCCTCAGAAGGGGCAGAGAGGGTCAAAGGTGGCCCTGACTCATGGACTGTGGAATGTGGTTTTCTCAAGGCGAACATAGGGTGCCTAAAACACGCTCCACACTGTGTGCACAGCAGCAGCAGCAGGAAATGATAGTTCATTGAAAAATGAGATGAGATGAGCGCTCACACATGAACAATCAGGCTGCAGGAAGCTGTGAGAGATGTGGGGTTTCCCTCCATATCTCCTAGTTGGGCTCGTTTATTTCCTGAATAATGATCAAGTTAGCCTCTTTTACTCATTGTATAACATATAGGAATTCATTTCTTAAATCCATCTCTAATGAGACCAGATGTGTAGGATCTGGTACCTAATTTGGATTAAATATTAATATTATTTTTTAAATATTAATATATATATATATATATTATTTTTTATAGTTACAGATTTTGTGCAGAGGATGCTGTTCTTTAACAAACAATCATTGTACTTCAAAAGATCAAAATAGATGTTGTGTGCTCCCTTTTTTAAACATTCTAGAAAACTGTTGTTAAGAAATATCTGTCTGTCACAATTGTGAAGACACAATCTTTTTTTTCATATTTTGTTGTGGATTCTCAAGCACACAGAGTTGTTGACAAGAAAGGGGAGCTGTCTGCATCTTCACTAGTGCCTTATCTTTAAAGGTGCACTGTGTAACTTTGGTGGTGTCGGATAAGTGAACTTTGTCTAAGATATATTCTCATAACTGAATAAATAGATGTGAACCATGGAACACTGTTTGAAGTTAGAAAGCTTCTTGAATGGTTACTGTTTCACTGCTTTTCTTTAACAGCAGCAGGGCCCACAGTTTACTACACATAATGTAGTCTTACTTTTCGTTCCAGGTGTCTCATAATAATTTAGTTTTGATTTATGAGGATGGAATTATTCAATAGTAATAATTACATGTAGAGAAAATGGGCTCTGTATGTAAATAAGTACCCCTCCCCTAAAGCTGCACAGGGCACCTTTAATACACTGTATACCAGGGGTCCCCAAACTACGGCCCGCGGGCCAAATGCGGCCCGCGGCCCGCTTTTTATTGGCCCGCGGCCGATTTTAAAAATATAATGTAATTTTTAAAATTTAATTTTTTTTTTTTTTTTTTTTTGCATTTCTTAGTTAACCCCTATAGTGCAGGGGTGTCAAACACTGATTGATCGGCCCGTGGCACATTTTAAAAATATAATGTAATATGGCGCTTTTAATTTTTAAATAATTTAAATGCACTCATTATATTACAGAGAAATATGTCCCATAAAAGAAAATGAGCAACAAGCCCATCCCAGAGGACCCTGCATAATATTTTATTTTAAATTAATATTATTATGGAAAATCTATGCGTCCTTCTCCAATAGCTTCTAATTCATCTGACACAGTGTCTCCATTTTTTTTTCATACAAAATTCTTCAGATTTAGCCTCTTAATTTCCCTCTCAAAGTGCACCAGATTCATGCATTTCGCTTTAAAAACTTTAAAAAATCTCCCGGGGGGGCATACCCCCGGACCCCTCTAGTAGGGTCGGGACCTCGGCTGGATGCTATTTTCACCCTGCTGGACATTGGACGCAAAGGCAGAAAACACTGGGTGTATCATTGGCATATAAACAAGAGGGGAAATGTGTCTGTTTAATGTGCAAGGAAAGTGTTGCCGTGAAGAAGGATTACAATTTACGAAGACACTATGAAACTAAACATCAGAGCAGCTACATGTCCTGATAAATGTGTTATTTTTGCAAAGTGGCCCGGCCCTTCGTAGATTTTTCTGTATGTGGCCCTCAGTGAAAAAAGTTTGGGGACCCCTGCTGTATACTGTAGTATTACTTTTTCTACATTATTTAAAATAATTATTTTGTCTTTACAAAGATTTAAACAACAAAAAAAATATGTTATGTGTGTGTGTGTGTGTGTGTGTGTGTGTGTGTGTGTGTGTGTGTGTGTGTGTGTGTGTGTGTGTGTGTGTGTGTGTGTGTGTGTGTGTGTGTGTGTGTTTTGATAACTAACTAATCACTTCTCCTTAGTGACCTATAATGGCAGCTCACATAATGAATTCACTAAATAGTTTGTAATTATTTAGTGAAATAGAGAAAGGTTTATTTTTTGAACAAGATCTCTTGTTCACACTGTATTGTTCACCTAGAATGTATTCCTGGATGACGTGGCATTGCCCTTCTCAAAACACGCTCATTTTGCATATACTTGAATGGTTCAAGACTTGAACATAGAATGTTTATGGCCTGTTTAAATAAAAGTCAATATTCAGTTTTTATTTGAACTCATGGTCTATTCTCAGGAATCCAAATCGTTTTATACTTGTATCAACATAAAACTCCATTTCCCTCACTTCACACACAGTCTCATATGTTCCACTTTTCTTTTCTTTGTTCATGTCACATCAGGAGTCACAAATGACTATTTCTAATTTCAAAACTTTGACAACGTTACTGCACAACATAATACTATTTATCACATGTATTTAACGCATGCACTATAGGTAGACAAATTTTTAATCGATTTGCAGTTAACAGTAGGGTTTATTTTACCTTTAGAAAGGTAATCTTTTGACATTCTTTCACAGAAACGTTAGTTCAGCTCAGGTACTCACGGGTAAATTATGAACACAGACTTACAGAAGACAAAAACTTCTATCCAACAATAACACAAAAAGCTTCAGCAGAAAGTGAAAATGTATATCCCTTAAAAAAGGCAGAAAAGCATCAGTTTTCTAAAGCAGAGCCTAGTATCAACATAAATCTCAGTTCTCCATTTCCCCTCACGTCACATACAGTCGCATATGTTCCACTTTTATTTTTCTTTGTTCATGTCGGTATCTGCGAATCCCTCTGAACAACTCTGCATGTTATGTTTAACCCCTTAGCTTCTATTAATCATTACATCAGATTAATGATCAATTGTCTTCGTTTCATCTACTAGATTTTCCTTTAAAAAAATAACTTCATTTAGTTAATTACTTAGTCAAAGTCAAAATTATTTCTATAGCACATTTAAAAACACCATCAGTTGACCAAAGTGCTGTACAAGATACAATACAAAATAACATATAAGATACATGAAAAAAAAAATTAGGAGTGTCAAAGTCTCAACTTGTGTTAAAGGCCAATGCAACAAAAGTGAGTCTTCAGCAACGTATTAAACTGTTCAACTTGCCCCCCCCCCCCCCCCCCCCCACACCACTTCTGGAAGTCATTCAATTAATTGGACTCTTATAAAGTTTGATAGAATCCACACATCCTAATGCAGGCACATACGGCTCTAAAACCACACACATTTTAAAAACTTTTCATTATTTTTGTGAATGTACTTTTTAACTATCCTAGAAAAAGGTTAGGAGAGTCACGTTTTAAAAGATCTACTCAGAAATAACTGCAATGCTTTTTTACAAGTGGCATTTTATATTTGATCCACAAAAAAGGAGGATCATCATATTTAATTACATAGAGAATTTGCTCATATGTAATTCATACAACGTTCATATGGGTCAAAATTCCATAGCCAGTTTATGTCCTTTGCTGCAACATTAATTGATGAAAAACAGTTTGTAGAGTAAAAAAATTAATTTGGTGTAATTTAAGGCAAGTTTTTCTCACAGCTGATTTAAAAATGATTTAGACAGGTACATGAGGTACATGTAATTCTGCATTTTAAAGTCAGCTAAATTATTGAAACTAATATGCATTCTCTTCTACAGGAATATAAAAGTATTTTTTAACCAAATGATGCTTGCCATTAATTGAGACGGTATCAGTTTTTCTTTTAATTATAAATGAGCTTTTAAGAGTTAATACAGACATTCTGCGGGAGCTTTTTGGAGTGTTAAAATCCCACTTTCTGCCTTTTTTATAAGAGCTGTAAATTGTTTTGTTGAAAGTTATTTCTTTGCCTGTTTCTCAAGGCCACAGTGTTTTCAGAGCCTCACGTGGGGAAATGAAACTCCCATGGAAGAGGTGTTGTGTTGCTCTCACTTTAAAGCAGAGGATTTGAACAAAGCAGTTGTTAAACGTTTGTTTGCTATAGCTGCTGAGTAAATCTATTCATCTTGATCTTTGCCTAATGACATCTTATGGTTGTTAAAACAATTCACCTTTCGCTTTTTCTCTCTCTTTATCTCAACGTAGAAAAATAACTCACAAATGACTATTTCTAATTTCAAAACTTTTACTGAACATTAAAACATTAAAACAACTTTGACAACAGTTACTGTACAACAGAATACAATGTATCACATTTAGTAAAGGCATGCACTATAGGTAGACACATGTTGAATGGAATTGCAGTTAACAGTAGGGTTTATTTTACCTTAGGAAAGGTAATCTTTTGACATTCTTTCACAGAAACGTTAGTTCAGCTCAGGTACTCACGGGTAAATTATGAACACAGACTTAACAGAAGACAAAATCTTATATCCAACAATATCACAAAAAGCTTCAGCAGAAAGTGAAAATGTATCTCCACAAAAAAAAGGCAGAAAAGCATCAGTTTTCTAAAGCAGAGCCTAGTTCCTGACTGAAGGCATTAAAAGGTGTTTTTAGACTAGCTAGCTTTTTGGGGCTTCTTTGTCGGTGGATTTTGCCCGGGCTCATGACTCAGTATTGCTCATCGTGTAAGGGGGATGATTCGCCGCCCGCCATTTCTGAAAAAGCGCCTTTTTCTCTCTTCCCTCTTTGTTCTTGCCTGTTGACTTGTATTTGATGAACTTGTGCATTTCTCCCTCATCTATAATGTCTTTTCATCTCGTGCCCGTAACCTTTATTCATCTATTCATCACTTGTTATGTGACTTTGAATTAGTTTGCTAACTTTCTGTACAGATGTCAGGGACTTTTTTTGGTGAAATGGGGGGATGGGAATAGGAGAGGCTTTGTTTCACTCCCAAAAAAAATTGCTTGCTTGATTTTTGATACCGTGATAGTCCTTAAACATTTTCCTTTGTGTTGTTCTTTAGATCCATCTGTTGTACTTCCTGTCCTCTTTTATGCCCATTCACATGTCAGGATGTCTGTTACCTTGTAGAAAGTTAATCATTACTAAAAAAAAAAAGGTTTCCTTGTTGTTAACTGAATCATTTAACAACCTTTTTTTTCTCACAGTAACATAGGTGTGTGTATGTGTATCTGCGCACGCGCGCGTGTGTGTGTGTGTGAGTGTGTGTGGTGTTGTGTGTGTGTGTGTGTGTGTGTGGAGGTGGGGAAGGACGGAAATGACTAGCCTCCTCCAGAGAAAGTTATCAGCTATAAACCCAACCGTATGTGCCCACGCAGAAACCTGCCTTGAAAATGTTTGATCTGCCTATACGCTTTGATGATGCTTCCACTATACTCAAACAAAGTGAAACATAGGGGACTGTATTGAAACAATAGCTCAGAGGGGATGTAGTTGATGTGTGTATGGACACTATAAAGTGAATAGGTGAAGGTCTTTTAGTATGTATATTGGGATGGGCCACTGATTTAGTTATTCTAGGGGCATTCTCTTTCGTCCCTCGCATTTTTTTTTTAGAGAGAGAGAGAGAGTAGTATGGTTGTAAGCTGGTGGCCGAAAAATCTTGTAAAGGGTTTCCTAATATGGGCCGTCTTACAGGGTTGGCCCTCCCCCCTCACACGGGGCCACCCCCCCCTCCAGGGCCTCAGCCAGTGAGATGACACAGCTCGGGGTACGACTCACTTCCTCATTAATTGGCTGAAACCAGTTCTTACAGGAACCGCCTGTGATAAATGTGAGAGTTCTGAGAAGTCATTCATTTCTCCTCGCTGCAGCGGCAGAGGAGGCACTGCAGGGGAGTTGAACGGGTTCACCGATGTGTGTGTGTGAGAGCGCCAGAGGATGTGTGTGTGTGTGTAAGAGAGAGAGAGAGAGAGAGAGAGAGAGAGGGAGAAGAGAGCAGAACAGAGCAGAGCGGGAGAATGTGGGTGACTGCTGCTGCCGCCGCAGCTCGCTCTATGAGGACCAGCCAACTTTTATTTCTGCTATTTTTGTTATTTATTACATTTTTTTTTTGTTTTTGTTTTTGAATAGTCCTTAAGTAGTGGTACAGTCTGTCCTTTTTTCCCCGTGTTGTGTGTGTGTGTGTGTGTGTGTGTGTGTGTGTGTGTGTGTGTGTCTGTGTGTGTGTGTTGTGTGTGGGGATGTGCGTGGGGGGTTTGATGGGTTGCACTCGTTGCTCTCTTCTCCTCCGTCAGTCTTTCTCTCAGGAAGCCAGGGCAGAGGAGCCACCACACTGTACGGGACACAGGACAGCATGCCTCCCCTTTGTTGCTGCCCTTGGGCTGGTGAGTAACAATGATGTGACGTGATTTGTGCCCCCCCCCCCCCCTCTCTCTCTCTCTCTGTCTCTCTCTCTCCCTCTGTCTCTCTCTCCATCTCTCTTCCCTCCACTGCTGGGTGCGGCACACTGCAGAAGCCCCTTTAGAGAACACTCAGAGGCCCAGATAGGCAAAAGCTAGCAACAGCATCGTGTTAGGGAGTGGGGGGGGGGATCCCATCTGTAAGTACAGGGGCCTCGGAGCCCCCCAGCTCACAGCTCTCTATTCATTCACGTGTGCGCGCCAAGAACAGAATACGGCCCCTTACTTTTGCCTCTTTCACTCCTTCTCCCTCACTTTTTTTGTTTGTTTGACCCCTTTATCTAAGACTTCCTTTATATAGCTCTGACCCATTTCTCTAACACGATACATTCTTTAGTCACTTTCGTTACCTGTACCATTTTGCTTCCAATTCAAATATGTAATCAAATATATTTCAAAACCAAATTCCCCTGTTTTATATAATAAGTGATTGTGGTGTAAGCTGTAGTGATTACAGAGGCTTGTTCAGGGCCTGAATGACAGAGTAGGTTTAGTGCTGGGCGGGCTGCGAGGGGAGGAGAGGAGAGGGGCCAGGCGCCGTATTGAACTGTACTACTGTAGCGCGGGGCGTGCTGACTCATGCTCACCAATTGGGAGTGTGTGTGTGTGTGTGTGTGTGTGTGTTGTATGTGTGTGTGTGTATGTGTGTGTGTGTGTGTGTGTGTGTGTTGTGTGTGTGTGTGTGTGTGTGTATGTGTGTGACACATAGGGGAGTGACCACACTCACACACACTTGCACTCAATGCCCCGCCTGAACCCAGCGCTGACTGTAAGAAGCGGGGCGGGGGCCCAGTGACAATCCATCAAAACCCCCTGTCTAGAACAAAAAGAGCTAGTTGTAGCTGTAGCCCATTTTCTCTTTCAAAGCTTTTTTTCCCTCCTTTTTTTCTCACTCCCTCTTTCTCTCTCTCTCTCTATCTCTCTCTCTGCTCTCTATATCTTTTTCCCTCTCTCTCTCTCTCTCCTCTCTCTCTCTCTCTCTCTCTCTCTCTCTCTCTCTCTCTCTCTCTCTCTCTCTCTCTCTCTCTCTTAGTGATTAATTGATTTTTTATTTCCTTTATGCGCCACTTACTAGGAAGGAGGAGAAGAAGGAAGAAAGAAAAAAAGGATAGAGTGAGTTGCACAAGGACAGATTAAGGCTTTTTTTTCTAGAACAATGTTCCTTTTTTTCTGGTAACTTGAGCTCCGGCGCCGCAGTTACAGGAGAGAGAAGCGAGAGCAATTTAACTTGGTGGAGGCTGCAGGCAGGCAGGGCAGGCAGGCAGGCAGGGCAGGCAGGCAGGCAGGCAGGCTGGGGTCAGTGAGGGCGTTTGGAGGGAGGACGGTGGGGAGGGGGGCTGGGGGGGCTGCTGCTGCTGCGTGTTTTATTACCCACTGATCTCTATCTGTCCTGCACATGGAGCTGGATCCCCCCTACCACCACCACCTCCTAGCCTACAGCATCAGGAGCAAGGCAGGGTGTGTGTGCGTGTGCGGGGTGGTGTGTGTGTGTGTGTGGGAGCGCGTACTGACCGAGCTCCTCTCTCTCTCTCTCTCTCTCTCTCTCTCTCTCTCTCCTCTCTCTCTCTCTCTCCTCTCTCTCTCTGTGGTTCCTTCCTGGCAGGAGCAGGGCTGAGGCTGCCGTGGCTCTTGGTAGAAGGTTTGTGGTCATGGTGGTATGCTGCTTCTTTGTCTGCTTCCATTGTGTCAGCTTCCACGGCCCCTTGAGCTGTACGCCGGAACGCTGCACAGCCAGGAGAAGAGTCCCTCACTGGGCAGGGACGGCGTGAAGGGCCAGCCAGCTATCAGCTCCACAAGCTCTCCATCACTTCTCCCCTCATTCCTCCTCTCTGTTCTGGCTGATATCCACCGGCAAGAGTATCAAGCCTCGATCTGGTTCTCTCTCTCTCTCTCTTGTTAGTGTAGCAACATGTTGGTATTGAACTTGGGACCATATGACTGGCTTTTTTAAGGCTTTTTTATTTTATTTTTTACATTTGGTAGTGATTTCCACGTTTTTTTCAGCGTAAAGGTAGGTGCTTGTTGTGTGGCGTGGTGTCAGTAATTGTTAAAGTGTCTCTGAGCACATGTGAAGAAGAAGAAGAAGAAGCAGCCACTGCTGGCAACTCATTCTCCTCGCCAAGGGCCTTAAGCCGCGCTGTGTGTTCCTCTAAAATAATCTTCTCATGTACTGTACGTACAGTCACTTGACTCCCACTTCATTTAGAATACGCTGCGGTTGTTACTTTGTGATTTTGTGTAGTGTGTGTTCTGTAAAAAAAACCTTAACTTACTTAAGCTATCTATTTTTTTCCACTCCTATGTTTAATTCCATAACTGTAGCGTTGTTGTGCATTATAGGCTGTGGTTGAGATGAGACATATCTGTATCATATCATGTCATATCTAACGTAGTGTCTGAAAGTTCTTTTAAGTCAGCTAGTAAGAGATGTTAATGGATGTTCCACTCTGAATGTTAATGTGTGTGTGGCGCTTAAGCTCATTTTAAGATTTCTTTGAATGAGAAATAGTAAAATGGTCCATGAATCCCCATGCTCGGTCCCCCTTTGTCTGCCCCGTATTGTTCTGCTTCCAGGAAGAGAGCACATGAGTCAGCCCAGGGCTTTACCACTCTACCAGATGCAGCCCTATATATATTGAATCAGAGACCCATAGGAGCTGTGTGTGAGTGCGTGCCTCTGTATGTGTGTGAGACGGAGATAGAAGGCTGCGTTTCCGAGGCTGCCACATTTGTTGCTCTCTCCCTTTTATCTTTTTATGGAGTAAAGCAGATTGTGCTTCCACTAATAGACTGTGGTCTGGAAGTCTTAGTATAGCCGTCCCCCCTTTTTAACTAAGGGGACTCTGTGTCTGTGTACTGGTAAGTGTTTTTTCTTTGTCTTCACTTTGTCGACAGAAAGATTTTTTTTTTTTTTAAATCTCTTTTTTGAGGACAACAAGCTCATGTTTCATTACATTACAAGAGCACATCTCCCTAAAAAAACTAAAACGCTGCATTTAAGATCAGTGTGTCATTTTTTGGCCTTTTTTTTGCTTTTTCATTGGATAACGCAGGCTGGCTCAAGATGTACCTTTTTTTTCATAATTGCCAGTGAAATGTGCTATTTTTTCTCCGCCGTCTCTCTGTGTAGCGCCGCTGTGTGTGCTACGCCGGACTCAGCACAGTGGGCGCTAGAGCAGGGGGGGGGGGGAGAGAGAGGGAGAGAGAGAAAAAAAAAGCTCAGAGGCAGTGAAAAAAGCGTCTGTGCCGTTACCTCGGCTGAACCTCAGAATGAACCCGTTGCACCGGCCCCAGTGAGCGGAGCCAGGAGACGAATCACTCTGATTCAAAACAGAGGGGTACTGTTGAGAGCAGGGCTGCAGCTTTGTGCTATGAACCACCTCTAGCCCAGAACACTCACATCTCTTTTCTCTCCTCATGGTAAGTTGGATTGGATTCTTTTTTTTCATCTTCTTTACTTCCCCCATTGTTGTCTATCCGTATATACATGCATTATGTTGTCAGGCATGTACCGTCACTACTGTCTCTCGGCCTGTCAGATAGCTTATCAGACTGGTGTTGGCTGTTATAGATTGCATGGCGACAACAGTCTGTAGGCTGTCTGACATTTCGGGCTTTTTCATCATTTGTGACCGGCATCCATGTTTTTGTCCTCCCTCCCTCCCTTCTTCTTTTTGTTAACTGTCATTGTGTTAGCAGTATTAGCATCAGTTCCCATTTTAGAAGGTGTGTTCTGCAATGTCACTTCCCTTTATATCCCAACCGCTTTGTGTGTAGCGTCAGAGACACGGCTCAGGGGTGTTTATTTCCTCCCTGCTGACGTCCGCAAGGTTTTTTTCTTTTTTTGTTGTTGCGGGAAACTGTTTTCACATGTTTGCAAAATGCAGATGTAGTGATGCCAATAATAGGTGTGTGTGTGTGTGTGTGTGTGTGTGTGTGTGTGTGTGTGTGTGTGTGTGTGTGTGTGTGGTCTGTGTGTGTGTGTGTGTGTGGTGTGTGTGCGTGAGAGAGAGAGAGTAGTTGGCTGTCCTCTTGAATTTCCAGAGAATCCAGACAGTACACACCTTATTGCAACACATCACATTGTGACACCCAGCCCTAGGTATGGTACATACAGTGCTCACACCAAAACTCTCCCCTTCCCTAAAACACTTCCCTCTTCTTTAATACCGAGGACTTTCTCCTGTTGCTCAATACGCACGGTTCTATTTTGTTGAAGGCTGCATTTTATTGGAACAGTTCTCTTAAGGGGATGTTTTTTTTCTAAAGGGACCACAAATCTGGTAATTATACAAAGCTGAAAATCATTGCTTGACCAGTGGCTACTTTTGCCCGCAAAGCCCCAGTTTTATTTTAAATTCTTCCTCTTTTTATCTAAAACAGAGCAAAGGGGTCAAACTTTTTTTTTTGCTGGTTATAAAAAGCAAAAATCATTGGATAACACTGGAATGGCTCGCTTGGCTTAGAGTGTTTTTCTTGGCAGTTTCAGGATGTCCTGTTCCATAAGGGAGCCCCCTTTTGGCATGCCTGTCTGAATGTGTGTGTGTGTGTGTGTGTGTGTATCTGTGTGCGTGCGTGCATGTTTGTCTAGAAATTCTGTTTATATTCCTGTGTGTAAGTGCCTGTATTTCTTGTCCAATAGACAATTGACTGTACACTAATGTATACGCACTGTTTGTTTTTTTCATCTTCATGTGTTTTCACTATAAATAAAGTCTGTTGAAACAAGTCTGGTTGTTGTGTATTCATTCTGTGATAAGTCTTGGCCACACTGGGGCCGGTGTGATGACCCTCAAGCCTCCATAGATTGTGACATGTCAGCCTAGAGAGAGAGAGAGGAACCCAGTCCATACTGCCATACCCACAGTCTAATGTTTCACTTCCAAACGCTTATCACATTACTGATTGGCTCTCTCCACACTGACATCATCTCCATTTACAGATTCCAAGTTAAGCCTTGGCTGTGAGCTGTGAATTATAGCTACACTTATGCTCCAGTCGCAAAATTGAAGTTAACTTTTTTTGGGGGGTATTTATTTAAACACTTTCACCATAAAGTAGAATGTATACCAGTGTTGGTCTATATTTAATACTCTGTCACATTATTTGATGCACAAAATAGCATTTTATAAAGAAGTGATCTAATTTAAGATGTTAGTTGCAGTAGAAAGAAAAAAGGCTCTATCTCAATTTTAAAACGAGATGATACAATCTCAAGGGGCTTATCCTTAAAGACATTTTTGAAATGAAAATTTAAAAATATGTTTTTCCAGTTACGCTCCAGTCGCGAAATTGAAGCTGTATTTAATCCCTTTTGGTATTTTTTTTAAATCACTTTGGCCATAAAGTAGAATTGATACAGTGTCAATATTAATATTAATATTAATATTAATTAATATTAATATTAATAGTCACTAGTCAGAAACATTATTTGATGCAATAAAAAAAAAAAAAGCTGTCAGCTATCTAAATTTAGAGGTTAAGTTGTGGCTCAATTTGAAAATATGTTATTTTTTTGGTGTTGTTTCACATTTACACGGAAAATCAATTTGTTAAATGAATCCATCAAACATACACTATGTACAGTTTGTGTAGACCGATTTCATGTTTTAACTGATTCAGGTCAAATTTTGTTGATCTCAGATCAGCTCTCTGTTAGCCTGGCTCCGCCCGCCTACCTGCTTCTGCTCAATTTTCATTTCACTTCTGTACAAATTAAATGAAGTACGATGGTCTGGTTGGACCAGGCTAGCTCTCTGTGGTCATAAAGTGAAAACAGTGAAACAAGAACCTGACGTTGGTGTGTTTGGGACATAGATAGTATACAGTATGGGACAGCGAGTGGACAGGGGGACCTGTGTGCAGACTAGGGACCCCTGGGTGTGGAGAGTGCTGTTCCCAGAGCAGCCACACCCTGAGCACCACCAAATGATGACTCTATACCCGCCACCTCAGCCCACCACACCCTGCCCCCAGGGGCCACCGCTCAAACACCCAACATGCAAATCCTGCCTGTCCAAACAGGCTGCATGGGACTGACTTTCAAATAATGACACAGCTTTTGTCCTCTCTCTCTCTCTCTCTCCATGTGCTGTACATATACTATGCCCCCTCCTCTCAACACACACACACACACACACACACACACACACACACACACACACACACACACACACACACACACACACACACACACACACACACACACACACACACACACACACACACCCCACACACACACACACACACACACACACACACACACACACAGCACCTCCTCTACTGTCTCTCTCTCCAGTATTTCCCCTCTCCCTGTCAGCAGGCTAACCACCGAGGGATGCTGAAATATCACTGACTTCATCCACCAGCCCCACTCTGCATTTGGTTATCCACTTAAGTTCCTTTCACACTCCGTCTCATTAAATTATGCTGAACATGTGGATTTTCTTTCTTTCTTTCCTTAGAAAAAAAAGAAAATCCAAAATCCCATTAGGGTCCTTTTGTTTGTGTAGTAGTAGCAGTCAAGTGGTTATATCAGACTACAGCACAGCAAGCAGGCACACACCAAGAGAAAGATTGAAGTTACAATTTATGGGTATGATGACACCCATGATTACCCACATCACTGTGGCATTCTAAAAAAACACAACCTTTTCACCTTTGATAACTTTATTAATTTTAGTAATTAGGGGGCCAAGCCCGAGTAGGGCTGGGAACCGCGTTATGCAGAGCAACGCGGTTCCCAGCCCGCAGGGCTGGGAACCCTATTGATTTTGTAGGGATTATTATTATTCTTCCATGTTTAAAAGTGGTGCTGCAGCCCAAACCGTAAAGGGTTGGGACATGCCACTTGCATCACTAGTTCAGACCCCTGGTCTCTCAGCATACAAAAAAATTCAGACATGCCGGCCACTAGGTGGCGCTACAACAACAAAAACACGTTAACTACCACACCGAAAGTCCGACAGTCAAAAACTTTATATCCACAGATGCCCACAAGTCAGCTGCATCTTTTGAGATAGGCCACGCCCATTTGCGATAGGATACATTTTTTGCTACGTCGCAAAAACTGTGTCAGTCACCAAAACATACTCCTCCTACAGTTTTCGCCCGATTTGGACGAAACCAAAAGCATTATGCTCTACCGACTCCCACGAGCAAAAGTTGGTCAAATAATTTTTCTACGACCATCGGAAGACCAAACGGTAGCGCTTTAAAGATTCGCCGATTAGCTTCCTTGTAATACCTTGTACGTAAGTGATCATAAATCCAAAACTATACATCGTATCAAGACAATATTTTAGAAATATGGTCGTACTGTCCTAATGAACATCCTCAAAAAAAATTGGAAAATTTCGCAAAAAGGGGGCGCCAAAAACACAAAAAGTATACATCTCCTTATCCACTTGAGCATCTTTCTCTGCAAGTTTTTTGCCTTTTGGTCTATAACTCCCAAACCGAACATCCCACATTCAAAAACTTGACATCCACTTGTTCGGTACATTGAGTTGCATCTTTCCATCTAACATAGTATTGCGGATGTCATCCATAGGGGGCGCCAAAACGACAAAAACTTAAGAAAACGCGTGTGGGGCTATAACTCCCACACCAAACATCACACATTCAAAAACTTGACATCCACTTGTTCGGTACATTGAGCTGCATCTTTCTATATAACACAGTTTTGCGAATGTCATCCATAGGGGGCACCAAAACCACAAAAAGCAAAGAAAACGCGCGTGGGGCTATAACTCCCACACCGAACATCGCACATTCAAAAACTTTACATCCCCGGATTCCGTGAAGCGAGGGGCCGGCGCCGCGGACGACGACGCCCGATCCCGAGTCGCGTGGGAGGCTTGGCCCCCGTTCACAACTGCTTGCAGTTCTAGTCTTAAATTGTTTTTCAAGTGTGTAAATAACCATGTGTCGCACAAATAATTTACAACTGGTTAATTGTCTGATCATGCTGCCTTTGCTTATGTATATTATAGGGTTAGTATTTCATCTTGTTTCTGTCTTCTTTATTTTATTTTTATTATTATTATTGTTGCTGTTTTTTTGTTTTTTTTAAAAGCCTCCTGTGGACAGGTGTTGAAAACTAGCATTTATGCTAATACACTGACAACAATGCATCTGGTTTCGTCCAATGTTTGTCATGTCCACGTTAAATAAAAATATACATCTACACTGTTATATTTGAAGAATACACCAATCAAAGAGATCATTTTCAGTATATGATATTTGGTATCCAACTGATATAAGGTTAGGTAATATTATTGGATACCATTATCTAAGCTTTAAATGACAGTAGTGTTTTCATAATTGAACCAAAAGAAAACGATCCATGTAAGTCCCCCTTCTACTTAAAAACCAATACGCAACCTAAACAAGTGTGATATGGAAACACCATGTGTGCGGCAGCGACACTTTTGAAATAAAATATATTTGCAAATTCATAAGTTAATAATAAGTTAATTCAACCTTTTGCTGAAAAACCATATGCGCCCACAAATGATTGTTTAAAAGCAGAGTATCTATTTGACATGACATAATCTATATACATCATTTTAATTCACATTTGTTGTTCGCTGCTATATATAACTTTTGAAAGGCAAGATAGCTAAAAAAAAGTTTTTTCTCTTTCAGTTCTTTAAAACACTTTCTGACTTAACTACTGTATATATTGATAATAATAACTTTAAATACATTGAAATTTTGCGAACAGGGCTACAAAATGCAGAGTCAGATGAAGTGAATATAATCGTATTACATGACCAATTTAATAGTGTAAAATAATGAGGAGCACACTAAAATAAAAACCAAAAGCGGATGAGGATCATAACTTGTGGTTACCAAGCCTCCGAACTCCAAAAGCCTTTTGTTTCCTTTATTGTGGCTTTGGCATGCACAGATCAAAGGAGCTTATCAGCTGCTTCAGAGCGCTCATAACTCACTGCATCTGAGGGGACAGATGTTATATTGGCCTCATTTGAATTAGATCACTGGGTTCCATCCAGGGAAGATTGAGTGCAGCCAACTCAACTTATCAACAGGCACTTGGCCGACCCTCTGCGGCTTGATTTACAATTTGTTAGCCTCAGAGCATAATTGCCAAAATCATATTTACTCTACTCTACTTTTACTCTACATCTACTCTATTATACATCTACTTTACCCTACTCTATAACCCTTAACATATGACTTAGGCAATTATGCTATTAGGCTAACCAAAAGTAGATGTAGAGTAGAGTAGATGTAGAATAGACTGTGTCTCCCATTGGATATGACACAACAAAACGCATCTCCCCTATACACTGTGTTAAACTAAACCATGCATGGGTATTTTTTTGAGCAGAGCATAGTTAGGCATGGAGGAGCATCTGCTGTCCATGCCCACACAGCGGCCAACATAGCAGGAAGTCTCAATGGCCCATGCCAGGTGCCAGGGCACCGTGACGGAACACACACACACACACACACACACACACACACACACACACACACACAAAACACACACACACACACACACACACACACACACACACACACACACACACACAACACACACACACACACACATCCGTGGGCTCTTTGGCCCAGCAGGCTTTTTGACACTGTGATCTTGAGTCAGGTTTCTGTATTTGTTTTGCTGTATACTTTTTCAAAGGCCGTTGATACAACATGAATCAATATCGGTGGTTGTCTTTGAGCCAGGTCCAGTTGTGTGTTGATTGTGTGGGGTAGTAACCACAGCGACTCAACCCTTTTCCCCCACCGCTGTCCCTAACTTATCACAATGTGCTGCTGCGCTCAATCACAAATGTACGTTCAAATGTTCATGCTGTACCTACTTAATTACAATAAAACTATTTTGAACATTATTCTATTACATGTACACTATCCCATTTCACTACAGTTATTGTTTGTCTTATTATTTACATGAACAGTATCTTATTTCATCTACATTTAATTTAAACTTTATTTTGCATTCTTCTTTATATTTCTATGGTGCACCTGATCTCTACACTTTCTATCTGCACTGTGTCCTTGCTCTACTGTTGTGTTTATTTGTGTCTCAGGTGTTGCTCTCTTCACTTGTGTGTTTCTATCGTACATGTTCTTCTTCTATATTGCATTGTTGAGAGGAACCTGGGACTGAAGAATCTCATTCGTCAATGATTGCTGCTGTAAGTGTTGTGCATAATGACAAATAAACCATCTTGAATCTCTCAAATCTTGAATCAAAAGGTTTGCGTGCCTTCTCCCCTGGGTCCAACAACAGAGAATATCCTTCTCCCCTTTATGTGGCTACATGTCATGACAAGACAGAGAGGAGGCTAAGATTTTGCATAAAAGCTGGTCACGCGCAGCTACGTTCCTCTGATGTTTCTCTGCGTCATTCAGGTGTGTCATGAATACACAGCAGCGGACATGACTATAACACAATGAAGCTGCAGCATGCCTGAGAGTGGGGTGGGGGTAAAAGTGGAGATATGCACAACACACACACACACAAACAGTCATAACCGACACACCCCCTATAATGTGAGAGAAGATGTCACTGAAGAAAGCCTTGGGAATGTTTGAAGTCAGACAGTATATGGACTCTCCTCTTTCTCTTCCTACGCACATTCTATCCCCGGGCGCTGAACGCAGCTTGAACACAGCGTTTTACATGTCATCGCAGGTTTCTGTGTCATGACATGATGCCACCGCAGAAATATTTCTTCTGGGGAATGTCCCACACTTGCCTTCCAAGCATTCCAATGCTGGGAATGTGTGTGGTCCATCCTCTCCTATGTAGATGCAAGTATGGCAAGGCAATTCTAAAATAACTTTGGAAAAAACTGCCAAAAACTGCTTGTTTTGTGTAACTGAAAGAAGATGGTTGGTCGGAAATGCTAATGAACTTATCAATGTTCCCAGGGCTCAATGTGGTAATACTGTCAAAACTAGACTTACTTACTCTTCAGCATTATATATATATATATATATATATATATATATATATATATATATATATATATATATATATATATATATATATATACACACACACACACACACACACACATACACACACACACACACACACACACACACACACACACACACACACACACACACACACACACACACACACACACACACAGTATATATATATATATATATATATATATATATATATATACAGTACTTATATACAGTATATAAATCTTGGGATATTGTGACCTGGAAACACCAGAAACATAATTGCTGAAGGGATGGAAAATGGAGAGATAATTTAGCTGTTCCGTATACAGGAGATAAGAAACCATTTTTTTTTCATCAAAACCAACCTGATTATGTTATCTTCTTTATGGCGATAAAGCCATCCGGGAGGTTAGCTTAGCTTAGCATAGAGGCCGGAGAGATGGCTAGCCTGGCCTCTGTCCAACATTCAAAAATACATCTGGTTGTGGGATTTTTTGGAATCCAGGGACTGAGCACAGTGACTGCCTGGAGTCCTGTCACCGTGAAGTTGCCATTGCTTAACATGCTAACATTTACATTGTGTACTAGTAGCTTATGTTAGCAGTAAATGTATGGAATATTTATTTTGTGATCATTTTTATGAAGGTAACTTGAGCCCAGGATTTGTGTAGCACTAAGAATGGAGACAGTTACCTAATGTCAGTGATTCTTTATAATGAAGATGACAAATAAACTGTATTTCATGATCAACACGACGGTATCTGCAGCAATAGTCTTCCATACGGTCATTGCCTTGTGTGTATGTCGTTCAGAACCAAAGAACACCTTAGTTCTACTTTCAACATTTTGCTCTTATGTTAAACAAAATACAGACAGACATCTATGAGACACTCCACAGTATCCCCTGTGTCTATACTCTGACATCAAAAACATATGACATTACTATTACAAACTTAAGCTCTCAGCTTTTATGGCATTGCAATCTGAGCTAATTTTAGTGGCGTGCACATACTGTGCATGCGGCCTGTTTACCACGAGGCAGTGTGGTTGTACGCAGCATGCCCATCAATGTGCTGCAAACAACCGCAAAGAGCAAACAAAACCAGACACATCCATGCCAGACTACACAACAAACACACTGTGCTCCCCAGCTCATCTGGACTGGCTTTTCTGTAGTGATATTCCACCGAAGGACTTTTTACTGCTTTTAACAACCTCACCTGAGCCCCACCAAAATGCATCACACTCCCACATTTCATGACATGTCTTTGGGTGCTGCCAACAGTTGAGCTGCATCCCCACCAGGC
The DNA here is from genome assembly GCA_026122265.1 of Ammodytes dubius. NCBI lineage: Eukaryota > Metazoa > Chordata > Actinopteri > Uranoscopiformes > Ammodytidae > Ammodytes > Ammodytes dubius. The sequence continues at coordinate 25,418,469 of CM047519.1, read as the reverse complement.
CTTTCAAATGCAGAAAGATTGACTCCTCTGCAGACAGTCCAACAGGAAGGTGTCTTTATCAGTCTAACTATGAAAGGGTTTTATAAAAAATATTTTTAGGAAGTCCTCGATCAGTGCTCGACTTTAGGGAAATGACATTTCTTTAAGGAAATCAAACGTTTAGCCCTTATGTCTCTCAGCATGTTACCCCCACATGGTCAGTGATACGGAGGCCGCTCTCTGCCAGGAGAAGAAAAGGAATTTGAAGAAATGTTAGTTATGATTGAGACGTTGATGCAGCATGAGTCCCTCAATCACAAATCTTATCACGACTAACTTTTCATTATTACAGGAGGAAATTAACAAATGTTTGGGACGAAATGGGCTTCCGCAGAAAGACATATTGTCAGTGGACATTTAAAATCCAAAATCACTGCAAACTGTTTAGCCTGAGACTATCTTTACAACAACCTTTCACTTTTTAATCTTCTTCTGTTATTCCATACTCCTGTTTAGAAAATGAGTGTCAAAAAGCCCAAACATGTCTTTGATTTTACATTAAATATATATATACATACATATATATCCACCTCTCTCACTCTGAGCCCAGCCTTTACTAAGCATTGTGTGGTGTTTCTACATTTCAAACATGTTTTAACGTTAGCTTGTTCCTACACACAAGCCAAAATCCAGCAGGGCTGCCCTGACACATACATTATGGCTGACCCCAAAAGACTAGTGGCCCTTTGCACAGAATAAACATAATATGGAGGTATCACAGATATTTTTCACCAGATGTGGCTTTCAAAATTCCCAAGCAGCTCATACTCTCTTTTGGAAAGTAGACCTCTTCAAGTGTGTCACTGTAAATGTTGTCCCTCCCCTTTTGCACTGGATGTTGCTGTTGGATCTTCTCAGCTCTCATCAGATCATTTGGGTCAGCTCCAGACTGATACCTTTTAAAGGGGAACACCTCCCATTTTAACAGTTAACTTCCAGAGCAAGTGAGCTTCATAAAGACAAATATGGTTCTGTGTTCTCAAGTTAAATCGTACAAAAAAAAAATCAGCACTCAACAGGTCTGCGCAGTCAATACCAGGCTGTAGGGGAGAACGGGGTAATTTGTCACACGGGTTGGTTGTCACAATCGTTATATCTCGGAACCAGAAGGCGTTGTCTGTGAAATTTTGGTATGTAAATATCCAGAATTGGGATAAGAGGTCACCTACATAGTCTTCCTTGGAGTTAGACTGCTGAATTTGAGGTGAGAGGACTGTTTGTGTTTTTCATGTCAAATTGAAAATATTTAGCTCCTCAGTATTTTCTTCTAGGCTTTTACACAATGGGTTTATAACAAAACACTTGTTACCCATAAAAAGTGTGAAGGGTAAACTATAGTTTAGATTGTGGTTAGCAAGCTAATTAGTTGTCAGATGGTTGTTGGCATTGATGCTAGCAAAAAATTTAAGTTGGGGTTGGTCGTCACATTTTTGGGGGGGTTTGGTTGTCACAAGTTATCAAAAGGCTACAGCCAGAAAAGGAACCCAATATCGAAATAAATTGTCAAGCTGTATCCTCAGACACCCCAGAGAAGGAAAGAATAGAGCAGGAAAAGGCAGCTAGCATGCAAAGGAAAAAAGGGCAACAAAATCAAAACAACCCAGTGCATCCCAAACTAGACCCGCTGCCAAGGCTATAGTAAGTTATGTAGGACTATTTGTCAACTTGACAATGCAATTGCATTTTCAAATTTAGTTCTACTTTCTTTCCTTCTTTTCAAGATTATTCCCATTAAGATAACATTGTGACAAACAACCCCATAGTGTATGACAAACGACCCCTTAATGGGGTTGGTTGTCACAATGTGTAAGGGTGTCTTTGATGATTGATTTCTTCTTTATTACAATAAGATAGAAAAAGTGAGGGTCATTTCAAGCCAACACTTTAAGCTTCAATGTAATGTAGGAATGACTATCGAAAGATGTTTAGGTGATACCCAGGGGGCAAAGTGATTTTATGGACATGGAGCGTTGTAAAAGGTTGTTCACCAAAAATGACATCTAGGACCTTCCACGATCACAACCTGGGTGGACAACCTTGTCAACAAGCTGCTGGAAAGCTACAGCGGGCCGACATAGCAAATCAGAACCACTGTTTAAGTGAATGGGGGTGAATGGGGATGGGCTAATGGGGAAGTTTTTGAACTTATAGATATCATTATGAAACTTTGCCAGTTGATTACTGACATTAAAACAAAAACTTTTTGTATTACAGTATTTTCGAAAATGTTTAAATAAATATGAAAAAGCATCAATATCTTACTAATGATGCGTACATTTGCATATCTGCAAAGCCCCAAAATCTAGATGTTGGAAGAAAACAAAGTCAATTTGTTTTTAAATTTTGAAAACAAATCAAGTGTCCAACTGCCTGAAGCCTTTCCTAATCACAGTTCAAATTTGATCAATAACCCATAGAAAATACATTTTTTACACAGTTACATTTCATGTGCTATGGACCAAAAGTGTCCTTTTGGAGTCTCCAGCTGGTATTTTAGGAAACGGCTAGACATTCCCTTGGAAAAAACAGTGTAAAAAATTCATTTTCTATGGGTTATTGATCAAATTTGAACTGTGATTAGGAAAAGCTTCAGGCAGTTGGACACTTTTTTGTTTTAAAAATGTAAAAACAAATTGACTCTGCTTTTGTCCAACATCTAGATTTTGGGGCTTTGCAGATATGCAAATGTACGCATCATTAGTAAGATATTGATGATTTTTCATATTTATTCAAACCTTTTGGAAAATGCTGTAATACAAAAAGTTGTTGTTTTAATGTCAGTAATCAACTTGCAAAGTTTCATAATGATATCTATAAGTTAAAAAAATTCCCTTATTAGCCCATCCCCATTCACTTAAACAGTGGTTCTGATTTGCTCTATGTCGGCCCCCTGTAGCTTTCCAGCAGCTAGTTGACCAGGTTGTCCACCCAGGTTGGGATCCTGGAAGGTCCTGGATATCATTTCTGGTGAACAACCTTTTACAACGCTCCATGTCTGTTTTTCCAAAAAAAGGGGTTTTGCCCCCTAGGTATGATGAGCAATTCTCAGTAGAGTAAAAAGTGTGCCTACTTACCCCGTTCTCCCCTATGCATTTAAGAAAAAGTTAAAAAAAATCTGATTGGGATGCTGACAGCTCTCCCCCTTTGTTTTAGATTAATGAGCTTCCATATTGACAAAATCCAAACATGGAGAAACGCAACGCAGTCAGATGATACGCAATGTGATTCTGAATGAACACAGCGCCGACCTCAAGTCATCACACGGGCCCACAACACAGTCCAACGGGCTCTATTCTCTTCTTCTGTAAACATAAACACAGCTAAACAAAACAGGGAACACACACAGAAAAACAGATTCTGTTACCCAGTGCATCTGGATGTGATCACCGGGCAATCAAAGTAAAACAAACTATCCGATGGAGCTGTGGGGCAGCGCTCGGAGTAACGCTGGCCTGCAGGGGGGCCCTTTCCCTGGGCCTGCTGAGACCGAGGTTTCAGGGCAAGGCCCCCCCACAACAAAAGGAGATGTGGTGAAAGCATGACCTTCTTGCTCCTAGACCCAGGACCTACAGGGAATATCCTCTGTAATCACTGTCACTTTTACTTAAATACGCCGAAGATCAAATGAGGTTTTAGCTGTTTGAAGACCTGCTCTCTTCAAGGAAAAAAATCTCATCAATACAATAGGGTTAGGGTTGGTGGGGGGGGGAGGTTATGTCATACTGCAGCTGGGACACCCTGCTGACTGCTTGCTTACACATCAGCTGGACTGAGGGAAAAGCAGTGGGAAGGGAATGCTGAAGGTTACATTTATTTCATACGCACTAACAGTCTTTCCTGTTTACCCCATTATCATTATGAGTCATCAGGCCATACCCTTTAGATTTTGCACAACAACCAGAATTTGTTGGCGGACACAGAGGAACTGTTTCCCCCTGTATGTCATGGTAACACTCCTAAAGATGACTTGTTTCATGAGTTTGTGCCATAGACTGTATGTAAGGTATTTTGCAAGTCATCTGCTGTTATGTGATATGTGTGTGTGTTTGTGTGTGTGTGTGTGTGTGTGTGTGTCCTATAAACTCTCCACTCAGAAATGTGTTAGGCTTATTGTATCTGTCCATGCTGTGTGTGCTGAAAGAGATTCAGTCTTAATACACATCCTAGGCTCTGTAAACAGGCATGTTGCTAGCTACGATGATCCCCCTTTGTTACACTGGATTTTTTTCAGCACATACACAGCAGCCCATGGACAGGAAGTGGATTGTGATGAGATATTCACTGATTTTTACAAAGAGTGATTTTGACAACAAGCGTTCTCCAGAACTGCTGACTCCACCTTTAAACGTTTAAAATTCTGGGTGTCATTTTGTAAAAGAAAAAAAAAGGTTTGATACATGGCGATTAAATTGATTTATACTGAAGCTTTCAAATACATCAAAATGTAGAAGCTTCCTTTCATTGTCATTAACCCCTTTACCTAAATCTCCTCTGCCATTTTGGATGATGCAGTTATATACATTTCTTATAAAGGACATACAGCTTGATGAGGGACTGATAATGACTGACCCTGCGCTCTGACCCCTCCCAAAGTGTGGGAACTTGAGAGGGGACATGTGAAGAATGAATTTTGATGTACCTTGTGTAAATTGGCAGATAAATAAACTGAACTTATATAATGACAACCATTGATTGAAGTACATATCCAATACAAGCCTGGAATAAATCCACACAATTTTAGCAATACCCTAACTTTCACACCCTGAAAAGGATTCCCTTTTTCTTGCTGCCACCTACTGTCAAGAAAGGCCTTAACACCCTCATATAGCCTGTTTACATCAACATCCTGATCAATCTAACAATTATTTTCGTTATAAATGAATCCGATTAATATAGTCCTCATGTCTACACAACATTTCTGAAAATATATAAAAACTGCCCATTCCTAAATGTGACATTTTCAATTTGTTTTTTTTAAGGTCCAAACCCCAAATTGTTGTCAGGTTACTTTTATTTTTCATTTTTTTAGTTATGTTCAGACAAAAAAAAACAAGTATCATAACTTGAGAGGACGACACCATGCAATGCATTATCGGAATATCAGGATAGTTATCAAATAGTCTATTTAATAGTATTTTCCCGTTAATTGACTTATCAATTAATTGTTTCAATGAAAAAAAAGTTCCACTAGCTATTGTCAGTGGTGTTTTGTGAGTGTGAAGATTGTCTAGTCTGACCGATTTACTTCTATATTTTACAACACCTACAACCACAATGAACTCTTCTCAACACCTATGTCAGTGATGACCTGAGACATGTTTGGATTGATCCATATTTGATGTTTCAATATTAAGAAAGAGATAAAAATGTCCTTTCCCTTTTCTGTGATCAGTGACGAATAGCAGTCAAGCAAATGTCTCTGCTCTGTTAAGAGAAGGCATAGGCCTACTTACCTTACATATCCTCACACCCTGCTGTCTCTAGATAAAATGATAAGGACGTACACAAGGATTGTTCTGATATCTGGGAGGCATTCTCAACCACATACAATCCACTTTTATGAATGGATAGCTTTATAACCTCTTGGGTCGGTGTTGTTGGCCCAAACACGCAGCTCATCTTGCAGGTGTAAGTGCTGAATCAAATAGAAATGCTGCCCTTCAAGAGCCTTATATTCTCTGAAACTTATGAGTAGGCCTTTAGTCAAAGTGTTTCATTTGTTTGGATGGAGAAATAGGCCTAACCTCATATAATTAGAAAATAATGGAAACGTTATTTTTTTAAATTTTGTGGATTATTGTACATAGGCTAGGCTTATATATACAGGCTATATAATATATATATATATATATATATATATATATGAAAGTTTTGCTTTTTGGAACGAACTGTTCCATGATCTCTTATTGGCCTAGGCTTACTCTGACACAAACAGTTATCTTGTTTTTTAGTAGAGAATGCTGAGCCATTCTATCGGATGTGTATCCTTTGAAGAATACATTAATATAAATATTTCCTATCGGACGTTGTGAACTCTCTTCACCTAATGTTTTTATCTAGTAGTGCCGGTGGCCGACACTAGAGGCTGTGTGCCGACCGGTTCCTGTATGATGTTTTGGTTAGCTTGGTGTTAGCACATGCTTTCTGCCGGAGCCGCTTGTTACGGTGATGGCTGTCCCATGAAACTGGGGAGCGGGGCTGGGTTTTCTGAATAAACGCGGAGAGAACTAGTGCCTGGTGCCATGGCTGGTGTATTCGACCTCGATTTGGATCCACCGGATGAGAATGTCTCTGACGACGAACTGGAGGACGGGGTGAGTGAGTTTACGTTAACGCTGAGGCGGGCTAATACCACAGTCTAGGGCCAGGGCTCACACCGAAAATAGCTGTTAGCCAATTAGCTAGCGCCTAGCCGCCGCTACGAGGCCTTCTCTACTAACATCAGCGGGCGGGCGTCTATTATCGGACGTGTCCTCATCCGCCCCCTGTTTGGCGCGGAATCTGGGACTGCCCCATGAAAAGCTTCTGCAATGTATTCATAACACATTCTAGCATCTTTTCGTAAATTAAAAACAAATTGCTGAGCGCAGTTAAAGTTTCGTCTCCAACACCGGAGAAGCTCCTGCTCCTCAGAATCAAATGTGTTGGCGGCAGACAGGTTGCGGTTTCCCGGCTTAAGTTGACGGGACAACTGCTCAAGCGACGAACAGACCGTTAACCTGTACAACTCCAGTGAACATACAATGAAGCCACTAAACGCCACTGTGTCAGCACGTTTTCGTCGAATACAATTAAAACGACGCCAGGAAACTGATTGAACGAAAGCCGAATAGCCTACTAAAGAAACACAACTTATCACCGGGCATAGACATATATGTATATTATATCTATGATCACCGGGCATTGCTACGTGTCCGGTAGGCTAATGGAGAGAGAGAGAGAGAGAGGGATGCTCGTTCTGCGTCGGCATATCTGTTGTAGTCATCTACGTGATCATGAAAGTGACAGTCTGTTGTGTTTTGACATGAGTGAAACTCACAGTAAAGCCGACAAAACTACAGGCTGAAAGTCTGCTTTCTAGCGGCTCTACCTGACCACACTAGCTTTTCCCAGCCCATCATTCACCTAACTTGAAGTTAGTGTTGGCGTCATGATGTGTAGTATATCAGAAACTGCTCCAGTCATTGGTTTATTAGCTATCAGTTACACCGACATGGTTAGTGTTACTAAGGTGGACTCCCTTTGTTCAAACAGCCTACCCTTGTTGACACTCGGCTGTGTATTTTACACTGGATTTCTTTCCAGCGCACGCACACGTTTAAGCAGGCCTACAGGAATCGTAAGGAGATACGAATCCCTGTTATTTTGACAACATGTACCTTCCCCAGAATGGCTGACTCCACCTGGCTGGTAAATGTCCTCCCTCACTGTCCTAATGCTGAGGTTTTCTGTCCCACTCTTCCTCTTGTTTTTAGGGCCAGGTCAGCGAGTACATGGACCAATGCAGTGGCTTTGAATTGTGAGTATAAGCAACACTGCAATTCTCTGGGTCCCACCATAGCCTATATCTCATTCAGTCTCCCTTGGCATATGGGCATTTGGGGTTTTGAAGACGCTAGTGGAGAGCGCTATCCAACACTGTGCTCTCTCATAGCTGTTCAGTTTAGTTGAGATCAGAAAACCAAAGCATATGATACACAGCATCATATTCATCAAGCCTTTCATCTGTTGTGTTATTTATCTCCACTTTATTCTACAATGTTGCCACTCATCTCTACTTAACCAGTAAACATTTCTATCATCTTGGGGTCTTTTACCTGACACGCCCCATTTGTCAGACAGCTGTGTATTCTATTGTCCATGTGTTTGGCCGCTTGTAACTCTCAATAATTGATGCTCCATCCAGTGTGTGTGAACTGTGAAAAGTTCTTAACACAAAATGTTGAGTGAATGTTCTTGGTATGTAATTGTTTTCTTTATTTTTTTTTGTTTGTTTTGCCAGTAACATGGATGACTGTGAGAAGTTTGAAATTTCAGAGAACAGCGTGAACAAGGGAACCGAGCAGATCAGGCCCGAATGCTTTGAGCTGCTGAAAGTGTTAGGAAAAGGTGGCTATGGAAAGGTGAGACCAACATTCTCTCATATAAAAATGGAAATCAAAGTTTTATATATATTTTTTTAAATGTAAGCTCTGCTGTCCCTGATCCATGTCCTCCTTTACCCACATACCCAGCGTTCCATAACCTGCACCTCACTGTATCTAGGGGTATATCAGGGCCAGGCGGTAAAAAGACACATTATTCCTACCTTTCATAGACGGTTTAGAAGGGGCATGAGTGTCAGACCATCTGCCTTGTTTTTATGGTTTTATGTCGGTTTAACATGGTGTTATGCTGATATTACTAACTCATAAAGCTCTGGAAATGTACTGCTGGTTCTTTTCTTAGCCTGACTAAGTCTAAAGTGTTTTCCAAAGTTATTCTGGAAATACTTTTCACTCAGCGAGCAGATGCATGACTGACTCCGTCTTGAAGTGGTTTTTGTGTAGGATGACTAAGAAGTCATTTTCCGCATCTTGGGAAATTTAGCATTCCAAAGAAATCCCATTTGTTCAAACACGCTGTCATTTGTTTTGATATTCTTTTGTGTGTGTGTGTGTGTGTGTGTGTGTGTGTGTGTGTGTGTGTGTGTGTGTGTGTGTGTGTGTGTGTGTGTGTGTGTGTGTGTGTGTGTGTGTGGTGTGTGTGTGTGTGTGTTGTGTGTGTGTGTGTGTGTGTGTGTGTGTGTGGTGTGTGTAACAACGGTATAATGTTTGGCACAGGTTGGAGGTTCCCTGGCCTTAAAACTGACAGCTAGTTTTTTAAAGAGTTTGGTGTACTCTAGCTACTCAAAAAACGGACTTCTTTGGCCCATGCAAAATCAAAGGACTCCCTGTTTGCATTTTAGTCTGAATAATAGAAGAATAACAATGTTTCACATGAAGACAGTGACCTTTGCCCACAGCTAAGTCGAATGGATACACATTGTGTAAAATAAGTGCTTAAAAAAGTCTATTATATTTACAACAGTCCCTTGAATATTTGATGTAACCTGCAGTAGGGAGTAATGTTAGTTGGGGAATGGGTTTGTGTTTGTGTTTTAACTCCGTAGGGAGAAGTTAGACAAACTAAAATTGAGATTGTTGCAACAGTGAACTGTGCAGGTTTTAGCACTGTCAGACCTGCAGTAAAATACTGTCACTACTGCTGTAGCTAGCTCATTATGAGCTCATTGGCTCTCTCTCAATGGACAAGTGTTCATTTTGAAACTCTCCCTGTGTTCCAAATCACAAACTTTTTCTTTTTACTACACTACATATTAAAGTACAGAAGAGTTTGAGGGCCTCAGGAGAGGAAGAAAATCAGATAAGGAAGATTTTTTTTCATTATGTCGAGAAATGTCAAGAAAAAAGACGAATACTCCAAAATGCTATTGGAGTTAATGGGGCATTTATGTATTTTCAGCATACTACAAATGACGTGCATGTATTGGGACATCCTAAAAAATGTTCTGGCATACTAAATAGTAGGGAAGTATGGATATTGGAATGCAGGGTCTGTGTACCATGGATTTGGTTTAAAATTGTCAATTCCCTTTCAGGTGTTTCAGGTGCGGAAGGTATCAGGCGCCGCCTCTGGGAAGATATTTGCTATGAAGGTTTTGAAGAAGGTGAGTTAGTTTGTGATCTCATTCGGTGAGAACTGTCTCTTTGATATAGAGGATAACTTAGTTAGGCTCATTCTCTCCATCACCCATACTGACATCAGCCTAACCGCCCCCTAGTGTACACAGTATTGTATTGTCATGTAAGAGGAATGGCATCTGTATGATCTTATCCATAAGTAGATTCTTAGGTATATGGGGGGAATTAGGGCGCACTCACACTAAGGCCGCTGTTCCGTGCCCGAGCTCATTTGCATACTAAAGTCTAGAACGTTTGGCTAGTGTGACCACGCCATCCGTATTCCAGCACGGAACCCCCCCTTGGCCACGGCACACTTGGGAGAGGTGTGCCAGAGAGAACGGCACAGATGCTAATGAGATGACACGCACTGACGTATTCCATGTGCGACCCTTCTTCCCCACAATAATAATTGTAAACAATGGCGGCAAGAGGTTCACAAGTGGGTTCCGGTGCGATTGCAAAGTGGAGAGTTTTCTAGAAATTGTAATCGTACTGGAGCACGGAACAGGCAAACTTGCCTAGTGTGAGTGCGCCCTTAGCGCCCTTAAACTTTTCAGCTGACTCCCAAGGCCCAATACAGCTTAACTGTGTTCAGTGTTTGACATACACAGAGCGTTGCTGTGTGTGTGCCTAAGTCTGGTGACATACTGGTGCATTCAGCTGTGAAGCCAGAAGCTCAGGGCTGGACCACCCAAAATAATGGCAGCAGGCGTTTCCCCCCCCCCCCCCCCTCCCATGAGCTCCTTGAAGCTCCTTGCTTGCGTTCTGTTCAGCTTGGCCTGCTGTCTGCAGCTGACACAGAGCTGGGGCCTGACTCAGCTCATGTTCCCCCCCCCCCCCCCCCAGGCTCTATGTTTTGGTTAATGACTGTGTTTACTGGCTTAATGATACTTGGCTGGAGCTAAGGCTATGATAGCTCTACAGCCTACAGGGTTAAAGTTACTGTTTGACACCCTGGCCCTCTGTATTAGGGTGGCCGGGCAACTCATCAATAAAATCATCTAAACCGACATTCAGACCCTGTAATCCACTTAAACTTGGACATGTCGATTGTTTTGATTTAGGCCCTCTTTTTTTACTCTATTTTATTTGCAGGAAATGCAAGTTATTTATTTTCTACCGTTTTGGAGAAGTTGATTTTTTACTTCAAAACTGAAAATGTTTTATTTCAAGGGATACTTTGATTTGAATAAATAACCATACAAAGTTAATCTGTGTATTTCCTTCCATAAAACAAAAAGCACAGACAAGATATGTACTATTTCATTAGATTAAATACCCCAGCTTTAATAGTTGTGCATATTTAACAGTACACACCTCGTCAGTGAACTATGACGGCAAAAACAAAAATTGTTCATTAAAATCAAGGACAAATGTTCAATTAATCATGATATTGATTTGAGGGTTAAATGTCCCAGCCCTCTCTCACCCTCTCACTCTGTCTGTCTCATGTCCCTCTCTCACCCTCTCACTGTCTGTCTCATGTCCCTCTCTCACCCTCTCACTCTGTCTGTCTCATGTCCCTCTCTCACCCTCTCACTGTCTGTCTCATGTCCCTCTCTCACCCTCTCACTCTGTCTGTCTCATGTCCCTCTCTCACCCTCTCACTCTGTCTGTCTCATGTCCCTCTCTCACCCTCTCACTGTCTGTCTCATGTCCCTCTCTCACCCTCTCACTCTGTCTGTCTCATGTCCCTCTCTCACCCTCTCACTGTCTGTCTCATGTCCCTCTCTCACCCTCTCACTGTCTGTCTCATGTCCCTCTCTCACCCTCTCACTCTGTCTGTCTCATGTCCCTCTCTCACCCTCTCACTCTGTCTGTCTCATGTCCCTCTCTCACCCTCTCACTGTCTGTCTCATGTCCCTCTCTCACCCTCTCACTCTGTCTGTCTCATGTCCCTCTCTCACCCTCTCACCCGTCTGTCTCATGTCCCTCTCTCCCCTCTCACTGTCTGTCTCATGTCCCTCTCTCACCCTCTCACTGTCTGTCTCATGTCCCTCCTCACCTGTCACTGTCTTCATGTCCCTCTCTCACCCTCTCACTGTCTGTCTCATGTCCCCTCTCTCACCCTCTCACTGTCTGTCTCATGTCCCTCTCTCACCCTCTCACTCTGTCTGTCTCATGTCCCTCTCTCACCCTCTCACTGTCTGTCTCATGTCCCTCTCTCACCCTCTCACTGTCTGTCTCATGTCCCTCTCTCACCCTCTCACTGTCTGTCTCATGTCCCTCTCTCACCCTCTCACTGTCTGTCTCATGTCCCTCTCTCACCCTCTCACTCTGTCTGTCTCATGTCCCTCTCTCACCCTCTCACTCTGTCTGTCTCATGTCCCCTCTCCACTCACCCTCTCACTCCTGTCTGTCTCATGTCCCTCTCTCACCCTCTCACCTGTCTGTCTCATGTCCCTCTCTCACCCTCTCACTCTGTCTGTCTCATGTCCCTCTCTCACCCTCTCACTCTGTCTGTCTCATGTCCCTCTCTCACCCTCTCACTCTGTCTGTCTCATGTCCCTCTCTCTCACCCTCTCACTCTGTCTGTCTCATGTCCCTCTCTCACCCTCTCACTCTGTCTGTCTCATGTCCCTCTCTCACCCTCTCACTCTGTCTGTCTCATGTCCCTCTCTCACCCTCTCACTGTCTGTCTCATGTCCCTCTCTCACCCTCTCACTCTGTCTGTCTCATGTCCCTCTCTCACCCTCTCACTGTCTGTCTCATGCTCCCATCTCATCTGCCCTCCTCACTGTCTGTCTCATGTCCCTCTCTCACCCTCTCACTGTCTGTCTCATGTCCCTCTCACTGTCTGTCTCATGTCCCTCTCTCACCCTCTCACTGTCTGTCTCATGTCCCTCTCTCACCCTCTCACTGTCTGTCTCATGTCCCTCCTCATCTCCACCTCACCCTCTCACTCTGTCTGTCTCATGTCCCTCTCTCACCCTCTCACTCTGTCTGTCTCATGTCCCTCTCTCACCCTCTCACTGTCTGTCTCATGTCCCTCTCTCACCCTCTCACTGTCTGTCTCATGTCCCTCTCTCACCCTCTCACTCTGTCTGTCTCATGTCCCTCTCCTCCACCCTCTCACTGTCTGTCTCATTCCTCCCCTCTCACTGTCTGTCTCATGTCCTCCTCACCCTCTCACTGTCTGTCTCATGTCCCTCTCTCACCCTCTCACTTGTCTGTCTCATGTCCCTCTCTCACCCTCTCACTCTGTCTGTCTCATGTCCCTCTCTCACCCTCTCACTGTCTGTCTCATGTCCCTCTCTCACCCTCTCACTGTCTGTCTCATGTCCCTCTCTCACCCTCTCACTGTCTGTCTCATGTCCCTCTCTCACCCTCTCACTGTCTGTCTCATGTCCCCTCTCTCACCCTCTCACTCTGTCTGTCTCATGTCCCTCTCTCACCCTCTCACTCTGTCTGTCTCATGTCCCTCTCTCACCCTCTCACTCTGTCTGTCTCATGTCCCTCTCTCACCCTCTCACTGTCTGTCTCATGTCCCTCTCTCACCCTCTCACTGTCTGTCTCATGTCCCTCTCTCACCCTCTCACTCTGTCTGTCTCATGTCCCTCTCTCACCCTCTCAACTCTGTCTGTCTCATGTCCCTCTCTCACCCTCTCACTCTGTCTGTCTCATGTCCCTCTCTCACCTCTCAGCTCATCCTCAACCTTCTCACTTCATCATGTCTGTCTCATGTCCCTCTCTCACCCTCTCACTTCTGTCTGTCTCATTCCCGTCTCACCCTCCCATTCTGTCTCTAGTCTCATCGCTCTCTCCCTCCATTCTGTCTCTCACCCTCCTGTGTCTGCTCTCGATGTCACACTTCCCAGCCATGATTGTGCGTAATGCAAAGGACACGGCGCACACTAAAGCCGAGCGCAACATTCTGGAGGAGGTGAAGCATCCCTTCATCGTGGACCTGATCTACGCCTTCCAGACGGGGGGAAAGCTCTATCTCATCCTGGAGTATCTGAGCGGTGAGTCAAGCACTCAATTTAAAAGGATTTTTGTCATTTGTCCATGCTGGGGGTGTCAAAAGAGCCGGAGCAAGAGAATGTATGTGAGAAAGATGTTGTGTGTGTGTCAGTGTGTGTATGATGCAGAGGAATAACCACATGTTTGAACATTAACTAGGGAATTGTTTCTACTGATGGAGCAAGCTTGGGAAATTCTACAAAACGGAATAATACTATTTGTAATATTGTTGTTGAACATAGAAACAAAGCACACATTCAGAAAACTCAAATAATCCCACACTGGGTAATCTGTCCCTTAACTTTACCATCCTGTAACTATATGTCTTCCAATAAAGAACGGCACGTATGGAATCGAAGATATACAAAACGTCAAAAAACACATTAGGACGGGGTTGGCTCTCTGAAATTGGGCAGAGGCAAAGGCTTTCAGTTTGTGTTTTTGCATGGTATGCCACAAAAACATAAGTAGAGTCAAAGGTTCAGAAAAAACATTGTTTTGTCTTTGTTAACGTTATGAAGATTATTATCTTGATTATATCAAAAAGTAAAAACTTTGACAAGCTTTGCAAAAAAGAGAAACACTTTAATTTCACAGATTTGAAAATAGCATTGAAAGGACATATACAACTTCCAATAAGCGCTACTTCTTCCCTTCAAACCCTTGAATTCAGTATTTAAATGATGGCTGCATAACATAATGGCTATGTTTGTGATTCTGCTGAAATCTCATAATCTTACATGACAATGTGTCACCATTCCACTGTTCCACTGTGTGTTTTGATGCAGGTGGGGAGCTGTTCATGCAGCTGGAGAGAGAAGGCATCTTCATGGAGGACACGGCATGGTGAGTTAGTTTGTCCGTCACCGGTAAAAACAAACGTAAAGGCTCCGTTAGCGGAATGGTCAGTTTAGCTAACTTAACGTCAGTGACTGCAGTTAGCAGTCCCCTCCCTCGTCCCTACGTCACCACATTAATGCACTGCTGTCTTCAAGCAGCGAGTTATCTAGCATCATCTCAGATTCGTAAGTGTGATAAAACATGATAAAAACCATCAAAACAGACATTGGGAAGGATTTTTACCTGCTCTGCCATTGTAAGCGCATAAACATTCACCCATCTGACGCTCTGCGTGTGCACCGGCAGTGAGACAGGTGCCGGTTTGTAGCGTTCTCTCTTTTGATTGGTTATCACTAGTGGGATCCCTGAAAAGTTTATTTGACGATTACATGCAGAGCGAGTGACTGACAGATCGGCTTTATGAAACGCTTACACTATATACAATCATATGAAAAAGTTTGGGAACCCCTCTCAGCCGGCATTATAATTGACTCTGCTTTCACAAAAAAAAGATAAAAGTGGTATGTCTTTAATTTACCAGGAACAGCTAAGTACTGGGATTTTTTTCCAAACAAAGATTTTTTGAAAAGCAGTATTTGGTTGTATGAAATAAAATAAAATGTGAAAAACTGGCTGTGCAAAAATATGGGTACCCTTGTGATTTTGTTGATTTTAATGCCTGTAACAGCATGTAAAACTGATGACTTTAAACACAAGTTGGTTGGATTATGTTGTTAAGCCTTGAACCTCATATAATTGTCTGTTTAATCATGAGAAAATGTATTTTAGGTGCCTAAATGCAAGTTGCACTTCTCTTTGACTCTCTGCTGAAGTGAGACAGAATGGGATCATCAAAACAGCTCCCAAAAGATCTTAAAAACAAAGATTATTCATTGTCATGGTTTAGGGGAAGGCTACAAGAAGCTTTCCCAAAGGTTTCAATTGTCAATTTCTACTGTAAGGAACGTTGTCAGGGAATGGAAGGACACAGGCACAGTTGCAGTTAAACCCAGGTCTAGCAGACCAAGAAAAGTACAAGAGCAGCATATGCGGCGGATTGTGAGAATGGTTGCACACAACCCACAGATCACCTCCAAAGACCTACAAGAACATCCGGCTGCAGATTGTGTATCTGTACATGGTTCTACAATTCAGTGCAATTTGCACCAAAACATCTGTATGGCCGGGTGATGAGAAGGAAGCCCTTTCTGCACCCACGCCACAGATACAGTTGCATGAAGTATGCAAAAGCTCATTTAGACAAGCCAGCTTCATATTGGAAGAAAATGCTTTGGACTGATGAGACAAAAATTAAGTTATTTGGTCTTTAGAAAAAGTAGATGTTTTGGTGCAAATTGCGCTGAGTTGTTGAACGATGTACAGATACACAATCTGCAGCCAGATGTTCTTGTAGGTCTTTGGAGGTGATCTGTGGGTTGTGTGCAACCATTCTCACAATCCTCCACCTATGCCGCTCCTGTTTTTTTCTTGGTCTGCCATGCCTGAGTTTAACTGCCACTATGCCTGTGTCCTTCCATTCCCTGACAACGTTCCCTACAGTCGAAATTGACAATTGAAACCTTTGGGAAAGCTTCTTGTAGCCTTCCCCTAAACCATGACAATGAACAATCTTTGTTTTTCAGATATTTTGGGAGCTGTTTTGATGATCCCATTCTGTCTCACTTCAGCAGAGAGTCAAAGAGAAGTGCAACTTGCATTTAGGCACCTAAAATAAATTTTCTCATGATTAAACAGACAATTATATGAGGTTCAAGGCTTAACAACATAATCCAACCAACTTTGTGTTTAAAGTAATCAGTTTTACATGCTGTTACAGGCATTAAAATCAACAAAACCACAAGGGTACCCATATTTTTGCACAGCCAGTTTTTCACATTTTATTTTATTTCATACAACCAAATACTGCTTTTCAAAAAATCTTTGTTTGGAAAACATCCCAGTACTTAGCTGTTCCTGGTAAATTAAAGACATACCACTTTTATCTTTTTTTTGTGAAAGCAGAGTCAATTATAATGCCGACTGAGAGGGGTTCCCAAACTTTTTCATATGATTGTAAGTGATCACTGTATGAATAAAGAGCGATTTAACACAAATATTAACATAAATAAATCACTCACTTCACCTTTAACCATCTGGACATGGGATAACAGCAGCCTAGAGCTTTTTCCTCTGACTCATCTACAGTGTGTTTCTTATAGACAATGGGCATTTTTTTCAGATGTCACGCATAAACAGGGGCAGATCTAGAAAAATATTCATGGGGTGGCAGGAGATTTTAAGGAGTGGCAACCTGTGTCAGATGTATATACATTATGCCGATTTAATTAAAGCCATATAAATCAATATTTACTTGGGAAAGCCCCTACATTTAGATATGTTGACTAAATAACATTATACTTAATGTATTGTGGCACGAGTGAAGCCTTACATTTAAACATAAAAGGTGTCAGACAAAATGTTAAAGATTATTATTACTGAATAATTACTATATTACCTGCCTCACAACAAACACCTGCACTAATACACCAGAGGGGTATACTACGAAGCGAGATTAAGGGCTGAGCGAGGTCTGTTGAGTCTAAAGCCAGAATTTTCTGCATCACGAAAGGTGGCTCTCTTTTTACCTGGCTAGATCACCGTGGTAACAGAGGCTGCACGGCTAACCTGCTCAGAGCAGTTTTTGTTTCAGAGTTTGAGCTTAAATTCGGCTCTTAGAGCGCTGCCCTTCAAGGAAACTACACATTTAGAAATCCCGCGGACCTGACAATATTGTCTGAGCGCTACATTCTCACTGAGGAAACTGTTACATCTAAACTTATTGATCAGTAAGTTAATTAACGAAACGAAGCCGTGACATTAGGCTTACAGAGTGAACTGTAACATCGCGCTGGGGCTTTTTGCCACATGCATACAGTTATTGAAAATGTAAAATAGCCCACACCTATACTATATGCAGCGCCACTCTATGCTCTCACCTCAAATGATTTTACCTGGCGATCTACACACACGTGGCTCTTAATAAAGCGTTCTATAAAATCACAGGTTGCAACATTATTTCACTGTAGGCTTCTTTCTTTCTTTTCATCAGTAGCGATTACAGTTGGGACGTGACAGGTGACAGCTGTCACAGTTCGGACATCGTTGCAGACTCGCAGGTTAAGCTTCTCACAGTAGATTCATATTTGTCCGAAACATCCAGACGACAGGTTTTTTAATGTAGGCCTATTGGTATTTCAGGGTGTCCGCGGAAGTCTTAAAAGTCTTAAAAAGTCTTAAATTCATGTATCTAAAATTAAGGCCTTAAAAAGTCTTAAATTCATTAAAAATGTGATATGCTGGTCTTAAATCCATTACTCAAAGGTCTTAAATTTGTCGGGGCAGGACTATTCATTGTTAGCCTATATTTATTTTTTCTTCCGCGACTTTCCGAGAAGGAGCTACTTTCTAACTAACGGCTGATATAAAAGTCCGACACTAGAGGCAGTACGGCCGTGTGTGGCTGTGATCCGCATATAAACGTAACATAGAAGAAGAATGTGTGTCCCCTGCCTCCGAATTTGAAGTCGGTCATGTTAAAGCAAGAAAGGGGAGAACGACCCAGCGAAATGCATGCCCAGCTTTTATAAATTCAGTGAGGTGGAGGGAGGACGACAAATATCATGGCTGGCTTTATTCACCCCGCGACCACACACTGCCGCTACTCCGTAGGTGTGCAACCACCCGCCCGCTGGCGATGTAGGTACTGACCCAAACGCAAATCACACAGAAACAAACAGATTGATTGTGTTTAGTATTTTTATTTATTTATCTATATTTATTAATTAATAGCTGCTCATCAGACGGTCGCATTCAGGTCGCTTTGCTGTGAGCTCACAGAGTGAGACGCGAGTCTCTGCTTCTCTCTCTGTCTGCCGCTTTCTTTCTCTCCATTCTGCCCTCGCTCTCTGACGGCTAGTTAAGAACTATTGACGATCGTCCCGTCAATCGCAGACAGTAGCCTACATTTCCATCACCATTCGGTACAACCCTAATACCCGCTGTTTATTAACCTGGCTGCCTGCAACAATATGAAGAAAATAAAACATTTCGCAAATTACCGCAGGTCCCGTGGGCATCCCCCAGTTATGCAAACCTGTATACAGTAGCCTATGCTATGCCTACTTTACAGTAGCCTATTTCCCGATTTTGAAAGTGCAAAAACATTCACCTGTGGAACCAATTTTTAAATAGTTTCTGCCATAAGTTCTGAAAAATAAAGTTAATGCACTAAGTTTGTTGTTTATTGAATAAGTAGGCTAATTAAAATTTGAAGGACATTCTTCCCCATAAATTACCAGATTTTTCTATTTCATTCTAATACTGCATGCTGCAGCTAACACATTTTCTTTATTGATTAAACTGTTCTTGTGACTCGATTAATCAGAAAATATCAATCAATTGATACAGCTCTATAATAGGTTGAAAAGGTGGTAATGATGGGTTTTCACGTTGCCTTTACAGTGATCTTATATTTATTTGATGGTAAATGCGGGGGGACATTGTCTTCATTCAGACTGCTGAATTTTTTTTATTTTCTGTAATTAGTGCATTGAATATTTGATATTCAAACTTAATAAACCTCTACAGAGCATATAGGCTACTGTAGTGTAGTTAGTAGATGTATGTTGCCAAGGTATTGGTGTTCATTAGAGGTCTTAAAATGTGCAGATACCCTGAGAGAGGCTACTTTCTTCCTAGCTTCTGATATAAATGAGTATCACTTTATGTTCAATAAACAGACAAAGTAAACTTGAATGAGTCTCATTGAGTGACACACAAGCTATGCTTGGGTTGTAATACAGCTGGACCCCCCAAATATCGCCTATATGTATTGTGTTTTAGGTCTTAAATTTCATTCAAGGTGGTATTAAAAAGGTCTTAAAAAGTCTTAAATTTGACATGCTGAAACCTGCAGATACCCTGTATTTGTAAGATTCAAATAAAAGGCTAATAGTCTAAATCAAAATTGTATTCATTATGATGTGGCCCAAAACTAAAGTGATTTTCCATAGGCTAGCCTATTCATTTGGGACAGTGTCAGACTTAAATTACATTCTTAAGTGTGGGACTATAGGCGTAGTGCTATAAATATAGCAAAGTAGCCTATATATATATATTAGGCTAAATGGTATAGTGTTTAAATCCGAGTTCAACGTTTCATTGTTTTATAATGTCACGTTACGCACTGCGAGAACGATCGGCAAGATAAATAAATCATTTCCATGCTGGCAGCATTCCACTCGCCTTAGCCTATTTGCAGTAAGAGTTTTTTTCGGCTCTCTGTTTTCTGCTGTAATAATTCAGACTGACAAACTCTTCCTCTTGAATGAAGTTGGCGAGACACTTTTGTTTTACTCAGCTGCTCACAATCAGTCCGTTAGTGTAAAGTTAGCGGCACAAGATCAGTCCAGTCTGTGCGGAAGCAGAGTCAAATGACGGTCAAACGCCCCCTCTCATGGGGACGCGCACAGAGCCTGAAGCCGAAACCCTCGTTCAACATAAGAGGTTGATAACTGCCTTCGTGATACCGGTTAGCTCTGAGCGAGGGTATGTGTTATGTTGAACCAGATCAAAAAAAGAGAGCCGGGCTCTGTTGAGTTTGCTTTGTAGTATACCCCTCTGCCTTGGGCTCAAAATCTATGCAAAGAGAGCTGCAATAAGTACTTAGTTAACAGTGAGTCTCTGGTATTTGTCTGTGTTATGAGATATTCCCATCAGATCTCAATCATCAGTCTAACTTGAGTGCAATTACCAGTTTATTCAAAGATTCCAATTATTTACATACAATACAGATAAAATCATTCATATAAATATTTTGTGGCATTTTTCTGTTTGGTCACAAACGGTGACCTGTTATACACACATAAACATTCAGGTCCAGCAGTCGATCTGGCGAATGACAGAAAGAAAGTGCTACAGTTCAACACTTTAATAATAACAAAATAATTAATGAATTTCAAGGGTGACGGTCCTGATTAAACCTTGGTTTGGGACAAATTTTAATTGGGGTGTGGGGGTGCCCCCCCAGAAATTTTTGAACATTCAACACTTCATTTCCTGCATTCTGGTGAATTTGTTTGCATCAAGTTTATGTAAAGTAATTGACAACATTTAGGTTCCAGGTGACAAAAATAGAATAATATACAATCTTCTATCTTTTAAACAGCCTCATGTTTCCTCTGATAATCATAAATGACCTCTAACAGCAAACGAGACCATCAGTGCAAAGAAAGACGTTTTTATATAGTTTTTATTACTGCATTTGGTCTGGTCGCACACCCTGGTCGTCTGATTTTCGGTTTGCGCATGCAGACTCTATGGTCACATATTCGTATTGGTCGCAGAGTTCAGTGTAGCGCAGCAACGCGATTTGAGAAGCCTATCCCTCCAGGTGAGGGAGCCTTGTTTGAGACAGTTATTTGTTGTCGTAATGACTGATAACGGCTTTTGTAGAACACTTTGTGGCTTAGATGTACATAATCAGTCAGTGATTCAGTCCGTTTCCATGGGACAACTAGATTGGATTAAGACATTTACCGAACTTGCCACTCGATGGACCGCGTCACTTGTCTGAGTATACATGGCCTTTCAAATATCGATAAATGGCACTGTAGCCCTTTCAACAAGTGGTTATAGAACCACGTCCGGTTCCTTTCCGGCAACAACACTACTATTTATTACATTGTCTCCGTCCACACCCTTGTGAAATCCCCAACAGGGATTCTCAAGCAAGTGCAGAACGAGAACTCCGATATGAGATATGCGATCCTGTATACAGGATCGCATATCTCATATCGATTCTGACTATGAACGAGTTATCTAGGTGTTCTTATCCGACTTCGCTTGTCCGTTAATGTGCCGACGTGTGTGCGAAGTAGATCGGATAAAGGTGTTTACATGCATTTTACAAGTCCTGTTGAAGTCTTATTTGCCTGATTATCAGTCTGCATGTAAACGCACTGAGTGATGGGGGTAAGTTTTTGTGTGTGTTGACAGTTTCTACCTGGCTGAGATCTCTATGGCCCTGGGTCACCTGCATCAGAAAGGCATCATCTACAGGGACCTGAAGCCAGAGAACATCATGCTCAACAACAACGGTAGAGAAACACACACCTAGATCTTCAATGTAGTTTTGTTCATGTTTTAGAGATTCAAGGTGGTTTATTGGTCATATGCACAACACTTACAGCAGCAGCCGTTAACAATGAGATTCTTAAGTCCCAGGCTCCTCTCAACAATGCAATATAGAAGAACATGTACGATAGAAACACACAAGTGAAGAGAGCAACACCTGAGACACAAATAAACACAACAGTAGAGCAAGGACACAGTGCAGATAGAAGTGTAGAGATCAGGAGCACCATATTAATATGAAGTAAAATGCAAATTAAAGTTTAAATTCAATTTAGACCAAATATAATACTGTACGTGGAAATAAAAAATAATAACTGTAGTGGAATAGGATGTTGTACATGTAAGAATGATGTTACATGTTCTTGCTTTGGCTCCTTTTCCCTTCCAGGACATGTGAAGTTGACAGACTTTGGTCTATGCAAAGAGTCCATCCGCGACGGAACGGTCACCCACACCTTCTGTGGCACCATCGAATACATGTATGTCATGCCATCACTATAAGGATTTTTGTAGATGCATTTCGTTAGCTTTGTAGCATAATTGCCTAAATCATATTTACTCTACTCTACTTTTACTCTACATCTACTATTCGTTAGCCTAATAGCATAATTGCCTAAGTCATATTTTAAGGGTTATAGAGTAGGGTAAAGTAGATGTAGATTAGAGTAGATGTAGAGTAAATATGATTTAGGAAATGATGCTATGAGGCTAACGATTTGGGTTTTGGAGCCGTCTCCACATCCCATCTCCCTAACCGGCAACCGTGGCTCAGGTGGTTAAGCGGGTTGGCCAATGATCCAAGGGTTGGCGGTTCGACCAGTGTCATGGTTGTTGTGTCCTTGGGCAAGACACTTCACCCACCTTGCCTCGTGTGAATGTGTATGACTGCTGTATGTATGAGGTGGTGGTTGGAGGGGCCGTAGGCGCTGAATGGCACCCACGCTTCCGTCAGTCTGCCCCAGGGCAGCTGTGGCTACTATGGTAGATAACCACCACCAGTATGACTGTGTGTGAATGAATGGAACCTGGAACCCTGTAAAGCGTCTTTGAGTGCCTTGAAAAGCGCTATATAAATCCAATCCATTATTAACACAGTGTAGTGTATCTGCTGTCTCACCCTGGTCCTCCCTCCCCTCAGGGCTCCAGAGATCCTCATGAGGAGTGGACACAACCGGGCGGTGGACTGGTGGAGTCTGGGAGCTCTCATGTACGACATGCTGACAGGAGCAGTGAGTGCTTTTCCACCTATCAGCTCCTTATGCGTCAACTGTAATTCACAACACTGTGTTTTTCTTTTCTTTTTTCTATATCTTAACTATTGTTTCTGTCCTGCTACTTTTCCACATAGCCTCCATTCACCGGCGAAAACGAAAGAAGACAATCGACAAGATCTTGAAATGCAAACTCAGCCTTCCACCTTACCTCACACAAGAAGCCAGGGACCTCCTGAAAAAGGTGAGCTGTCAGAGGCTTTCACTCTGCAAGGGGGGGGGGGCTCGTGGTGTAGTGGTCAAAGCCCCCTCACCCCTTCATAGAGTCTCAGTCCTCTTCACAGCAGACCCGGATTAGAATCCAGACAGGGTTGTTCTCTGCATGTCATTCCTCTCTACTACGTTTCATATCTGTCTCTCAAAACTGGTTTATAAAAAATAAGCAGAAATTGCATTTAGAGAGGCTGAGAAATGAGTGTTAATACAGTATGTCTTCTTTCAGCTGCTGAAACGAAATGCCTCATTGAGACTCGGGGCTGGAGCAGGAGATGCTGCAGAGATCCAGGTACAAAGTCTATACGGGCAATGTGTCCAATATAGATTTAGTTTAACATTTATTGCATTTTTTAAGCTTGGAGCCTCACTCTTGGGTTCAAAACAAGATGACGGGAACTATTCCTTTAAAGAGGACCTATTATACTACTTTTCTGGTCTTAATTTCTTGTTTTACACTGCTATAGAGCAACCTGACACGAATCACATCAAAAAAACTATGTAGATTTTCGGGAAGCTCTTTCTCTTATTTTGGCGATCCAGCATGCCTGTGCTTCGGCCATCTCCGCTCCCTCCGCCTGTGCTTCGGCCATCTCCGCTCCCCTCGCCCCCTCCTGTAAACCCCACTCCGTTGTGATTGGTTACCTTCCTTCCGGAACACTTTCAGTGGCGGGAAGCGCGAGCATGGACCTATAAGGGCGTGAGGCAGACGCGAGCAAGGAAGTGACAGCATTACTATACATGGAAACATCCGAGTGGTGACGACACCAAGTTACATGCGACGTCACGATGTTACAAAGCGTCAAGCCGCTTTGAACACGTGACTTCTCGACTGGCTAGCCTAGAATAGTGTCTAGTGCTCTGCACAGACACCCCAGACGGTCAGCAGGGAATACGTCGAAATGCATGTAAGTCATTATTTGATAATTTAGTATGGTTAAGCATGACTATAAATCATCATAAAAACGTTTATAGGTCATAAAAGTCAAAAAGCATCATAGGTCCTCTTTAACTGTGTGCTTTTTTATGAAAGGTTGCGCATCGCTAGTTAGCTCATCATAAATACTTGTAGTCAATGGGAAGTATTAGCCTGCCTCAGCTGACAGTCTGAAGATAAACTTTAACGCTATCGCTAAACGCTCCAGTGTGCTTGTTGGGACTTTATTTCACTATGTTAAATAAGGTGTTAAAGTGCGCTCTGGATGCGATCTATACATTTATTTTTGCACTTAATGTCATTTTACAATCAATTACAAACAAGAAGGAAACCGTGTATGGGCAAAATCACTGTGGATGTGCTCGTCAGTAGGTCAACGGTACGCATTTGATTCTAAAATGACAAAGTTTTTAAGTAAAGAGTGCAACACGACGTAAATAACACACGTCCCAACAAGCACACAGGAGATTATTGTTGCTGTAAAGTTTATCTTTAGGCTGATACTTAACATTGACTACCAGTATTTGAGCTAAGCCAACTAGCGATGAGAGACCTCTTTTCATTTAAAAAAAATGCACTCACAGGTAAACGAATGTTTCCTGTCGCCTTGCCTTGTACCCGAGAGTGTACAAGATAAAAATATTTAAAAAAATCTGTTAATATAATAACTGAGAAAAATGAAAATGATTCTTGCCTAAGCTGGTGATATTCATGAAATATAAAAAAAAGCCTGTTGCTGTCATTGTACTTCCAAGGGCCACTCATTCTTCCGGCACATCAATTGGGATGACCTCCTCTCTCGCAAAGTAGAGCCTCCATTCAAGCCCTTTCTGGTGAGTTACACTACATACTAAAGTACAGAAGAGTTTAAGAGCCACAGGAGAGAAAAGAAAATCGTATAAGGAAGTTTTTTTCTTTTTCATTATGTCGAGAAATGTCAAGAAAAAAGACGAATTCTCCAAAACACTATTCGAGTTAGTGGGGCATCTAAGTATTTTCAGCATACTACAATTGAAGTGCATGTATTGGGACGTCCTAAATCTTTTTCTGGCATACTAAATAGTAGGAAAGTATGGGGATTGGCAGGGCTGCCTTTACCTGCCACTAGGCCCTGGGGCTGAGAGGTTTCGTAGGCCCCCCGGGCGGCGTCTTACAATACAGATGCGTTAAAGCCATGTTTGTCTACACCACAATATCTCTATTGATGAAATACAAAATCACTTAAGGTAACATGTACTTAAACCCCTGACTAGGCTAATGACTTTTAATAACCAAACACACATGGTTGGTTACAGTGTTTTTCAAAGTTATTGAGGAGACCACGGTGGGGACCCAGGACCTTTTTAGGGGGTCCGGGGTCAAATTTGGGGTAAAATTCATCAATCTGGTGCACTTTGAGAAGAAAACAAAGGCTAAATCAACTGTGTCCTATGTGAGCTATTTTCTGGAATAATTTGGAGACACAGAAATACCAAAAAGCAGAAACAAAAATATACAGGTTTAAAAAATCCAGTCATTCAGCATTCATTTAAAAAAAAAAATAATCCCTTATCCCAAAGCTACTTCTCTCTTTGAACTCTTCGTTTTGTTTTTAATGGCTCAACTCAATCCAGGCCCATGATCTGCGTTGCCCCGAACAATGTTATTTAAACAAAAATAACAAAAATGTACTGGTGAATGATAGGCCCCTTGATCTTCATAGGCCAAAAATAATGTGATTATTTTTTTTTCTTTTTCTTTACTGGTTCATGATAGGCCCCTGTTCTCCGTACGTCCGCCCCCCCCCCCCCTTCGAAGATTAGGGGCCTATCATGAGCCAGTCAATAATTTATTGTTCTAAATGACAATGTTCGGGCCTTCTTAGATCAGGGGCCTATATTGAGACAGGCCTCTTCATAGGCCCTGGGGCTTCAGCCCAGGTAAGCCCGTGCATAAAGGCGGCCCTGGGATTGGAACGCAGGGTTAGTCTTATTACGCGGCAGCACCTATATCCTCTTTGACTGGTCCTTGAATGAGTTGATTAACCCAGCCTCCTCCTCCTTCACCAGCAATCAGCCGATGACGTCAGCCAGTTTGACTCTAAGTTCACCAGCCAGACTCCAGTGGACAGCCCGGATGATTCCACACTCAGCGAAAGTGCCAATCAAGTCTTCCTGGTGGGTAAAGGGAGCCATACCTCCTAGCAAAACAGCCAACCTTGCTGCTGATTTCCACACACATGCCACACACACAACAAAAAAAGAACACATACAAGAAAACCTAAAAAACAAAGACAAAAAGAAAAGCTACCCTTAAGGTGGATAGCCTGAACGTCAGTCAGTATCAGGGATTAAGCTGAGTCTATACAGTCGGAATAAATCACATCAAAATACAAACAACAGCAGAGCACACCAATCAAGCAGTTAAGCATCTTCCAACAGTGTCAAAAAGGGTTTCCACACCATACTAAAACTGTCCCCGTGAATTCCGTTTGTAAAAGCCAATCTGTTTCCATCCGAG
Organism: Ammodytes dubius; assembly: GCA_026122265.1. Lineage (NCBI taxonomy): Eukaryota > Metazoa > Chordata > Actinopteri > Uranoscopiformes > Ammodytidae > Ammodytes > Ammodytes dubius. The sequence continues at coordinate 25,391,788 of CM047519.1, read as the reverse complement.
CAAAGGAAATCATTTGTTGCAGCCTCCCTCCTGAAGCACGTGGAGACCTCCATTTGCATTCAACATAGTCACCTTTTTAGCTGCAACCATGAGCATTTAAGAGCCTGCCTTTGATGGAAGGGGAGGGCCCTTGTCCCTGTCAGAGCAACCACATATTGTCAACAGTCCTTGCTGCTACTTTTCTGACTCACTTTCTGTTGTCACATACCGGCAAACTCGTTGCTTTTCGGCGATATTCGCCGTTTTGGATCAAAATATGACCCACGTGAATCGTATGAAGAGTTTTTTTTTTTTTTTTGAGGGGAGGTCTCAATCAAAGCCTTTTTGAAAATAAAAAAATAGAGGCTTTGATTAAACGCTGTCAATGCGTCGGAGCCGGAGGTGAATGTAACAGCTCACTGTACAGTCCCTTTAGTCGCTTTTGCCGACATGGCTCTGTATACTTAGACTCGAGACAAACAGATCGCGGAAGCCGTTCCTGTAGACAACGTTAACGGGCAGGATACCCCCGGTTATCATTTTATCCATCAAAACGCAGAGTTTTTTTTCTGAGCGGCGGCTCACTCGCTCACACTGGTGAGGTCTCCCGGTGATAGTCACCGTCACAGCGATCGACTCGCTGCTTTGCCCGGGCGGAGGCTTTGTGTGAAGGTGATTTAACATCACAGTCGTAGACAAATGTTATAACTGTATGCTGCATAGTTTGCACTGCACTGTTGACCCACACAGGACTCTTAAGTGAAGCTGACATTTTAATGAGCGCACATTGCAGAAATGAAGCGCCTGCAGTGCGCTCACAATCAGAGCCGGGCCCGATCGCATAAGCAAACTTTGCGGTTTGTGTGTTTGATATTAACATCATATTATTATATCATACAAAAAATTAAAACAATGTTTTGATCTAGATAGTTAATAGCCCAATAATTTAATGAGTTCTACTGGGAGGTAATCCGAGTTTAGCTGATCACGTTCATAGGGATGGGAATCGAGAACCGGTTCTTGTTCAGAACCGGTGCCGAGTCAACCAATTCCTTGGAATCGTTGACATGCCTGCTTAACGATGCCGCTTATCGGTTCCGCTCATTGCAAATGCGTCATGACTTCAGACACGTGCTGCTTTGTTTTGGTTCAGAACGCAGCAAACATGACGTCGAGGCAGAAGCACTCTAAAGTGTGGTTGTATTTCACGCGAAAAGGCGACAGTACGGCCACTTGCAACAATTGTAAAGTTTCCATTTCATCAAACACGAAAGCGCGCAGACTGCGATCCTGACGGTTAAACGTTTAAACGTCCGCTGCCTTACTAGTCGGCACCAGAATTGCCCATCACTTGGATTTGAACATAAAATGTATGAATTAACGTGTGTGTAGGCCTAGGTGTGGTCAAGTGAAAGGGGGAGATACATAAAAAGGCAAGAGCAGCATAAAGCAAAGCAAAAAGGATGTCTTTACCGCTGCCAAAGGCCCGCTGTTTACTCTCGTTCATCAGCTGTTAAAATGCTGCCTTGAAGCACGGCGGTGGAGACAGACCCAAAACAACACACAGCGGGACTCGGCGGTCCGGTGATAAGAAAACGTTTAACAAGACACTTTATAAAGACAGTAAGACACACTTAAAATAACGCTCTCTGCCCATACAAAAAGCTCTGACTTGGATTACTTGATGCAGCGATCGATGTATAAACCCATCCGCTACGTGTGTCTGATGACGGGCATTATATTAATAATAAACAGCGCGCTGCACATAACAGCATGTGCATTGTAAAGCTGAGATGGAGCGGTGACTCCTCTTTGCTGGCGTGGTGAAGAATAAGCAAAGCGATACATTCTCTTTTAGCCTTTCTGGCGTATTTATTCTCTTCTTGAATAGCCTACATGACTGACAACAACAACGTACAACGTGACAGTTTGACCTGAGGCGTTCCTTCCACGGACTTATAAGGAAAGGGTTCATTCACTTGAACGTAGTGACATCATCACGTTGCCTTTCAGAGTAAGGGCGCAATCATCATATAATAATAACACTGAACATAAATTAAATATCTCGTATCCTTCCTGAGAGGGCAAACATTATGATTTTTCTGCATAAAAATGGTTGATTTGCCAAAGTTGATAGTTGGTCTTATCTTTTCAAAAGACTTGTTTATATTTATTATGTCAGTTGAATTTGGTTTCAAGTGCAAATGAGCACTGTTAATATTCCAAAAGGCACAAGCTCTTCCTTGACTGTTTTCAGTCTGTGTTTTTAGTTTTTAGGGCACATAATGGCATTTGGGCTTAAAAGCCAAACATTTATTTTTTTGTTTGGACCAATTAATGTGAAAATTTCCTAATCCTCAAGTAGCCTACTCTTGATAATCTTTCAAGGCACAGACTAGACACACCTCTGATCAGATATTTAAGAGAGATAATAAAAACAAACTCATTTGTACTTATTCTCTCACCCAATGAGAATTGATAAGAGAATCGATAAGGAATCGGATCGATAAGCAGAATCGGAACCGGAATCGGAATCGTTAAATTCTTAACAATTCCCATCCCTACACGTTCACGTCCGGTCCATGCACAGTGTGTATTGAGTTTTATTTAAAAACATTTGGAAATGGGGCTGCCCTCAGTTGCCCATGCACTGTGTATAGTCTATAGCCTATTTCAGCCTCGTCTGTGGAAAAAAGATAGCTGGACAACAGAGTTCTTCTGCTTTGTTCCTCTCACTGCATTTAAATGTATTCATTATATTACAGAAAAATATGTCCCGTGAAAGCTGGACATTGGAGGCAATATATGAACACTCTGGTTGTGTGAATGATATTTAACAATAGTCAATCATTTGGACAGCGCAAACACTCGACCCCCCCCCTAGAAGGGACGGGTGTTTGTCACCTTTTTCACCTCCTATGAGTTTGCCGGTCTGGTTGTACAGAGGTCTCAGAGTTGTCAATGAAATCGATTATGAGGTGTGTGAATAGATTATTTAGTTCACAATTCGGCCACGTCCTAAAAAGTAGAACAGTTGGTCATTTGTTTAGGACCTGTACATAGGGATATGTATCATTAAATAGGAAAAGGCCATGAGGCGTTTAAACTTTAAAAGTCCTCAATGTTACAATCACCAACAATGTAATACTTTTTTAATAAAACCATAAATGTGATAACTGGAAGATAATGCAACAAAAAGCTTTTGGGCTCAGCCTTTTGTTACATTCTGGACTTGTTAGTACATATTGGGCTCTTACAATGGCGACAATGTAAGTTATCACAAAGATGACCCATAGCCTGGAGCCAGTCAGTTGAGTACTTTCTCACAATTAGTATGTTTACTTACTAATGTGTAGAGAACACATTTTGTTGTAAAGTAATACTCCCAATATCTCTTTAACATTGAAATAAAAGTCAAGTTTTTAGAGCAGCACAGATGCATCATGTACACTAACATACTGACAATGGGCCAGCTCTGGACACATACACCTCCTCTTTTTTTATTTTCCTTTTTCAACAAGTCGGTCTTACGAGAAATGGGTTAATGCTTCCCATCTGGTTTTTAGTCTTCTGCCTTTCCTGGAAGCTTCCCTCACTGTTCCACCCGCATTGCACGAGATGGTTTACCCAGCGTTTCATTGCTCATCATTGACTTGCGGCTTGTGTTTTTGGAAATGCCGTCTCATTGAAGAGGTGGACTCACTTCTCCCCCCCCCCCCCCTACCCCCCAGGGCTTCACATACGTAGCTCCATCTGTGCTGGAGAACGTCAAAGAGAAGTCCTCCTTTGAGCCCAGGGTCCGATCGCCACGCAAGTTCCCAGGCAGCCCCAGAACACCTGTGAGGTATCAGTAAAAGCTCTCTCTCTCTCTCTCTCTCTCCTCTCTCTCTCTCTCTCTCTCTCTCTTCTCTCCATTCAATTCCATTGTTCATTTACAGGTTTTCCCCCCACAGCATGTCTTTCCCACATTGCTTAACTCATTAGCTGATCATACTCAATGGTTTTTTTTCTACCATACTAAATTGCGAAAAGTATGGGTTTTGGAGCGCAGGGCTTGTTTCTCACATCTCCCTCTCCTCTAAATGATAAGAATATAGGATAGGCATAAATACGCTTTTGCCTCAGCCTAAACCTTTTCAGTCACTGTTTGTCGTTTTTTAATGACTGAATAAATAACTACTCCTACTAACTCTTCCACAGTCCGGTGAAGTTTGTAGGCGGGGACTGGTGGCCCCGGGGCCCCGCCCACACAGCCAGCCGACCCCTGCTCTCCCCTGGCTCGGTGGAGCAGCAGCCAATGGAGGAGCAGATGGACACCACCAGTAGCAGCAGCAACTCCGAGGTCTCTGCCCCGCTCCCTATCAGGCAGCCTGCAGGCCTCAACGCAGGGCAGCCCTACAAGAAGCAGCAGGCCTACCCTATGAACTCCAAGAGGCCCCAGCATCTACGCATGAACCTATGACGCACAGCCTCGCCAAAGAACACTTAGGAACTCTTTCAATTCCTCCCTCTTCCCTTTTTATGCTTTCCCTTTCAAAGAGACTTCTAGATTTATTTTTTAAAATTGATTGACACTGACTGATCACCAGCTCCTCCAGCAGCGCCTTCCCCTATTCTCCTAGCCCTCAAGTCCTCCCCACTCAGCCTGATGCAGACAATGAACAGTACCACTAGATACAGTATCCGCGCGGTGCTCCTCCATTAAAGCTGGTGTGGGCAATGCTAGCGGACGACCACCGGGCTGAGGCGCTTTCAGTGGAACTCAAACTGGCATGATAACATGATTCACTGGTGCTAGCTCTCAGTTCTGGAGGAAAGCAGGTTAGGTTTTAGTGTTTACAAGTGTTTGCCTCCATTCCAGTGTAAAGAATTAGGTTAAAGGTGGTTATTTCTCCCTCAACACGCCAAGCTTTTTGATTTTGATTATTTTTCTTGTTGGATTGTCAGAGCGTGCAGGTAACAGTCAGTGCGTTTCCATAGAGACAGTGCATGAAATAGGCCACGCCCATCGTGGGGGAAAACATTGAACAGCGCTCCATCCACTTTGTATTGAAGGAGACCTGTCTTCTGCAAACAAACTTAATTAAAACGTAATCGAACATCCATTTAACAAGAACACGTTACTTTCTTTAAAGCCACGACTCTTGTCTGTCCATACGAGCTGTTTTTGTGAAAAATTATTGAGTAATTTTCAATATTGAGGTGTTTTTTCCCGTCCGTGAGGGTTAGCCTATGGTTAGCCTACAGCAGAAGGCTAACATTAGCTTAGCATTCAGCATACATTAGTTAAGAGTTTTGTCTCGATATTGAAAATTACTCGATACTTTTTCACCAAAACAGCTCGTATAGACAGGCAAGAAAGTAACGTGTATTTGTGAAAGGCATGTCGTATTACGTTTTTATTAAGTTTGTTTGCCGAATACGGGTGTCATTCAATACAAAGTGAATGGAGCGCTGTGTATTGTTTTCCCCCACGATGGGCGTGGCCTCAGATTATGACGCGTTATGCACTGTCTCTATGGGACAACTAGATTGGATTAAGACATATACCGAACTTGCCACTCGAACGGACCGCGTCACTTGTCTGAGTATATATGGCCTTTCAGAGAATCGGATAAATGACCCGAGCATGGCTATGCTAGGTGGTGCTGTAGCCCATTAACTTGTATGTTCATACTAAATTAGACTAAATTAACTTTTTTGAGTGAGGTGCAGTAGCCCTTTCAACAAGTGGTTATAGAGCCAGGTCCGGTTCCATTCCGGCAACAACTCTTCAATTTATTACGTCGTCTCCCCGGCAGGGATTCCGAGCAAGCGCAGAACGCAAAGTCTGATATGCAATATGTGTTCCTGTATACATGCAGATAGAATGCCGACTACGAACGAGTTATCTAGATGTTCTTATCCAACTTCGCTTGTCCGTTAATGTGCCGATTTGTGTGCGAAGTAGATCGGATAAAGTTGTTCACATGCATTTTACAAGTCCTGTTGAAGTCTTATTCGTTTATTTACCCGTCTGCATGTAAACGCACTGACTGTCAGTAGGTAGGATTTATTGGATAACAATTTCCCAATGCTTCCAGTGTTCCTTATTTCTGTTTGTGAGGAAAACAATCACATTGCCTTGGTAACAGGAGCGTGTAAAAAGAAAGGAGTGACATTTCAGCTGAAAGCATCAGGTCCACAATTGATTCCAAAATGCTGCAACTGCTTCACTAGTGTGTCTGAACTGGGGAATGCTTCTCCTTGTTAGGCGGACCTGTCCAGAATCACTGTTCACTTGAATGTAAAACACTCCAAATGCCTTTTTTTGGTGTGATACCTAGATCTCCCCCTGCACTCAGCCAGCGGGCGCCCTAACCCGCATTACTATGAACTAGCTGAGCATTGAATGAATGAAAATGTAGCTTAAGATTGAATGTCTCCCCCTTGATGTTTCTCGTTATCCAAAATACTGAACGAATTGACCAAAAGCACTGTGTCAACCAACCAAATGATTTGTGATGGTAAACAAACAAACAAAAAACAGCCGTCGACGTGTTACTGTTACTACCAAGCCTCAAAGGTTACACCGTTTAAAAGAATAAGAAAAAAATGTCATGACCTCAAAATGTAGCGATGTTCCCACGTTGAAGCTTGCATAGGCATTCTAATGTGTTCATGTAAGTAACCTAGAGGATTCTGAATGTAGGTGAATTTAGCCTAGAGATAGAGGTTCTATTGGTCAGTCTGGGGCTGAGCTGATGGGATTTTCTTTTCTACCATTCCAGTACAATCGTGTTAATGACAAGTCACTCCACTTTCTACTTCCACTTGCTTCCTTTTGTTACATTATTTATTTCAAGTGCCATTGTGTTTTCACTGCGTTGGGTCACACTATGCAAAACTATGTATTTATTATGTAGTGATATTTAGAATAAGGCAGCAGAATGTGTGAAATATTTGATTTGGAACTCTTCTTGTCCGAGACTTATTTTTGTCAGAAGTATGTATAGGATGATTTTTATTTTCCCACGGAACATGTCTTACAAAAAACCTCAGTTGCAGCTTTATTTTTTAATTCCAAAGTGAAGGATGGCGACCTAATCTTCTCTTAATAATATGTATTATTGTGGCATTGAATCACAGTCCAGGAGGATTTTCAGAAAAGAAAAACGTGTATATTTTGGGCTTATCTGGCAGAAAACTTGAACTTCACTTACCCTGCGTTCTGAATCACATACTCTTTCTTTTTTCTATTCTACATACTACATCCGACGATAAAAAGAATCTAGTTAGGATGCAGTAGGCATACTATTGGGACATACTTTTACTTATTTATTTCATCATAACATCTTGCCTCTTGCTTTTATATCCGTCACATCTCCCTTTGTTTTCATATGGAGGCTCCGTTGATTAGACCTCACTTCAGGTTCGCACTGGATTATGGGTCAGAATCGCCCTAATAGGATGCTGTTTTCAACACTAAAAATCCTGGTCTTTCTAACTATCCTAAATCTGGCCACAAGAATTGGGACATACTAAATCTTTTTTCTACCATACTAAATAGTAGAAAGTATGCGATTCGGAACGCAGGGTTACTCTTCGTTGCAGTGCTTAAAGCAAAGGGCATCTATTGTGAAACAAGAAGATGCAAAAACCAGTGAGTTTCTTTGTTTGTGCAAGGTTCACTTCACTCAAAGATGTGCATTTATTTGCCTCACCAACCCATTGATGTGATGATAGTAAACATGATATAGTGTGTGTTCACATATGCTTGAGAAGTATTCTACGCCACACTCATGTCTAAGAAGGACCATCTTATCAAGCTCACTTCAGGTGGGAATCACTGTAGGAGTCAAAATGGTTGTTTAAAGTGATATGAGGAACTATTAAATATTTCTGAACAGTCTCATTTTTCCTATCATGTTCATAAATTACATGTAACAGCAAACAAGTCCATTGTTGCAAAATATTGCTATTTTTTATATAGTTTTTCTTTATGCCTTTGTCAGAGGTGCTCTCACCCAGGAACAACTGCTGGTGTAGTAAAAATACTTTAACAACACTTTTGTCCAAAGGGGGATGCAGGAATAAATACAAACTGAAAGTTCCTCAGAGCACCTTTAAATCACTGGTGGGCATTTAATGACATGTGTTGCTGTCTTTAGATCTGGCAGTTCAGATGGTTAAATGCTATTGTATCATGTACATAATGAAGTGAAAATTAAAATGATATCGTTTCTGAGCAGTGGCATCATAAAAGAATGGACCATCAGTACAAAGCAAGTGGCTAAATGTCTTCATCTTTGGCAGCAGTTTACAGATTGATTTTCACACCAAAGTGTTGATGCTTGCGGTTCAGTCAGTAAGGGATTTATTTTTATTTTGCTCCATTAAAAAAAAGTCACAAACATTCAAACGTAGATCTTTTATTCAGATAGTTTATGGATACAAATAACACAGTGAAATGATTTTTTTTGTTACATAATAAAATAGATGTTTCTCCAAGTCTTTGGTTTTTTTACAAAAACGAGGTGACATCACCTCTATAGAAAAATAATTTGTTGTAAATCAATCCCACGAGTTCTGTTGCATCATTTGTTATCAGTTGTGAAAAATACAAGTCTTTGAAAGCTAGAAGAAAAAACACATTTTGTTTTTACGACTGCTTTGTCTGTCCTCAGTGCATGGACGCTGGCTGGCAAAGGTCTGTTAAGACATGGACCATGTGATGTTACAGTGCACTGGGCTTCCTAAAAGTATTTGCAGTATTGCTACTTGTCAGCCCTACAGTCTTCCCTATTACAGCTCCAAGATGCATCTAAAGCAGAACTCGGCAAGCACACCTGAGGTCTGCAGCTGCTTACCTCCATTCATTTATTGTTACAAAATCAGAAAAAAAGTCACTTCCATAACTTTAGAAACACTGGATGAGAAAGGGTCCATGTGTCGCATGTTTTTTCAAAAGGTATGAACGAGGGAAAATGTTTAAAAGTAGTTATATATTTCTTGACGTTCCCGTATTTACAAGTAGAAGAAAAAGTGGAAACAATTTGCTGCCCCATCAGGAAACGCTTATATAAAGAATAAAGGTGAATAATAATAATAATAAAAATAATAATAATAGCAACACAACAAAGGAGGAAATCACCTAAAAATAAATGAAACATTTAAATAGACTCGGGCATGAAAAGTATCCACTTCCAATATCTGCAAGATTGACACATAAGGATGTACTGGTAAATAAGCCAGAGGCATGCCTACTGTATAGGTGCAAGTTGTGTGTCCTTATTACTGACCTCAGAACAGCCTTAAACAGTGTGTACCAAGATAACTTGTCAGTGGCGTTTGACACCCAAAGTGAAATAATCACATAAGAAGAAGCTAATATGAATATGCCACATCCCCCACCTGTGCCTGTATCAATAAACCTGCAGGTGTGGAGAGGTGGCTCCGTCCCTCCACTTGTACACCTTCTCAGTGATGACGGTGCGACACAGAGGGCAGCTCTTCTCCCGGTTGAACCACAGAGCGATGCACTCGGCACAGAATATGTGCTGCAAGGAAGAAGAGACAGGTGTTCATGTAAGTAACCTAGAGGATTCTGAATGTAGGTTAATTTAGCCTAGAGATAGAGGTTCTATTGGTCAGTCTGGGGCTGAGCTGATGGGATTTTCTTTTCTACCATTCCAGTACAATCGTGTTAATGACAAGTCACTCCACTTTCTACTTCCACTTGCTTCCTTTTGTTACATTATTTATTTCAAGTGCCATTGTGTTTTCACTGCGTTGGGTCACACTATGCAAAACTATGTATTTATTATGTAGTGATATTTAGAATAAGGCAGCAGAATGTGTGAAATATTTGATTTGGAATTCTTCTTGTCCGAGACTTATTTTGTCAGAAGTATGTATAGGATGATTTTTATTTTCCACGGAACATGTCTTATAGACAAGGCAGGTCACAACTGATGCAGCCATTCTGAATGAGAATGATTTTGTGTCAAGATCAGTGAAAATCTTCTCACGATCCGCTACTTATCTGTACTGTGTGTGTGTGTGTGTGTGTGTGTGTGTGTGTGTGTGTGTGCACAGAATAAAAATCAAGTGTTAATAAACAGCCTAGGCTCTGTAAACGGGTATGTTGCTATGGTGGGCCCCCTAGCTAGCAACCCGTTGACAGAGCCTAGAATGATACGTTAGCGCACGACACACACACACACACACACACACACACACACACACACACACACACACACACACACACACACACACACACACACACACACACACACACACACACAACCACACAACACACACACACACACACAGATAGCAGATCGTAAAGAGATATAAACCAATTTTCTTTAAAAAAAGTGAGATTGAGAACAAAGGTTCTTCATAATTGCTGACTCCACCTTTAAAAAGTCAGATAAGATCAGTTTAATTTCATAAGAAAAAAATTAAAGCATCATAAGAGAATGGTGAATAGGGTAAAGTGCAGGTGTGAAAACATTCCCTGCGTTCCAATCCACATACTTCCCTATTTAGTATGCCAGAAAAAGATAGGATGTCCCAATACATGCACGTCAATTGTAGTATGCTGAAAATACCTAGATGCCCCATTAACTCCAATTGCAATATGGAGTATTCATCTTTATTCTTGACATTTCTCGACATAATGAAAAAAAAATCTTCCTTATCTGATTTTTTTTTCTCTCCCGTGGCCGTAAAACTCTTCTGTACTTTAGTATGTAGTGAAGTAAAAATAAAAAGTATGTGATTTGGAATGCAGGGATTGTCTGCTGCTTAAGGTTTTGAATGTTCATCACACAACAGGTTGTTTTACCTGGCAGAGCAGAGAGCGGGGCTCCCTGTACTCCCCCTGACAGATGGGGCAGACGTCTCCGGCCTCGCTGCACTGCCCCCTAGTGGCTGGTGAGCCTGTGTGCTGACAATCAAAACAAGCAAAGAGAAATAAGAACACCACCACAACAAAGCTGGTATGAAGCAATATGAATATGAGCCTCAATAATCTGTACACAACATTTGAAACATTTAATAATGAATTAACAAAAGACACTTGTTTGCCACTGACCTCGCCTTTCAGACATATCCTCACAGTCTTTAGTAAAGATGTCCACTGTCCGTACAATCCCAAAAGCTGAAGGAGAAAGAAAAGCAACAAAGCGCTTAAGAAAAGAGATTTCTTATTATATGTCAAATTGAATACAATAATAGATCTATTTCTGGTAGCGATGAGAAGACTTTTGGATTATTAATACTATGAGTTAAACTTTTTTTTAAATTTCAAAATGGACATCCCTTATTTGTGGTTGGTTTTTTTCCTGATCCTACCTTCAGTATGAGGTAGAGCAGCGCCAGCAGCACGCCCAGTGTGAGCCCAGGTGTGCCGTCAGCCTCCTGGTAGGTGACCAGGTAACAGAACCACAGTGTGACAGGAGCTGTAGCCTGGTGCACCTGACCCAGCTCCTCAGTCAGCATCAGCCACTGCCCCTGGAGACACACACACACACACACACCAAACAACAACGATTCAACCAGACCAGCCAGTCAGATCAAGTGGGACATGTTTGGATCGTAAAGGTACATTCCGCTAGCCTGGAAAATTAAATCCAGAACGCTGTAGGGTATGTCGCTGAGCAATAGACCTTCCCAACTCAAGGGGCGGCACCAACACACACATTTCATAATACCACAGCACGCAATTGGATAGCACTACAACCAATCAGAGCAATGAACAAGGAGGCATATTTAGTCCCGTTCTTTTAGCGAACATCGGGGCTAACCGGTAAGTTAAACTTTTGCCGTCGGCAAAACAAAACAATTCTTCTTTCTTTATAACAACGTATCCGCAGCCGTCTTTGTTGTTTACTATCACAACTTTGACGGCGCATGCGCAGCACTGTCGTCATCCGGTTACGCCCCGCCCATATCAGATAGTACGCTTTGATTGGTAGCTCTGAAATTTTCCGACATAGGTTATGAAGAGAGAGATCAAGAGTCTGGATTTCCATGGTAACATAATGCAACATTTTAATGGAAAAAATATATATTAAAAATTTAAATAATCCCTCTCGATGATTACTTCTGCGTTGTGGTGTGTTTATCGTTTCATTCTTAAAGGAATACTTCAACCATACGGAACCGGCGTTCTATCATTATGAAATCGGTTTATAATATAATGAATGAGGTTTTTCTTCCCTTAGTCTTTCCTCAGTCTTCCCTTGGCCCAGCTGTCCTGTTAATCCTAACCCTACATTTTACATTTTTGTGTGACATCACACATGGGGAAATGCATGGTTAGACAGTGAGACCATAAAACAATCTTTCTGCCTTTTCTCAGGCTAGAATAAAGAATAAAGCCTGGCTCTCACCTGGCTCCTGTAGGCCACCAGTGAAGATGGCAGCAGCAGAATAAGGCACTTGATCCCCATGAAGAGGAACTTTATGATGAAGTTGTTGATGCCCACCGCCCATAGAACCTCCCAGAAGCCCAGAGGCGTGATGGTCGGGCTCAGGAAGATCAGGCTGGAAGGAGAGAGACATTTAGGTTCAATGGGTACATTCATCCTGACATTGTCCACTACAATCCAGCTTTAGCTATTTGATATATGATGCAGTACCATGTAAAGATACGCTGTGCCATAATATGAATTTCACTGTTCTGTTTGTTAGAAGAGTTAAGTCATCCAGAGTACAAAGCAATGACTATGGTGGTTTCTGGATTGCTGGGCAACTGGTCCTAGTGTGAGTGTGCCCTAACTGAGAAGATTATATATATCAAAAACAGGTCATTTCTAGCAGGAAAAAGGTGGCACAGTCTTCTTCTCAAGGGTAACTAGTGTAAGATAATGCATTGACTCTTACCAGTAGTAAAGTGTCTCAGTGAGAAAAGTGTAGTAAAGCAGGAGGGTGGAAGAGATGAGGAAGAGTAGCAGCCATACACACTGCAGCTTTGAGTGACGGTCCTAAAGAGAGACGAGGGGAAGGACAAAAACACTGTTTAGGAATGCAGCAATGAGATGTGTGTGGAACCAACAAATGAGATGTTCCGTTCTCGTCTCACCTGAAGAAACACCTGCGTTTGAATGCTTTTATTCACATATAGAAAAGTTGTGAAGAGGCCGACCCCAACTGCTAGACCTAGTACATGAAGAGAGGGAGTATGACAAGTTGAGGTGAGTTCACATTTTGCCATGAATTGCCGTTTGCTTCACTCAGTCATACTCACCAAGAGCATGTTGGACGACCAGTTTAGCACACAGTATGACCAGGAAAGGAAGGCTCTTCTGGAGCCAGCGGAGGACAACGCGCAGCTCCGACAGGGAGGTGCTGGCTTCTCCAGAGTCCAGGTCAGGGTCCCCTGGGTCAGGCTCAGACTGATGCTGGGCTCGGTGGTGTCCGTGTGCCTGAGAATGGGAGTGGCTGTGTGGGTTGACTCTGCACCTCCGTGAGGAAGGCCCTCCTCCTCCACTGGACTCCCCAGGCCCACCAGCGGACATGCTCACCCTCACATCAGTGCTCTCCAGTGGGCTGGCAGCAGCAGCACCAGGGGCTGGGGTCTTGGTGGTCACAAGCTCCGGCTCCAAAGTCAGAGATAAACCATTGCCTGCGTGAGCGCCGCCCCGCTCACTTGAATTAGGATGCATCACAGTAGGAGGCTCCCGCAGTTTCAGTTCTCTTCTGGAATCACTCCTATTAGGACACAAAAGACACAACTTTATCACCTCTGTCCAGCATCATAATAAAGCTGTCATTACAGCTTTATTGACAAGTTATATGACATATTAGTAACTAACACTGATGTAGCTTCCACTGTTGTCTGTTCATTTTAACCTCTCCATGCATGAGTAACAATAAGCTCAGTCAGGACGAAAACCTTTCGTTTAGCAGAAGCATTAACCTTTGAATTTGTAATAGCTGCCAAGCTAAAAAAATTTAATTATATAAAATGTGGACGGCAGTATTTAATGACACAGTTGCGACTTAATAACAGTAACACACATTACCAGTTAGTTAGCGTGTTGTCTGCTAATTAGCTGTCAAGTATTGCAACTTCCTGGACTCACCATAGCGTCGAACACGCGCTAAGTGCTTTTTAAAAACGTTGACAAGTCAGTTACTTCAGTCATTTTCTCACAAACCGACAGACAGACTAAAAGCTTGACTGGTTCCTGGTTCCTCCATAGCGAACTGTGATGCGGTTAGCATTAGCAGCTAACAGATGTTTAATATCAGGCCAGGCTAGCTGCTGTGAAAAGCTTCCGCTCACCTGTCATTCTGCAGCCGGAGTTTCATGGTAAGCTTTCGGTCTCCATCGAATACAATGTCCAACTGGCTAAACGAAACCAAGTCAAAAGAAAAGCAAAACAACTAAAGTGAACCTTGTGTCTTTTAGGCTAAGCCATAAGCTGCTTGATCAGACATCTTGACGCTGTTTACGAAAGCAGACGTCGAAAACTTCTTCTGTCAGTGTTTTGCTGCGTGTTGGATGTGAAATGCTGCGATGACTCCACCTACTGGAACATTTTAAAACTACACTCTATATGTTCTATTGCAGGGGTCCCCAAACTACGGCCCGCGGCCCGCTTTTTATTGGCCCGCGGCCGATTTTAAAAATATAATATAATGTAATTTTTTTTTTTTTTTTTTTTTTTTTTGCATTTCTTAGTTAACCCCTATAGTGCAGGGGTGTCAAACACTGATTGATTGGCCCGTGGCACATTTTAAAAATATAATGTAATATGGCGCTTTTAATTTTTAAATAATTTAAATGCACTCATTATATTACAGAGAAATATGTCCCATAAAAGAAAATGAGCAACAAGCCCATCCCAGAGGACCCTGCATAATATTTTATTTTAAATTAATATTATTATGGAAAATCTATGCGTCCTTCTCCAATAGCTTCTAATTCATCTGACACAGTGTCTCCATTTTTTTTCATACAAAATTCTTCAGATTTAGCCTCTTAATTTCCCTCTCAAAGTGCACCAGATTCATGCATTTCGCTTTAAAAACTTTAAAAAATCTCCCGGGGGGGCATACCCCCGGACCCCCCTAGGAGGGTCGGGACCTCGGCTGGATAATATTTTCACCCTGCTGGACATTGGACGCAAAGGCAGAAAACACTGGGTGTATCATTGGCATTTGGCATATAAACAAGAGGGGAAATGTGTCTGTTTAATGTGCAAGGAAAGTGTTGCCGTGAAGAAGGATTACAATTTACGAAGACACTATGAAACTAAACATCAGAGCAGCTACATGTCCTGATAAATTTGTTATTTTTGCAAAGTGGCCTGGCCCTTCGTAGATTTTTCTGTATGTGGCCCTCAGTGAAAAAAGTTTGGGGACCCCTGTTCTATTGTATCATTAGGTCTATGTTTATATCTGATATTCTTTAATCATGACTGATTTATTCTTCCTTTTCTCCTTATTTTTTTCCACGGTTGCAGGCCAGGCACACAGTGGAATTATTATATTATCCTCAATTCTCTTAAAAAGAAAAGAACAATTTAATTCTCATGTTTGTTGCAAATACTTTTGTCATGAAAATATTAATTGAATCCATGACGGTTTATTATTATTATGATTAATAATAATAATACCTGTACCCCCTAGAACTAGTTCTCATATAACCTAGATTAGAAGCTGTTTATTGTACAGGCACTGTGTGGTCAGCTGCAGCTAGGCTAGGGGTCCTTCTCCTGGAGGTGACATTCATTTGGCTAGCAGGAATCAGGAGTCGGTTAGCCTCGAACAACGCGTCAACATGGCACAAGCAGTGCAGAAACTGGTCGCTAAAGTACCTACCCTGGTCGGCGGTAAGTCACTTTGTTGTTTTATTGTCCTTACATGAATCATGCAATGGGGAAATGAACTGTAGGTTGTGTAAACTATTGACGAGATGGAAGAAACCAGGACGACGCTGTCAGCTGCCCGGGACACGGCCAGTCATTCAATCAAGAGGATGATGTATTAGCCTAATGCAATTAGCTGCACGAAACACTGAATTGAAATGTCATTTTGCTTTCCTTTGTCTCACTGAATTGATTGTCTGCTAGGTAGCATGCATGTTTTTAACGTTTACACTCCAATGAGCTCATCAAGCCACAGAGCTAAGTGGCTATAGCTAGCAATAAGCATGCAGGGAAGCTATATGCAGCTCTGACCTAACTTGAGCACCAGCAAAGGAAAGTTGCACCAGACGATTAAATGCAGTTTTTCTCCCCCCCACCCTTTTAGCCGCTGTCACCTTCTCCAAACCCCGGCTAGCAACCTTCTGGCATTATGCCCGTGTCGAGCTCGTCCCCCCTTCTCCTGCCGAGATCCCCAAGGCCATCGCGGGGGCCGCGAACCTACTCAAGGGTGTCCAGTCAGGAGCCCTCGGTCAAACCACAGTGAGGGTGAGTGTCTTTTAGTTTATAGATCCCCATTAGCTTCTTTCTAAAACAGTTCCTAGCTACTCATCCTTGGGTCTCTTCATTATTTCATAACAATATTACATAAGCTGGTTTACATACATTTATACTCACAGTCCATTAAAAGTAGCCTAGGCTACACAGGGTTCAACATAACTCTTTTTTCCTACTGGCCCGCCGGGCCAGTGGATCCGAGTTTTACTGGCCCCTTGTATATTTTCACTGGCCCTGCACACACTTTTTTTTTATTCATAATTTAGTGTCAATAATTATAATACCTGTATTAGAAAAATAAAGAAAAATAACCAGATCTAAAGGGAATATCTATACTGTAACAGTATAGATATTCCCTTTAGATTTGGTTATTTTTCTTTTAGTTAATTATATGAAATGTTGATATTGCTCATACACATAATATAAAACCAGGCAAACATATTGAATTAGAAGCCTACAACTGAAAGTATGTTGAAAGAGTGGGCCAGTATTTTAAAGTCCAGTAGTTTGATGGTGGTTTTTATTCTTGAATTTGGGAGGTTTAATGAATAGTTCACCTGCAGAAGTCATGTTCAAACATTTAAAAAAAATAAGAGATGAAGGTCTGATCATTCTTTGTGGTGTGGTAGGCTGTTTTTATTACTTTCTCTATATGCATTAGGGATGTGAATGTGTCGACCGAATGACCGGTTTTCCACTTGCGCTCAAGTTGACTTTAAAAATAGAATGGAAATCCGAAAATCAGTGGGTTATGCCGTTTTTTTAATGGGTGATTTCACGTGTATGCGAGCGCGCTGCAGGAGTGTCAGCTTCACATAAGAGTCCGGTGTGGGACCATTTTTTCAAACTATTGATAAAAAACAATGCAGTGCAAAATATGCAGCATAAGTTAAACGCTCGTCTAAGACTATGACGTTAAATCACTAGAAACACACAATGCCTTCGTCCGATCACAGCAGCGTTTCACCGTGTGATCTCGCCAGCGAGTGAGTGAGCCGCCGCGCAGAAGAACTGTGGTTTGTGGCTAAAATAATAACCGGGGATATTCTCCCCGTTAGCGATTTCAATGGGAAAAACTTCCGCGATCTGATTGAATGTCTCGAGCCTGAAAACACAGTGCCAAACTGCGCGACTATAGGAAGTGTACAGTGAGCGGAGTCCCTCCGTTCGTTTCTGTCTACAACCGACACAATCACCGGAGACGCATTCACAGCGTTTAAATAACGCCTCTCATTTGTATTACCATTGGGGCTTGGATGCAAATACTGTAACATTACGGTGGCAGATAAAGGAAAAGCGCAGTTATCATTTTCTGCACCTCAACCTCTGCTGTGGGAAGAAAGAAAGGGGGCAAAGCAAGTCGATTGATTTGTCGACTCGCAGGTGGACAGTAGGCAGCTCTGCCAACGGAGCGAGAGACTGTCTAAACGCCCACGCATCGGTTGTCCACTGGCCTTTCATTAAAAAATATATTTTATATTAGGTTTATTATATTGAGTCTTAAATAAACACTGCTTTCATTCCGACTCTCAACGCGCATTTCAATGAACCATGATATAGTCTACAAAAAGATACTGAACTGTGATTGGCCAGTCACTGGCCCGGGCGGGACAGTGACTGGCCAATCAACTTGCCCTGCATATGATTTTACTGGCCCCGGGCCATCGGGCTATACGTTATGTCGAACCCTGCTACAGCACAATGTAAACTTGAATACACAGCATTCATATTTGCAACACATCACAAGTCAATATGAACACAACAATCAACAGAGAGCTCAAATCCTTTCTAATACATTCTGCAGCTCTTTTTTATATCTGAAATAGTTAAGTAAAGACTACCTGAAAATCTTAAGTCACAAAACATGGATAAATAGCTTAAAGTACGTTTCCAAGTCCTTTTCAAATCTTCAAGATAAAACAATATATGCAATTGTTCTAAACTATTTCTTATGTAAAGACATCCAATTTTAACTTTTTCTGAAAGCATTTTGGATGACTAGCTTTTCTTTCTGCACAGACCCACTGTCTGCTGACTGTCCCGTGGAGGCATGACCTCTATCTGGAAAAATAAGTTTACTGTCAAGTATTTCTGGAGTTTTGATTACAACAATTTTTTCTAATAAAACTTACTAAAGAATAATGTAACCCAACTTTTTGACTTAAGACTTAACCAGGCCAGCTATTATTCATATAATTTACCCTTCAACGTGGCTGTCTGTCTTCAAAACTTGACTAAATCACCATGATGAACTTATGCTGCACACCTAACCTGCTCTGAGGAGGCCATGTTCACAGTTTGATTCCTAACCAACTCCTTTAGAAATCCCATGTATGTCTTTGCCTGAATTGTAGGCGTTTCTCTAGGGAGGGAGGGAACAGGATATATCTGTATACTTGAGCTGTATGCTAGTAACGCACTAAAAAAGCTATGCACAGTAGTGGTGGGAACTCTACATATAAAATGACTATTTATTGACTCAGGCATGCAGACCAGCACACATTAATAGTTCACCTTAGTATTAGTCAGTATTGCTTATGGATTCCTAGGGTGAATAGGTGCAGTGTACTAGCATTAGTTCTGAGGTGAACGGTATCATTGCTATTTCTGTATATAAGAATATACAATGATTGCATGCAGGACAGGTAGCTTAAAGCTGCTGCACAGTAGACTTGTTGTAAATATTCAAAAACACAACAGATTTTGAACTTAAGTAGTCTATTGGTATTTATTGGTATTTTTCACAGATATAATATTCAACCAATGAAATGCATTTCACTTTGATTTTTTTTTTAATATCCAGTTTAAGAGTTTTGCAATGTGTGGTTGTAACGTCAGAAATAAATGTTAGGCTCTGAGTGCATCGTGTTTAAAATAATTGTATTCACTTAGGACTTTACACACACGATTTCTTTCCCGCATTCCTCTTTCACCTTATTTGCGTCTCTACAGTGTCGCTTTTTACTGGAATATATATTTTTTAATTCTTCATAATCTTACATTATAAGAACCTGTCGTCGTGAACCTGTCGAGTGACGTAAATCCATTTTGAGTGGAAGACTCAAATGGCAAGGACACGGGTGGAGGCAAAGTCTCAGCACTACAGCTCTCTGACCCTGGGCAAATCCACTTGCATAAGAAGGGAGGTGGTGTATACTTTTTACATGAAGTGTCCAACCTTTAACATACTGAATACTCAAACAAACAACACAAGTGAGTAAACCATGTAGCATACTTTACTAAGGGGTTTAGATGTGAACTTGATATAATAAAATCAGAAACTCTTATTGATCACTGAGAGATGGAGGACATCTGCATTGTGCATTATGTAATGGCTTTACAACAACAAACAGTAAGCCATTATTGACAGTAGTTAAATACATAGTCATGTTGTCAAAATAAAGATGGGAAACACGCGTTTAGTTCTCATGAGCCAGAATATAAAAAATCTCTGAACCTGGAAAATTATTGATGAAACATTCCCTGCGTTCCAAATCACATACTCTTTCTTTTTACTACACTACATACTAAAGTACACAAGAGATTAAGGGCCAAAGGGGAGAAAAAAAATCGGATAAGGAAGTTTTTTTCCCCCCGCTATGTCGAGAAATGTCAAGATAAAGACGAATACTCCAAAATGCAATTGGAGTTAGTGGGGCATTTATGTATTTTCAGCATACTACAATTGACGTGCATGTTTTGGAACATCCTAAATCTTTTTGCTGGTATACTAAATAGTAGGAAAGTATGAGAATTGGAATGCAGGGCTAGTTATTCAAAGTGGCTTGATCGCTGTATGAAATGAAGGGGTGATAAAATCAATTTACGAGGAAAACAAATGACGGCTAGATTATCTGTGGCCAATAACACACATTTTGTTTCCTCACAGGATGCTGTCAGGAACGGACTGGTGTTCACTGAAGTGTGCATGTGGTTCTACATCGGAGAGTGCATCGGCAAAGGAGGCATCGTCGGCTACGCTGTCTAGATTCTGGACTGTTACGCTTTATTTTCTTTTTTTTCTCTTGAGCGTTGTATGCTCAACTTCCTTCAAGAATCCTGGGAACCAATAAACAGATATCTATTGTTAAAAAACTTGTTTTCTGACTGGTTGCTTTTGATGAAAGGTGTATCTAGTTTGTCCAAATGGGTCAATGGCGCTATGCAGAATATTTCAAATGGAATATTTTTGTTGCATAGTTCTTCATACACGTATTGTACATAGAATAGTCCATTTTAACATGTTTTGACCAACACAGAAGGAAAGGCGTGGGTATACACAATAGAAATGATGATCAATGCTGATTTCAAGAGGTGGAATGTCACTTATTACATTAACTCAAGTACTGAACTTAAGTACAAGTTTGAAGCACCTGTACTTCCACTCCACTATTCAGTGGGGAGTTACTAGTGACTCAAGAAACTTTTGCACACGAAAAATGAAAGTCTATAAAATAACTATTGTGTTCTACCGGTCTACAAGCACAGATGAAACCTTTGTTGATTATAATCTTCAAAGTAAATTTTGACTTGACATATCTCACTTTGCATGTAATGAGTCTGTATATAAGTTTCACCTTTTAACTTGAATTACTGAAATACATCAACTTTTTCATGATATTCTAATTTATTGAGCAGCACATGTATAAATGGTAACGGTGTTTTTCCAGTTTGGTATTTGTACTTTGACTAAAGTAATGGATCTGAATATTTCCTCCCAACACTGCTGATTTCCATTGAGCGGCATCAGTTTCAGGCTTGGCATTGTGCATGTGGGCTCTTTCAGAAATCTTTGGTATTGGTAAAATCTTTGCTTTTCCTCCTGGTTAGAATGTCTGCTGTAAAAAAGGTTTGTGTCACAAGGAACCTCCTTTATAAGTATGCACACTGCACATCGACAAAATAAAATTGCTGTGGAAAGTTACACATAGAAATCCAGTAGATAAAGAGAACATATTGTCCATTCCCTTGACTGTTGACTGTTGCAGTCCCTATATTTTAATATCTACATTGGATCTGTACTTCTCTGCAGTCAAAAGCCATCTGGATCTTTACAACCAAGCATGAAACGGCGAGCCAGCTGTTGTACATTGTACATGTTCTAATGAAGTGTCTTGTTTAAATTGATCTTAAGTTAATGACAACATTTCTGACGCATTCCCTGCGTTCCACCCATACTTTCCTACTGTTTAGTATGCCAGAAAAAGATTTAGGATGTCCCAATACATGCATGTCAGTTGTAGTATGCTGAAAATACATAAATGCCCCACTAACTCCAATAGCATTTTGGAGTATTCGTCTTTATTCTTGACATTTCTCGACATAATGATAAAAAATCTTCCTTATCTGATTTTGTTTTCTCTCCTGTGGCCCTAAAACTCTTCTGTAGTGTAGTAAAAAGAAAGAGTATGTGATTTGGAACGCAGGGTTAATGCTTTGAAGAGACAGAACAAAACAGGGAGCTGGACTATGCATTTAATGTTATACATTGTGCCCCCACTGTAACAGTGAGCATTAGACTTTTATTTGAGTTCAGTTCCTGTAATCAACCAGCAGAGGGAGCCGTGAACACTATCACTTATGTCATTTGTTTCAGAGATACATGTGACTGACTACAAATGCAATGGTTCATACCAGTGGATACATGCTTTCAAAAATTGAATTTATATCCATTAAATATAGACAGACATATTGAAGACCTCTCCTTTGTTAGAGCACACACAATTAAATAAATACATATCAAAGTGACCTATCATTTCTAATCCAATAAGAGCTTTTATTTGGCAGTATATCTATTTAAAATGTGTTGAAATAAATAAATAATCATCATTATTTATTTAGTTGACATAAATAAATAATCTCCATAACACAAAGATCGATTCATTCATTTAGCCCTTTATTTAGAACTATCACTGAATCCTTTTGTTACAAAAAAACTTGTCTTGATATCAATTATACTCTGTTGTCCATTATATTGGTGAACATAGATCAAATTAAATAAAGGTTAGTTCAAGTGAATAAAAACAACAGCAATACATTGACAATGAAATGTGCTTTTGAATGTGTCAAACCCATATAATAATACCTGTTAGTGCACCAACATGAATATTGTAATAATCATTCACATCATACAACGAATGAATTATTATCACTTATAGATAATGTCACATCCTGTATGAAGTAATAATGTGATGGTAGACCTATCTGTGGGAACATACAACACTCACTGAGACAGACAATGACATGTTCTAATATTATCTAGCAGGTATTGTTACATAAAAGGCGTTTCTTTATATTGTTGTTGTAGTATTTGTGTTATTTCAATAATTTCGTCATGGTTACTATTGTGAAAATGTGATTCAACAGAAAAATGCAAAACCTTATACGCGAAGCGGTAAAAAAAAGAAAAGAAGTATACACATATATTTTTCTTCAAAAATAAGCATTGAGAATATCAATGTGTTTTGGTACGGTTTGTAAAATGTTGCAAAAATATATATATTTCAAAAGCATAGCTGTATATTGTGAAAACACATGGAAAGTATTTTTTGAGATTCTCAAAATGAGAGCTCAAAAATGGGCTACTGTTTACTTGACGTTGCAGATCTTGACCGAGGTTCCGACCCCGAAGCCTGGATAGATGGGCTCAACGAACGTGGTCTGGAACCTGTGCAGCAGGGTCATGCCGCTGCCTATGCTGTAAAAGGCCAACACCCCCGCACTGTGGTCCAGGTACACTCCTATCCTGGGGGAGTGGGGGGCGTGGATGGCTGTGTCCACGCGGTTGTGCCAGGCGGAGTAGCCCGTGTCGGAGCACAGGAGGCTCCAGGATTTGTCGTTGTAGCCCAGCAGACACAGCGACCCTTTGCCCTTGCGACTGATGCCCTTGTAGGCCACGCCGATGGAGAACTCCCCGCTCCACTCGATCTCCCAGTAGAAGCGGCCTCCGGACAGGGCCTCGCGGCACAGCACCTGGGCAAAGCTGTCGAAGCGGTCCGAGGTGTCTCCGTAGGGCTGCAGGTCCCGGGTGCGGATGACCTTTCTGCTGCTCTCAGAGATGTACAGCTCCTTGTAGGCTGTGTTCGGGTCCAGTTTGAGCTGGCAGAAGTCTGGAAGACAAGAATAGATACATTCTTAGTATTTCAGAGTATCTATTTGGCTACTTAATAGTTATTTCCCCCCCCCCACAATCTGTTAATTACATTTTTCAATATTGAGGTGAGGGTTACTGAATTGAGTTGGGGTTAAAGGTGGAGTCAGCTATTTGCCTGTCAGAATCAATTAATATCTCCTTACGATGCACTACCTTTCCGTACTGTGTGTACAAAGAAGAAAAAAATCCAGTGTCAATACACAGCCTAGACTCTGTAAACTAGTATGTAAACAAAGGGGGCCCATTATAGCTGACGTAATGCATGCCCTTTTACAGAGCTGAGGCTGTGTATTAACACTGGATTTTATTTTCAACGTACACACACAGTACAGACAGGTAGCTGATCGTAGGGAGATATTCACTTACAACAAGCGTTCTCCAGAATCGCTGACTCTGCCTCTAATGTGTTTCAGTTATAAAAGACAAACAGAGATACTTACACTTCACAAAATCAGCTCTGCTCTTTGGCTCTGGGGGAGAAGGAGAGCTGTCCACCGTTTCTTTGCCTGCAGGCACATGAAGAAACAATGTATCAGTTGTGGATGTGAACCGCACAACACACCTACACACATGCCTTCAATACTTCTGTTGATGTGTGTCGACCTGAGGAATCTATGTATGATGCAATCACTTTGTTGCATACCTCCCAACAGTTTCATGGTGGCTGCATAGTCAACCTACATACTTATCAACCCACTACAATCTTTTCCAGATATAGGACGTGACAGTGCTCACCTCTGCTCCTCCTGTCCAATGTTCGACTCTCTGTGGTGTACACTGGGACCTCGTTCACTGAGAAGACACAACACATTCACAATGAGCAACCTGGCTTCTGTGTCAGATTCAGATTCAGAACCCTTTATTGTCTGTCATGACAGAAAACCATTGTGGCTAACATGTAAAGTGCCATCTAGACTCTGACATTAAGAAAAACAACATGCGTTATTTAACTAGAAAGACGTTTGCAGGCCGGGACTGAGTGGAATTTTTAGTAATAATAATAATAATCATAATAATAATACATTTATTTTATACAGCGCTTTCAAATGTACTCAATGACATTTTACAATAAAATAAGTACACAAGCTAATTAAAAACAAGTGTAGCAATAAAGCCAACACACAATACACCAAAGCAAAGACCAGTACATTTAAAGTAAGTGAAACATTATAATCAGCATGTAAAAGCAGGTGTAATGTAAATATGTAAAATAAACAATATGTCATATTGATATGTAATGTAAATATGTTGAAATGTAATATGATCATTGGCTGAAGGCTATTCTGAAGAGGTGTGTTTTGAAGTATATATATACATGTATGTGTTTAGTAAGGTTTGGGTGCCTTCTGCATATCATGTATTGTGTTCTTTGGGCTAAGTTGTCCTGACCTGACTTGGAGAGCTTCTGCAGCTCCTCCCTCCCAAACTCCTCCAGGCGATCCTTGATCTCAGCCACAGATTTCCTCACCGCCGTGAAGGAGAAGTCAGGGTTGACCGTCACTCTGGGCATGAAGCCATCGTCCGTGGGGGTGCACAGGTAGTTGAAGTTCTGATGGGGGGAAAAGGAACAAGAGTGAGCCATGACAAGGACTGCTATCAACGTGAACTATGGCAGTAAGGGAGGCATGGAAATGGGTTTCAACTTTTTTTAAAGGTCACATATTATGATCATTTTTCAGGTTCAAAATTGTACTTTGGTTTTCTACTAGAGACTGTTTCCATGGTGTAGTGTCCAGAAAAACCTTCTATATTTCTCACCGTGCCATTGCTTAATCTCCTCTTTTCAGCCTATGTCTGAAACGCTCCGATTTAGAGCCTGTCTCTTAAAGTTCCACCCTTCCAAAAGCCAAGTGTGCTCTGATTTACCCTACATCAATCTGCCAGTTAGATTCAAGGGTATCTGGGGGTGTGGCTTATCACAGCTTGACGTAGTGCTAAATTAGGTTGGTGCTGGAGTGGCATAGCTTAAACGGGTTGTGAGGGGAGATCAGTCGGACTGGGGTTTTTGCATCATAGGTAACCTTTAAACACATCACTTTAGAGATAGATTTATAATAAAAAGGGACATCCAAAGATGAGGACCCTTTTTTTATCCACTCATGTTTGCATTTACAATATTGTGAGTAATACATAATTACTGCCGCTAACTTCTTACGCCCGATTGACACAAAGGCCTTAATATGCTCTGATGCTGTCATTGTGACTGTGGATCAGCACCACACCAATATGAGCTAAGCACTTCATTGTGAGACACTGACTGGTATTACGCCCTAACCAGAGTAATAATGCAAATATGTGATATACTGTATGTACCAACATATTACATCAATCACAACAATGGATTCAATTCTTCTAAAATAGTTGCTCTAGTAGTGGGTGCTTGTGGTGTAGTGGTTAGAGCCCTCCCCCATAGAGGCAGACCCGGGTTTGAATCCAGCCCGGGTCGTTCTCTACATGTCATTCCGCTCTTTGCCCCATTTCATCTCTCCAAAACTATCTAATAAAGCAAAATGCTAAAGAAAAGATTCAAAGTCAACTTAATAAAGAGTGTCTCTAAAAGGCTGTGCTCACCTGCAGAAAGTGGATGTGGTCGTCTGTGCTGTACAGCTGCTTGAGGCCCACCTCCTTCTTCTTGAGCTCGTCGATCTCTTGGTCCAGCCTCTCGATCAGGGCCTCGGCCTGGCTGAAAGCAGCCTTCTCATTGATGCCAATCAGCTTACTGACCTCGGACCTCATCCTCTCAATGGAGCGCATCATGTCCTCAAACATCTTCTGGCTCTCCACCATGGCTCTCTGGGCAGAGTTCTGAACAACAACACACGGGTATACGTCAGTGTTTTAATAAAGAATTTGAATAATACAATTTAAAAAAAAGGTTGTTTTATTACATTTTCAAAAAGGACACATTTTGTATGTTGTAGTTGGGCGGTTATGACAATGGAGCTGACTAGCTTTATTTTTCTAAAAAGCTGTTCAGTAAAATGATATTGCACGTGACCCCGCTAACAAGAATGCATTGAAATGAACAGCTAATCTATAAAAGGAATTTTGTTGTATTGAATTTCAAAATTACACTTTTTCTATGAATTGTTGTTGGGCAGTGTTGACAACGGGGCTGACTATGTCTTTATGTGTTCTCAACAGTCAGAGTTGATGGAGAGAAGGGAATGTATTGTTAACATCAGTCTCACCTTCAGTGAGTCCACAGCAGTCTTCAGCTCCTCCAGCTCCTTCACCCTCTCCTGGCATTTCTGTTTGATCTCAGCTTGAGCGATTCCCAAGAGTTTCTGCAGAACAAAGGCATACTATTACACGGCCGTTTTACTATTAGGTGTGTGCACTCCCCATGCTGACTGGCTGTACCGGCTGCCTTTTAATTCATTATGGCACAAGTATATGCAACTGTTGAATTGAATCAGGTTTATAGGGTGCGGTTGGATGAGTCAAAAGCCGTCTAATATTTTGTTGTTGGAGGTAAAAAAATAACGTTCTTTCTCATCAAGGGAATATGTGGGAAGAGGCCCTGCGCTATTTCTAATAAACCCTGACTTAAAGAATCTTCTTAATACGGGCCGGCTTTTATCTCGGAGTGGGAGAGGGGAGGGGGGGGGGCAAATCTGTAATGGAATTCTGTCCATGTTAGGAATGTGAATCTACCCGCTAGCCTGACTCTTTTTGAAGAGATGTTTCAAGGTGCACACACACGGGCGCTCGCTGACACGAAAAAAAAAATGGAGGGCTTCTCTCTCTAATTCAGCTTTTACTCGAGCCCACCGACCCATTCTTCAAGATAAGCTTGAGGAATGTGGGGAATCTAAGGGGGGGGGGGGTATCAGGAGAGGGGGGAGGGGACAGAGTGGACAGGGGGGAGTGAGATGTGTTGGGGAGACTAAAGTTGTAAATCTTTGGATGAGAGAAACCAGACTCTCAATGTTGTAAAAAAATAACACTCAGACAAACAGTAGGGTGAATTATTAGCTCATTGTGCCCTAAAATTCCTTTTAACCCATATTCCTCCCTGGCTGTCATAAAAAACACTCCTTCTAGATTACTGACGTATAAAGACTCATCATTGCAGATCCACACACACATTACTTGGGCATTGTAATCTACTCTGCTTTACTAGTTAAACAGGGAATGTGATTTGTCATTTGAATGGGGCATCGCATGTGCTTCATACAATGGGATGGGTTCTAACCACGAGGGAGACCTTGACTCCCTGACATTCCAGTATGGTTACACACAGACACACTGCACTCCCACAGGTGGGAACCCAGTGAGGGCCAAAAGGAAGTCTGCTGTTTTTTGTGTATCTATCCCACAGCTGGATAGCACTGCACATTCTCTCAACAAACAATGTTCTTTCAAAGGGCCGACAGCATTAATAAGACACTCCCCCCCCTGGCCCTCCACCTCCACACAGCTAATCAGAGCACTGGATTTTCAATTTGGCGGTGAAATGCCTCTGCCCGTTTCAGCTGATAGCGTTGGGCGAAAAATGGGTCAAAGTACAAGCGCCAGCCATAGCACAGGGGGGCAGGAGTTAGGGAGAGAGAAAACAACCCTGTGTGCTTTCACTCAAAATAGAAAAAGAAAAGTCATTGGTGAAGGAGGAGCCTCTTTGTAGAAAGTGTATCTGTTTGAGAGACATATTGAGGGGGGGGGAATGGACAGAGGAGTTTCAGCTTGTGCTATCTCTCATGTGAACTGAATACAATGCTTATCTGTCTGACGTGAGATAGAAGGTAGATAGAAGTTTCCTGTTCTGTGAAGATGAAAAATACCTCGTCAAAAATAAGTAAAAAAAAAAACCCACAAGCAATACAATGTGTGATTATCTTGTAAGTCAAGTAAAATGGAACAAGAGGTCTTGAAATGAGCTGGCTGAACTCATTTTGCTGTGTTTTTTTACTACTATGAGGAAGGGTTATGTGTCACAATAAGCCTGTAATGCTCTGAGGCAGTATTCCTCCCTTGACTTGTCCATGTCATTCTCTTCATTTCAAGTGTAATTTAACTTGATTCAAGTGATACATCAGTCACTGTTTCTATATTTAAGATCATACTTGAAATATGACTGTTGAGCGTTATTTCAGCATTTTAAGATGGGATATGTGTTGAAGTTAGCTAGACATACTCATACTAATACTTGTTACTAGTAATAGTAAGATCCTTTGTATCATAGTAAGCCAGCCTTGTTCCCTCATTTCCAATTCAAGTGTATTGAACTTACAAGTTATCTATTTCACTGAAGTGTTGCTTGTTAGGTGACTGTGTAAGAGTCATGAAATATTATGACAAAACATTTAGACAAGTAAACTGACTTTCTGCTGAGTGCAAGTGACATTTCTCTAACACATGAACAATGTTAGTCCTTTGCCCTTAAGTATTGAGTCTATAGTAAAAAGAATCCACCAACAGAGAGCCACCTAAAGGAATTCCTTACCTGTTTCTCCCCTCTCTCCGCCTCGGCAGACACTATGTCGTGGCCCTTGTGCTCGCTGACGGTGCAGATGGCACAGATACACATCTGGTCCGTGCGGCAGAATAGCTCCAGGGACTTCTGGTGCTGGGGGCAGATCTTGCGGTCCAGGTTGCCCAGCTCGTCCACCAGCTTGTGCCTCTTGAAGGTGGCCGACTCGTAGTGGGGCTTCAGGTGCTTCTCGCAGTAGGAGGCCAGGCAGTTCAGGCAGGACTTGACCGCCTTCAGCTTCTTCCCGGAGCAGAAGTCACAGGGCACATCGCTGGGCCCGGCGTAGGCGCTGCCCGGGGAGGTGTTGAGGTTGAGGGTCAGCCCGCTCTTCTTGATCTTCTCGGCCACCATGTTCAGGGTGGCGTTGGGCCTCAGCACGGGCCTCTGGGTGAAGGTGATCTTGCACTGGGGGCAGATGTAGATGCCTGTGTAGTCAGCCTCGTTCCAGTAGCCGCTGATGCAGTCCATACAGAAGCTGTGGCCACAGGGGATGGCCACGGGGTCCCGCAGCAGGTTCAGACACAGGGAACAGTTGAAGTAATCTGAAGAAGTGTGATCCGCCATGGTGATGATGGAACTCACACACACACACACACACTGTCTAACACACACACACACTCACAGTCACAGTCAGACCTGTGGGAACAACACTAGAGAATGCCTGGAGCCGGATTGAGGTTTTTTCGTCGAGTGTGCCTGGGAGCCCGCCCTCAAGAGTGTGTGCTGCTCACAGCCTGCCAACGGGACAGGACCTACTTGTATTTCTGAATTCCAGAGGTTATTGATTGAAAGCAGACAAGGCCCGCCTCCCCCCACGGTGCTTGTGAGTGTATAATCAAGCCCTGCCCAGTTCAGATAAGCAGGTTGAGCAAGGGAGAGGGAGAGGAGAGAGAGAGAGAGAAAGAGTGAGAGAGGGAGAGGGTGAGAGGAGAGAGGGAGAGAGAGGGTGAGGTGAGGGTGAGGGTGTGGAGAGAGAGAGAGAACAGAGTGAAAGAAAAAGAGAATGAATGAATGAAATGTAAAAAGCAATAGCGTGTGAGAAAGGAGCTTCCATTTTCCACACGGCTTCCTTTATTTTCCCATTTCTCAAGTGGCTCATCTGTGGAAGTATGGCGTACACACTTTTGTCGGCAGCTGTATTTCCACCTATTGTTGTCAGACAGAATCGCCCATTGTCTCAAACCGGTTATAGTCCGACAAACAGAAATGCAGCCTAAGGTACTGTAGGAATTTAAGGGACCACCCAATAAACAAACAGAGAACACTTTGAGGTCCAGAGCAGAGTTTCAACAACATTTCAAACATTTCCCCTGTTTGCTCATTTTGACACCAAATAAAAAAAACTTGACAAAAGTTCAGCTTGCTCTAGGTGGTTTGTCAAAGATAAAGTCAGAGTACAGAGCTGCAGTATTTACACTGTGTCCACGGTTGACAAACCAAATGGCCACACACACACACACACACACACACACACACACACACACACACACACACACACACACACACACACACACACACACACACACACACACACCACACACACACACACACACACACACACACACACACACACACACACACACACACACACACACACACACACACACACACACAAACACACACACACACACCCAACACAAAATTGGTGCACTTACATTCTTGCCCAGGTCCAGGTTTGTTGTTGCAGTGGATGTTTTTCATATCTGTGTGCATGCTTGATCACAAGTTATACTGCATTTTTGCATGCCTAAAAATGTCTTCTCTCATTGTTACCTAACGTAGCCCCGTGACCCTGACTTGCTCTGCAACACCAGGTTTCGGCTGACATCATAGCTTCTCATTAACAAGGCCCATACTAGCACTGCATTCTAACAATACTAACGCCTCATTCACACTGCTGTTTTGTTTCATTTGTTTGCTCAAGATTAGAGCCCGTGTTGTACTTTATTTAACATTCTCTGCCCGATGCAGATTCAAGTAGCATAAAAGTTTATGGTTGTAAACAGTGCATTGGCTCCACCTTCAATTCAGATCTTTTATTACTTCATACACGAGATAGTTTCGCCACTCCATATTTGGTCAGGTTTCTGATAAGCCAGTTTTTTCTTCCTTTCTCCAGAGTGAATGTGGCTCTCTGTGTTTACAGATTAACTTCATGTTAGTGGTGGGGACTGCTGCTAAAGGGCCAAACTTTGAATGTAGATTTGATTTAGTTTCAAGATAGAAAATTGACGAGCATGCGTCCACATATGCCCAAAAAAGACTTATTTCTTTGAGAAAGTCAACATAACGCTAGATAATGTTTATGATACAAGACACTTTAAAGCTGTTGTGCGTAACTTCTGTTGCCCCCATGAGGAAGTAATAACAACACCACTGTTGGCGCATCTACATGAGTAAGCCTTCAGAGATCACGTGTGGATTTATACCTCTGCTGTATGTCCAGATTAGCAACTGACACATGTCTTGGCCGCTTCTTGGTATTTTTCTGTGCTCCTGCACCAGTGTCAGGGGGGCGACACCAGTTTGTAAACGCTGCCATACTTACTGAAGAATACAGAGAAAGCTTTGCGGAGCTGACAGGCTTAATCAACTTTGTGTCAACTTGTTTGGCGATGGCTTGAATGTAATCGACATTAAATAATATGAATATATAGATCAAAATAAATTAATTGAATTTTTGAGCGGGCAGAAAACTACACACTCGTTTCATTAAACACAAATGGCTATTTGATCAAAGGAAACACGCTTCACTGGTGGAATCAGTGATAAAAAAACAAAAGAGGGGCAATAGTCAAAGGTGTTATGGGACAATAGGGACACACAACATAGAAAATAGTCCAGGTGTTATGGACAATAGGGCACACAATGACCCATAGAGCAAGCTGGAAGAAAAGGAGCACTGTTGTCATGACAACCTCAGCCAGGAGATGAGCAGAAACCTGCACAAGTTGAGTGAATGACTGAATGGCATTCAAAGAAGTACATACACAAAGTGGACCCCAAATAAAATGCATAAGATAAGATCGATGAATTTTTGGTTGATGTGTGTGTGTGTGTGTGTGTGTGTGTGTGTGTGTGTGTGTGTGTGTGTGTGTGTGTGTGTGTGTGTGTGTGTGTGTGTGTGTGTGTGTGTGTGTGTGTGTGCATAGTTTGTTCAAATATTTGTTTCGCCCTAAAGCCAGCCGATGGTTCTGGGCTGATGGACATAAGCAAATGAAGTTGGTCAGCGAAACTGGAACTTCAAACTATAGATCAGACCTGAGGCTTTTTCTTAGAAAGAATGCAGGTGTGGTTCAGGGGAAAGCACATAGTAACACACCCTTTGAAGAGGAGAGAGGGTCAGCTTGACACATGTGTGTTTGATCATGTTTGTTTTGAAACATATTCAGTAGTGCACAAGTCAACGAGGACCAGTGTTTGTCCGAGACTCAGATTCAGTGTAGTCGAGCAAAATTTATATTTTGTTTTATTAGAAACTATCCCTGCGTTCCAATTCCCATACTATTTAGTATGCCAAAAAAAGATTTAGGATGTCCCAATACATGCACGTCAATTGTAATATGCTGAAAATACAGAAATGCCCCACTAACTCCAATAGCATTTTGGAGTATTCGTCTTTATTCTTGACATTTCTCAACATAGTGAAAAAAAAATCTTCCTTATCTGATTTTTTTTCTCTCCTGTGACCCTAAACTTTCTGTACTTTAGTATGTAAGTTAGTAAAAAGTAAAAGTATGTGAATTGGAACGCAGGTCAAGTCCATCTCTTGACTAAAAATGGGGTTAAAGGACCAGCAAGATATGGACAAAGAAAACATATAGCTCCATTTGAAAGGCCACTGGAATTATTGCTAAAATAAGAAGAAAGAAAAACCAATGCTTTGGTTACTGTCAGATGACCTTACAAGACAATGAAATGTTGCAGGGTGACACAACTGCTCCATAAAGACCTGTCACTCATATTTTGCTTTGCTGTATTTGTCACTGACCAGTAGAAATGGGATCCAAAGGATTCTATTCACCAGCAAAGTGGGTGCAAATAATATTAAATATGAACTTGGTCAAACCATGAGCTGAAAAGTTTATAAATAATAAACAAGTCATTCGTGAATATATGCTTTTTTGTTAACACTGACAGTTTTCACTTTTTTATGACCACAGTGAACGCTGCCTCATTTGCTCTTATGGCAAGACACTGCAGGTGAATAGGGTAAATATGATCCATATGTTATACAGTATATATATCTTCATGAAACTTTGCCAGTTGATTTCCTTTTTTTTTTACAATTATTTTTTGAATACAAATTTTTTCAGAAATGTTTGAATAAACATTTGGAAAATCTCACTGTTTCTGTGTAAGTTTGCATCTCTTTAAAAACTGACTTTGTAAATACAAAAATACTATGTAGGGCCTACAGGTCTTTAAAATGCATTTTCAGTATGTTTTAAAACAGAAATCTATCTATCATCTATCTATCTATCTATCTATCTATCTATCTATCTATCTATCTATCTATCTATCTATCTATCTATCTATCTATCTATCTATCTATCTATCTATCTATCTATCTATCTATCTATCTATCTATCTATCTATCTATCTATCTATCTATCTATCTATCTATCTATCTATCTATCTATTATAAAGCAAGAAACGTCTGTCTGTGGCTCGCATATCTCTCTGAGTTTTAGTCAGATCGGCATGAGCTTCCGGATATTTCTTGCGCACAGCACGAAGGTGTGCATACTGCATCCTTCATCATTGTGAAGTTTTGTACGTGCGCACACTGAAGGCCACAGTGAGCACGGAGGATGAAGTAATCTCCGAATAAACCCCGCCTCCCTCTGACGAGCGGGACACACAACCACAGCAGACGACACAGCCTCCTCAACAACTCCTGACCTGGCTGCTCCACCTGTCCGCTTTAGTGGTAAAGACTGCACTTTACGCTATTTTCACTGTAATAATACAGCACGGTCTCGGATGCTTCCACAAAATGTTTTATATCCGTTTAAAAGCTAAACCGAAAGCCCGAGCGCGCCCGCGCGCACACACGTCCCACACACACAGGTGCCTGCTACTGACATGTTAACGTTAATTGACAGCACGGTCTCGATGCATCCACAAAATGTTTTATATCCGTTTAAAATCTAAACTGAAAGCCCGAGCGCCTGAAAGCATGCTACTGACACGTTAAGGTTCACACACTCACACTCTGTGTCCAAACTCTGTCTTATCTTTCAAATAGGCTACCTAACAGTAATGGTAATGGGTTGACAATGTTGTCATGGCGTGCAGCATAGACTCATTTTATACACAGTGCAGCCATTTACTAGGCAACTGATTGTAAGTTTGAGTGCATTGTGCAGAATGGATGGCAGTTTGCAGGGTAGGCCTTCCATAATATCAGATTGTATAGGTAACACCTGTACAGCTCGATTCTTCTTTAGGCTTCAACACTTAGGCCTAATTAATTAACACATTTCGTGTTTAATTTCACTTAACAAAACACAAGGAATTAGTTTGTGGTTATCTTTACACAAACACTAAGGAATGTTGCCCTACTCTATAGCCAACTTCTACAAAGTAAGTTACTGATAATAACCTTTAACAGTGTAAAATTAGCCATCAATGATAGCAGCCAAATATACTGTCTAATATCTTTCTTTGTTTACCTGCTTCCTACGGGCACTGCACTAGTCATAAGTAATACAGTTATCAATATATGAACAAATCCTTCTGTATTACCTTTAGAATAGTGCTAAGAATGATTATGGAAAGTTTAGTTGATGTTAGTGCTTTTGAAGTTGAGATTTTTGGTTCAGATTATTGAAAATAACTCATAGTAAGATAATGACCGTCAAAGATGATTTTATAGGAGAAATATACAGATGCAAACAGACAAGGTTTAGTCAAATTAACACCTACATGTAAATGTTCAACCTTTGATAAACATTATGAAAGAAACGTTTTATGAAAAAAATTAAAATAAAAAAATCAAATTGACCAGTGCTTGAAAAAACAAAGTGTTTGCGTGCAGTGTCTCGCCCTAAGAGTGGGACCCCTGTCAGTGCATTTTTCTTTGGTCAAATAAGATGCTACATTTAGTCTTGCATGTCTGCTGTAGTTACTGTTGTTGATGGACAACAGACCCAATAACGCTTGGCACTCGGCTGGGGCCCTGCTGGCTCTCACACAATGGAATCTTTTAAGCAAGCTTTCTCGGCCCTCCTGTTATCTGGGCTATCAAGTGTAGTTGCATTCCTATCTCCATTTCAACAGCCCCGAAACTCCCTCTTGGCTGGGAGGTGTGTTCACTGGAAGATGAAATCTACACAGGGAAGGTATTAAAACTGAGAAGAGGAAGCACTCTTATGATTGATTGGTTCCTTGAAGCACATATTTCTGTATGAGACAGTAACAGTTGAGCATATGCCACAGAAAATGCAAATCCATCGTTGACCTAGGAAAAACCTAGGTCAGGTGTGCTGTGAAACCTCATGAAAAGTCAGCACTTAGAAAACACAGTTGATAATTAACTGGTCGGGTGAGGT
The DNA here is from genome assembly GCA_026122265.1 of Ammodytes dubius. Taxonomy (NCBI): domain Eukaryota; kingdom Metazoa; phylum Chordata; class Actinopteri; order Uranoscopiformes; family Ammodytidae; genus Ammodytes; species Ammodytes dubius. Next base: position 25,356,205 of record CM047519.1, on the reverse strand, counting down.
GAAGGTTAAGTAAATGTCACCAGCTCAAGAAACCCAAAACAAACTGAATTTAACTATGGCCAAAAAGAAGTGATTAACTTTGCACCACAGCACTTCATCCATTGACCATCCATCACAATGATGCTTCACAAGAGGCAGTCAGTTGTTATTACAATAAGGTCATTGTCCTTAATCAAAGTGCAGAAAGTAATCTTTTCATCTTGAGATTTGAGTATCATCACATGACCAAAGGGAACGGCTTATCTCCAGGCACTCTGTAACTCTCAGCAATAAGAGTGCAATCATCTGCAGAAGTGTGACACGCCTGTGCTTTCTTTACAATAGGCCTACATAGTTTCATACATTTTACAAAGTACTTTTGAATTTCCATTTTTTTTTTGCTTTTGCTCATCTTTTTTTGGAATGCAAATACTATGAAAATTATTTTAAAGAGCACCTTTGTGATCATACAAGTATAAAATCCCTAAATCCCCTTTTATTTAATTTTATTCTAAAGATGTCTACGTCAAATCAAAAATATAAACCTTGAATAACTACATTTTTGTCTGATGAACACATTTCATTCATTCTGCTTTCATTCGGTAACTGTTGGAGGCACTGACTGTGTTCTTTTCTAGCCCCGCCCTCGTTTTACTGGTTTCGGCTTAACCTGTTTATCTTCCCTCTCTGTTTACTCTATATAACTACCGCTTGTAGTACCTGGGAGGTCACTTTGCCTCTGTGCTACCACAAGTCACTGGCTGCCCTCACTGTCACTGCCACTACAAGGAACGGACCTATAAGTTGTCTCCATGTCAGACGATCAGGAAGGTTGCTACCTGTGTAAGGAATACCTCCGGGATGCCGTGTCCATCCCGTGCGGACACATCTTCTGCTCCGTTTGCCTGAAGACCTACTGGGACCACGCTGACGGCACAGGCACCTACCTCTGCCCCCAGTGCAGGGTCACCTACACCAAGAGGCCCACACCCAGACGCATCGGAGGCTCCAGGCAATCCACCCTGTCGCGCAACTCCGAAGCCTTCCCACCTCCACCTCCGTCCCCGGACTACAACATGGCAGGACCCCAGGACGTAGGCTGTGACATCTGCATTGGCAAGAAGCACAAGGCGGTCAAGTCCTGCCTGATGTGCCTGGCCTCCTACTGCGAGAGACATCTCAAGCCCCACTTTGAGTCGGCCACCTTCAAAAGGCACAAGCTGGTGGATGAGATCGGTCACCTGGACAGGCAGATCTGTCCCCAGCATCAGAAGGGTCTGGAGCTGTTCTGTCGCACGGACCAGATGTGTATCTGTGTGCTGTGTACGGTCAAGGAGCACAAGGGTCACGACATGGTGTCTGCTGAGCAGGAGAGGGCGGACGAGCAGGTAGGCAAACGCTTTTACTTCAAGTGACAAAGTCAGTCACCAGCATCTAGCATAGTATTACATAGTAATTGGTAACACAAGACAAGGATTGTGTGGAACTTTTTCTCATTTGTAAATCAGTTACGACACTGGAACATATCTATAGGCTTTATTGCACTAGTTACACAGTGGCAGGGAATGCATGAAAGGTCAGCTTACAATAGACATAACAAGCCCATAAAATAAAGCCTCAAGCATGTAGTGAGACACGCCCGTATGAAAGTAAGGCTGCTACCTGAAGGCAGAGCTTCCAGTGTTAACCTTTGAGCTCTACATTCTTGTAAAGTCAAACGTCAATATTTCAAAATCTGAATAAGGAGATTTTGTTCATTTGTGTAGTTGATCTGTGGAAAAAATCTCTCATCCTCAACCACAACGTCCGTTTGTTTTTCCTCGTAGCAACGCCTGGGCGCCACCCAGGCTGAGATCCAGGAGAAGATTCACGACCGACTCAAGCAGATGGATGAGCTAAAACAAGCAGTGGACTCCCTCAAGGTTTGTGCCAAGAACCAAGACTAACCACCTAATATTGAATGGGGAAGTTCAATCCGCTAACCAACACAGACAACATTCCTTCATGTAGGAGTGATCTCTGTGGGCTTGTAAAAAAAAAAACATTGTGACCCCAAGTTGATTAATGACAAATTCCATGTGTTTGTTCACAGAGCTCAGCTCAGAGGGCGCTGCAGGAGTGTGAGAAGATGTTTGGGGACATGCTGCGTTCCATAGAGAGGATGCAGCAGGAGATGTCCAAACTGATCTCCTCCAACAAGAGAGCAGCACTCAACAGCGCAGATGGACACCTGGAGAGACTCACCCACGAGATCGCTGATCTGAAGAGGAGAGACAACGAGATCACAGCCCTGTCCCGCACCGAGGACCACATCCACTTCATCCAGGTGACTGACCGCCTCTCATACACTGAGACGGACCACACCTAACGCAGGAAACACTAGGGCCGCACCTTATCTGAACACCTTGCAATATGCGATAACATTGTTGAATATTGCGATGACGATATCACTTGCGATAATTAAACAAAGACTTAAATATACAGTGTCAATATCTTTATGCCTTTTTGAGTTAACTGCCAACATAGACCCCAGACAGTAGCCTGTGCATATTATTAGCCCTAGGCTAGATCAGTTTAGTCGGACCCAGTTGTTGAGTTTGGTGGTTGTCAGTGGTGATAGGCTATACGACCACTAACATCTACATGAGGGGCGGGCATTAGAGCAGTAGGTCTTCATCTGATTGGCCAAATATATTGACATGCAGAGCATGAATGAATGGCGTGTGGAATATAGGCTATAAGTATTGTAGTTCAAGCAGTCTTTGCGATACGTATACCGCAATATCAGCATTCTCGATAAGGATATATTTTCTATATATTGTGCAGCCCCTAAAAAGTACCATGTATTATATCACAATAACTGCACTGTGCAACCTGAAAAAAGGAAACAAAAACGTAATTCAAAATAGCCCATATACATTATCATAACTTTGTTTTCCCTTATTAGAGCTTCCACATGCTGATAGCCCAGACAGATGCTGAGGAGCTGCCTACAGTGGCCGTCAACCCATACTTCAACTTCGGCCCGGTCACAAAAGCCGTGTCCGAGATGAAACAGCACCTGAACGAATTCAGCAATGAAGAGCTGGTGAAGGTGGCCAAATCAGGTGAGTGTGGTGGAGCCAGCTAGTACTTCAGTCCCGTGACATACCAACATTTTACCAACACATCAACACTCTTACCACGTGAACTAACCCATCACTTTTGTGTGCTTTTTTTGCAGTCAACAAAATGACCTTCTGCCAACTGGAAGACTCCAAGACAAAGAGAAAGTCAATCATGAAAAGTGAGTTACCTTTTGTTGATTTAATGTAGACGACCAAGTGATGTGGTAATGACTAGTTCAAATGACTTCTAGACATAAGAGACATAAAGCCAGCAGAGAGTTGGTGTTTAGAAATGTTATAAACCAAAGCTGAAAGTTGAGCATCATTAACATAGGTTTAAACTATGACTTTATGGAATCCTGTTTGATTTTTCCAGTCCCAGCTGGAGCATGACATCCATTATAGGGTAGATACACAGTCTGCATAGGACTAACTTTTGCATTGCACAGTTACTTTGGATACATTTAGTCGTACATGGCATGATATAACAGAAAGCAGGGGCATGCACAGAGTCTCTTGGGGCAAGGGCGACAAATGAAAAAAGGGCACCTCCTCCTTAAATATTCTGGTATAAATAGAGATTTAAAAAAGGGCACCTAAGCATTTCAAACCAAACCGAAACGGGCATTTGCACCCTCTGCACCCCCTGACATAAAGCAATTCTAGATCATTAAAAAAAAAATTGCTAAATTCAAAAGCATTATAATGCATTATGCCATGGTCACTTTTTGTCTGACCTGAAACACTTATTGTCTTCCCCAGGTGATGAAGCTGCCTGTGTACAAGACCCTGCCAGTCCAGGAGCCTCAGCACAGGGATGAGTTCCTGAAATGTGAGTCTCATCTTCTCCCATTCTGTTTCTCTGCTCTGACACAGATCACTTGCTCTGCCTGCTATATTTCAATGCATTTGGCAAATTCAAATTCTGATGAGCTTCTCTGTCGTACCCTGTGGCTGACCACACAAAATATGATTTCAGTTACTACCGTATGTACTACCGCGCTGAAAGAGACCGGGATTGACTTACTGCGAATATATAAGATGGCTCTTACAAAGCTTTGTGATTGTATCTACGTTTGTAGTTTAGGTGCTCCCTCCCTTGCTTAAAGTGTTTGCATGAAAAGGCTGATCAAAAACCAGTCAAATCATAATCCAAAGTAAATCCCAATAAATAATATGCATTACGATATCATTATTGTTACTCAAAACCCTAATTCATTGTCCTCTGATATTATAAGAATATTCTGTTTAAAGCAAATTGTCCGGGGCCAGTTTTGACTAGAATTTAACTAAAAACAATTGAATAGTCTTAAGGGTCTCTGGAGCAGTATTACAGTTAAAGATGCACTATATGGGGGCGCCCTTAGCTCAGTTGGTAGGGCGTCTCTCCCCCCCCCCCCCCCCCCCCGGGTCAGGCCCAGCAGCAGACCCGGGTTCAATTCCCGCCCGCGGTCGTTCTCTGCACGTCACTCCCCTCTCTGCCCAATTTCACCTCTGTCTCTTCAAAACTATCAATAAAGCATGAAAAATGCCCAAAAATATCTTTAAAAAAATGCACTAGATGCCTGACTAACTGTCTGTAGCAAACTCTCAAACAGTGTTGACACCTCTGGTATTTCCAGATCATAGGCCGGGCAGACCTAGTCGTGGCCACCGGGTGTCCCACCAACTGTGACCTGCACAGCGCGAGCAGGTGACATCTACAGTATATAGGATTATTATATTCTGATTTCTGGGTCCAGCCAGAGGGGTTTTCGTGCTTTGCCTTCACATCATGTTAACGCAGAAGATAGTTAAAATTGGCAGTGCAATGGTGACGGGTGCTTTAAGGCTTTTGACCGTCTTGGCTTTCCTCATTTACATTTAACCACAATCAACTTAAACTTAAATGCATCCGCCTTGTATAGTAAACGTCCAATTTATCTTCCCAGATGCCATCCAGCTCACCCTTGACCCGGACACGGCCTACAGACAGCTCTACTTGTCTCGAGGGAACAGGAAAGCCACCCTCAGGAGAGACCCCCAGTCCCACGGCGACCACCCTGCCCGCTTCGACTCCCTGCCCCAGGTCCTGTGTATGGAGCCCCTCTCTGGAGGAGCTTACTACTGGGAGTTTGACTGGAGCGGGGAGGGGGCTGCCATCGGGGTCACCTACAAAGGCATCAAGAGGACAGGCTACGGAGACGGCTCCCGCATCGGCTACAACCGCAAGTCCTGGAGCCTCTTCTGCACCGATGCCAGCTACTCGGCCCGCCACAGCAAGGACCAGCTCGAAATCAGCGCACCCTACTCCTCACGCATAGGGGTGTTCCTGGACCACGCCGGGGGTACCCTCTCTTTCTACACCATAGGGGACACCATGTCTCTCATCCACCGCTTCAAGGCCTCCTTTACCGAGCCTGTCTATCCAGGCTTATGGGTTTGGTATGACTCAGCCGTCACTCTCCTCCAGATGTGATCGTGATAACACAAAGCTATATGATCAATGTCCAACTGTAATTCAGTCTGGGTTGGGATATTATGATATGTTATGATTCTTTTACAAGATTGGTGATTTTGTTTTTCTAAGACTTGCGTATATACGGGTATGCCTATGTGTTGTGTTTCAGGGGAACTGTTTTTTGATACACTGTGGATATTCTGCAAATCAACATGTGTATAATGTGAATGATGTGTATGAAAAAACAATGAGCATTTTAAAATTATTCTTACACATAATGAAGGCTGTACTTGATTGAAATATGCCATGCGATCATTTATATATATATTATGATATGACATTTATTTGTTATCAATAAACATTTTATAACACGGATACATTGCGATATCGTTGTTGCCTTTTTTTTCTTCAGCTACTATCCCTGACTTTACTTTCTCAGGTTAACTATCATCACCAGGCTTCTGCCAGCTCTCCTAAGGGCTGTGTCCTCGGCCCCTTGCTCTTCATCATGTACAGGTCCTCTCAGGAAGGCAGCTAGCCTATCTCCTCAAGTTCTCAGACGACCCCACCCTGCCGTCTCTCTGTAAGGGTTTGCCAGTCTGATGGTGGCAGTGCCCTATCTGCATTTGTCTAATTGTGCGATGACAATTTCCTAGACATAAATGTGGCGAAGACTAAGGGGTTATCATAGATTTAAGAAAAGGGCATAGTCAAACCAAAAGCCAGCATCATACATGATGAACAAGGTTACAAATATCTAGGAACAGTGACTAGCAGTTGAAATTCAATGAGAATACAGAGATAGTATTGTCAAGCGTTTACAGCAGAGAGTTCATTTCCTAAGGAAGCTAAACTCTTTTGGTGTCTATAAGAACATATCAGAACATGTTAAGTAACTCGTATCAAGCTTTTATGGAGAGTATTTTAACTTTTTCATTCATGTGCTGGTTTAATGGGTTCTTTGTAAAATATAAAAAACTGTCTGAATAACATTGTTGTGGTCTGCTGTGAGATCACTGGAGTACAACAGAAATACCTCAGCTTTCTCTGGAAAAAAACAAATGGTCCAGAAAGCTAAAACAACAATAATAACTGAACCCGACCAATGCCGGTCAGCGCTATTATGTCCCTGCATGGAAAACAAATCATTATGCAAAATGAATTCATTCCTTATGTGTGTGTGACGTGAATGGATATGTGTGGGAACAGCAGCGTTGGCTTTACGGAGGTCAGAGAGGGTCGAGAGGAATTGTAGCAGAGCGTTGGTGAGGTGTGACTGAGAGGCTCCAGAGGTCATAGATGACCGAGCCTCGTCTGGCACTATAGTTTAAATGTTTGTATAGTTCAGTCTGAAAGTAAAGAGGTTTACCTTTCAGTTATTCATTATTGGATTCGCACACTATGAGCCATGCTAAACGTAATGAGCTTTACAGAAGTTATTGTAGTCCTGGATTATTGAGACTGTACATTCATTATGTTTTGTCTGGCTGTATTGTAGAGGTCTAGATACAATAATGACTAAGCATGTTTCTCATTCTGGTCTTCAGGTATACGTCCATCTTGTCAGGGACATTTTTTCTCCATATCTGATTATTTTACGATATTTAACTTCACATCAACAGTTCAACCAAAAAATGCATTTTGATCATCAAACTGCTCAGTTAGAAAAGAACCGATCACACACAAAACACTAGCCAGAGATCAGACATCACAGCTGATGACTCTGACAAAAAAACATTGAGGTGAGTTTTAGATTGTGGAATCCTAAAACTGCAGCCTTGAGGGAAACTTTGAAGATACAATAGAGAGGATATGAAACACTCCTCCACACCAACCTAAAGGTTATGGTCAGCGGGTGAGCTTTGACATTGTTCTGTGAGTCCATATGTTATATTTGTTCACTTATTTTTTGTGAAAGAAGGGAGCATGACCGAAAGATTGGCTGCACGATAAAGATGAAGGGCTGTGCATTCTTGGTAAATATGGTAGGAAGAGAAACGCCATGAAACCTTTATCTCCAAGTAGCCTACATCTCCTCAAATCAAACTGAAAGGTTAGTGCATCATCATATCATTTTGTGTACGATTTGATTATTGCACAAATAGCCTAGTGTTGGTGACATGCAGCATAACATAGATAACTGTTGGCATAGTTAAAAAATATGATAATATGATATATTGTCCAAGTTTAGGTGCTGGGCATTAGCCTATTAGGCTACGTTGCTGTAACTTTGAGTTTTGCAGCGCAGAAACTCTTTACCCTCAAAAAATCCCTTGTGTTCCATGCTACCTCTAGTGGAGAAATGAATGCAGTAGGCTACTCAGCAATGGTGTAACCGGACTCATTTCCCTAGGAAAGCGTATGTGGTTTGAGGATTCACTGTTGGAGATATAACAAGTTATAAACAGTGCAAGAAATATGGTAGCATAGGCCTACCTACAAGTTAGTAAGACAGTAGGCTACAGTTTATACCTATGGCTTAGACCTGTCAAACCCGGAAAATAGTCTTAAGTTAAGTTAAGTTATCTTTATTTGTCAGTTGTACACGAGGCACATTGAAATTTGTCTTTTCGCATATCCCCTCTCAAGTTACCACACTTCGGAGGGGGTCAGAGCGCAGGGTCAGCCACAGTACAGCGCCCCTGGAGCAGTTTTGAGGTTAAGTGTCTTGCTCAAGGACACAATGGTAGAGATGGTGGGCACCGTAGACACAATACCAGCCTCTGCTAGTTTTACGACTCACACCCTCCTGTCCGGTGCCGGGGATCGAACCAGCGACCTCATGGTTACTGGTCGGCCGCCTTACCTCTAGGCCATCCTACCACCCCTAATGTGTTACTTCAAACAACATTTCGCTAGGCTACCTCCCTGAACAAATGCAGCCTCGGCTCAGCCCCGCCCTCACCTGATGACATGCAGAGAACGGCCGCGGGCTGGAATCGAACCCGGGTCCGCTGCTGGCCGAGGCCCATGGGGGGGACGCCCTACCAACTGAGCTAAGGGCGCCCCCTCTCACCTGATAGTTAACTTTCAGCTGGTTCAGAGAGTGGGAGGCGCATTGCCGGGTATTTTGAAAAACTTCGGAGGACGGCAGTAAGTCAGCCTTTGGTCGAGAAGAAAGGTAAAACTAATTGTGTTTTCTGAAAATACTTCAGACTCACAACAGACTAAAATAATGTGCAAGATATGTCACACGCGGACACTCAAGTCCCATGACATACGCAACCGCGAGAGAAAAAAAAAAAAGGCATATGCGACCATGTCTGCACCTCAAAACATCCCGACCAATTTGTTTATTCACTTAAAGTCAAATCATAGTGGTATATGACCAACCAATAAACAGGATTTTTCCTGGCCCAGCCCTTGGGGGGCCCATGGTCTTCAGAGGCCAATAACCTAACTGAGCCTAACATTATTTTTAACAGAAATATTCACTATAACCATTTAAAACTTGCACAACCATAACGACAAAACAAACATTTTCAATATTGTAACTTTGGTAAAATGTCAATATCTACTCCTCTGCTACCCTCCACTTTATGTCCGTCCCGTGTGCACGGCACGCTGGAAAAAAGTCGCTAATACCAATTGTAAAAAGCCTGGCTCAGAGCCATTAGCTGTTTATATTTACGATTTTGACGTTTCGGGGAACGGGCTAGGCGGGGCACTGGCTCTGAGAGACAAATATTAACGTGGTTAGTATAAACATAAACAAACATTCACCAAGTGTTCGCTAGAGATTACCTATGCCTTTTAAACATCATAACTTGATGTACTCCCCCACCCTTACCCAGGGCGGTTGGAATGGGTACCACAGAACTTGTATAACCTATAATTTGACCCCTTATACAGTGAGTATATGCCTTGTTGGCTTCACACCTAGTTGTAGTAATGTGTTATCACAAAATAAATATAAATTTGTTCTCCCAGGAATTGTAGAATCTTTCAGCCCAGCATCCATTTAATTTTAACTCTCAAAAACTAATCTAGTCTTGAAGAGCTTTTTTAAGTTTGAGTTACAGTAAAAGTATTTCCTTGATATCAGATAAATGTAGTTCTTTAATACAATTATGCATTACTTTCCTTTCCTTTTTTGTGTGCCATATGGTTACAAAATTTGGTTTTGGAACTTCCGGTTTGGCGATGTAGAGGAAGCAGGCACGAGACAGAGGAGCTCCCCATATTTCTCTCCAAAACTCTCCTACTACTCGTTAAACTCTCTAAACCTGACAGAACGCTGATATTGTTAAACTAACAACACTCATGGAGGACAATATGAGTAACTTAAAACAAACGAAGATTTCAATAACATCACAGAAAACAACCAGAGCTGGCACACTAGCAGCGAAAGCCGCAGCTGTTCATGATGATGATGATGACGACGACGGGAGTGATACCAGCGCCTGTGAAAACTTTTCCATGAGCATGCTAATGTCGGAGCTATCCAAACATCAGGAGAGTATTAAACGAGACATGACGAAGCTTATCAAACCCCTCCAATCGTCAGTGGATGCGCTACACGAAACAGTCGGCGCTTTCCAGAGCCGACTTACAACAACAGAGGTTCTGGCGGGGGAGAACTTTGAACGGCTGGTGGCCGCTGAGGTGATGATTAAATCATTACAGAACCAAAATACCTCCCTACTAGAACGACTCGAAGACGTAGAAAATCGATCACGGCGGTCTAATCTACGTATATTAAATATTCCAGAAAGAAGTGAAGACGGAAAAGACCCCACTACATTCGTTTCTGATTTACTGAAGAACATTATGGGCCCGGGAGTCTTCCCGTCTCCTCCTCAGCTGGACAGAGCGCACCGCACTCTCGGACCTAAACCTGCAGCGGGTAAGGCCAGGCCGTTCGTTGTGTGTTTTCATCAGTACCGTGACAAAGAGCTGGCACTAAGATGGTCTAGACAACATGAGATGAAATACGAGGGCCATGACCTGAGAATCTACCCCGACCTGAGTGTTGCCCTCGCCAAAAGAAGAGCCGCCTTCAACCCCATCAAGGGAGCCCTATACCAAAAAGGTGTGGAGTTTCGTCTACAATATCCAGCCCGCCTGAAGATTATGTTCAAAGGAGAGAGCCACACTTTTCACTCACCGGAGGATGCCAGAGCTTTCTATGAGCAACAGGTGTCTACCTGATGCGGCCCCCCTGCTTCACAGGTCGGGACGCACGACACATCGGTGATTGGAGGTTTATGAACATAAACAATACGCGTATGCCTACAAGACGAGACATGTGAGTCTGTGATCGTCATAGCTATTGCTATTTTCTTTTTTTTTTCTTTTTACTTTCTATTAACTTAAACGGGGATAACAATGCTTATTAACACTTGACTGACTCCCCTCTATACCTCTATCGCTATTACTTTATCTGCATGTTAAGTGTTGATGCAGAGAATGTAGCCTATTACTGCCATGCCATGTTTAAACAACGGCAATGTTAAGTTATTACCTTTTTTATTGTTTTCCCCAATATCTATTTTGTTGGTCATTAATAGGCTAAATTACTTGAATTACTTGAATACCAATAAGAGAAGAGGGATAGGGAAGGAGATGAGATTGGAGAGGAGAGAGGAGGGGAAAAACACGAACAAAAAAAAAACTATGAATTACCAGTAGCGGTATTAAGTTAAAATAATTTTGAGTTTGCAGTGATATACATATCGAGATATAGCTATACATATATTTTGTGTTTTTTGTTTTTTGTTTTTTTTTAATCTTTTTTATTTATTTATTTTTTCTTTCCTCTCATTTTGTCTTTATTGCTACTCTTCTTCAGTTAAAGGGAGTCTCCTCTGTAGCTAATTAGTTTAGGATGAAGATAGTGGTAGTCCACCGGAAGCACAACAGGGGTGTGGGTTTACATCCATCCCTCCCTGGCAGGGAGAACTGGATGAAGGGTTATATATCTCCTCTTTTTTTTCTTTTTGTTTTTTGTATTGTTTTCTCTTTTCTTTTTTGGTTACCGGGGCTAGTATTCAACTTGACATTATGCTAAGCTGGGTGATCCATATGAAATTATATGTGAATATCAGTATAGACACTTCCTACATCAAAATGTCATATAATACAAACTGTCCTACAAACACATTAAAACAAATGAACTATATATGGGCGGTTTAAAGGTGATTTCATGGAATGTCTCAGGTTGTAATCATCCCATTAAACGTAAGAAAATAATCAATTGGTTAAAACAAAATGGATCTGATATTGCAATGATACAGGAAACGCACCTGAGTAAAGAGGAATCTGAAAAATTCAAGAGGGGTTGGATTGGGCAAGTATATTGCAGTGTGTATAACAGTAGAAGTAGAGGTGTAAGTATTCTTGTTAGAAAAAATCTGAACTTAGTGGTCCATAATAGCCAGGCTGATCAGGAGGTAGATGGATAGCCCTTGATGCACAAATAGACAATGAGAGACTCACCATCATGAATATTTATGCTCCAAATTTTTTTAACTCCCAACTTTTTCTATGAAATCTGCAATGTTATAAGAACCATTGGGAACCAAAGCATTATTCTTGGTGGGGATTTCAATCAGGTCAGAGATGCAAAATTGGACAGATCTGTGTTCAGACAGGGTGCACGACAGACATGTACAGCCATTGAAACAATTATGGACGATCTGAATTTGTTAGATATCTGGCGCGTGCTACACCCATTAGGGAAGGATTTTACTTTCTTTTCCAACCCCACACCAATCATTTTCCCGAATTGATTACATATTGGTGTCCAAGAACCTTGTTAATTATGTCCAGAATGCTTCCATTGGAAACATAGTTATTTCCGATCATGCACCAGTTGACTTAATAATAAGTAGCTTAGACAAAGGGGAAAGAACAAGTCGATGGAGATTCAATAACTCATTACTGCAAAATGATACATCATGTTCTGTAGGCTAATTGTAGCAGCAATGGAAGAATACTGGACATATAATGAAGGCTCTGTATTAGGGGTGTGCACGTGTACACGTGTACACGTTTAACCGTTTAGAAAATTTCATAACCGTTTAGGGAAAATCAATAAACGAAAACCGTTTAAAAAAAAATCTTAAATGTTCTTTTTTTTCCTCAAAGTTTTTAAATATGTTCTGGAGACACGCATTTATTGATTTTACCTCACTAATAAACTACTTGGGGATGATACAAGCTAGTCGGCCCAATCTGTCTGTCCCTCGGCGTGTGTGTGTGTGTATAATCGCAAAACACACCACACACACGGGGGGCGCCGTGCTCGAGTAAACAGCAACGGACGAGTGATGAAAGATAACCTAAAGACTAAAGTTACCCGGTTGAAGTGAATTACGCGCGTAAGTAGCCCGAACTGTATAACACCTGTTCACCCTCATAAATGTGGACATGTAGAAAGCGATAGGCTATATTTATCAGGAAATGAATGAAGGGCGATAATGACGGCCAACACATGTAAAGGCCTCTCTATGCTCCAAATCCGTGCGTAAATAGAGACGTACGTTTACAACGTTATATCCGTCACTGCCCTCATACTTCCATGCGTCCTTTATGTTGGAATGGACATTAATCAAATCAACCATTAGTGGGCAGCAGCGCCGCTCAGAGTAAAAACGTACTCAAATTGGAAGAAGAAGAGTCGAAGAGTGAATTAACTGGAATAACATATTTTTATAATAGGTCCATGGAAGAAACAGCTTTAGCGATATAGGCTACTACCGTAGCGATGGAAGAGGCTAAACTAGAGGCTGTATTATAGACAGCGGGGGTCTCGCACGGACCTCCGGCACTTCTCTATTGCTGCCGTCTAGCTGACAGCCTGCCGTCTAGCTGACATTCCTCCCCGTGCGATCCCCGCTCATGCTGCTCTGTTGTAGTTGTCTGTCCCTGTGCCCCGGCCGTGTATGTAATTTCGTACCAACTCACACAAACCTCTCCTCAAAAGTTTAGACATTTTCTAAAGAATTATGTCTTTCGTTTGTGTTTGTAAACAAATGTACAGTAAGTGAAAGGGAACTGTTGGCTGTGCGCCCCCCGTGATCTCCGGTAGTAATGCTCCGTTCTGTCCGTTTGGTACGCATCCGCAAGCTTGCAGGATACGTGCAGAATTACGGACGTAATGTACGCAGAGTACGGACAGAAGGCTCCGTTCGTATCCGTATGCGTATCTAACGTAGAGCATAAATGAGCCTTAAGGCGAACGCGTATGTGTGTGTGCCCGCGCGGCTACAAGACGGTGGGCGCACGAGGACAATGACGTCACGGTTAACCGTGTACACGAAAAAATTCCCTCGTGTACACGGTTAGAAATTTTTGTAAACGTTCACACCCCTACTCTGTATCTGATCCTGGTATTGTATGGGAGGCATTTAAGGCGGTCCTAAGGGGCATCTTATTCAACATTGCTCATATCAAAAAAAGAAGGAACGGGAAAAATTACTTAACCTTGAGCAACAATTGAATCATCTCAAACTTCAATATATTAAAAAACCAGACATAGCTACCTGGAAAAGTATGAATACCACAAGATTTGAAATTAATAGTATCCATCAAAAGAAAGCAGAATATGCCCTCTTTTGTACGAAACAACGCACTATGAACAAGGAGAGAGAGCAGGAAAGATGTTGGCACATAGGGTTAAACAACTCGCTACACAAAATATCATCCCATCAATTTTTAATATTCATAATGACTTAATTACAGAGAAGAATGAAATTAATAAAGTTTTTCGGGACTTCTATCAAGATCTGTATACATCACAGGGAGCGGTTGCTACAGACCAATACGACAATTTTTTTTTCCACACTAGATGTGCCCCATATCTCCTCACCCAATAACTGAGCTACTGGAAAAACAAATGTCATTGCAAGAGGGTCAAAGACGCAATAAAAGGCCTCAGATCAGGCCCGAAGCCCCTGGAGATGATGGTTATCCATCCGATTTTTACAAAAAGTTTACTGATATACTTGCCCCCAGGTTATTGGACGTGTTTCATAGTGCACTGGCAAAGGTCTACTTCCCCCCAAGTATGAGAAAAAGCTTGATCACAATTATCCATAAAAAAGGGAAAGACCCTATGCATTGTGGTAGCTATAGACCAATTTCGTTAGGAAATGTTGATGCCAAGATACTAGCCAAAATACTTCAAATAGATTGGACAACATACTTCCAACAATAATACACCATGATCAAGTAGGATTTGTCAGGAACCGCTTCATCCGCTGATAACATGAGAAGGTTATTACATATAACTGTGGGAGAGCAGAGAGAACCCAGTCCCTGTAAATGGCCTTCTCACTAGATGCAGAGAAGGCCTTCGACAGGGTCGAATGGGGCTTCTTATTTTATACACTAAATAGATTTGGTTTGGACCAACATTCCTAGCTTGGATAAAATTATTTATATAGGACCCCATGGCGTCAGTGTTGTGTAATGGCATAACATCCTCCCCTTTTAACCTATATAGAGGCACCAAGCAGGGATGCCCGCTTTCCCCCCTCATCTTCGCCATTGCCCTTGAGCCTTTAGCCATTGCTATACGGAACAATGTAAATATCAAAGGGGTCACAGCAGGTCATCAGGAACATAAACTGTTTTTATATGCGGACGATATTTTATTGGTCTCAAGCAACCCAGAAACAACTGTCCCCATACTTAGCTCCCTGATCGATAGGTTCTCCATGATCTCAGGTTTTATAGAATTAACTGGACTAAATCAGAGGTAATGCCCATATCAAACATCGCCACACAATCACTTGGCACTAAATGGCCGTTTAGATGGGTAGCCTCAGTATGACCTATCTTGGTATTAAACTTATGCCCAACATTAAAAAAATGATGCAAGTTAACCTTCAGCCCATTATACAAAGCATAGAGTCCCTATTACTTAATTGGAACAAGCTAAATGTATCACTTTTAGGCAGGATTAACTTAATAAAAATGATCATAATGCCCAAGGTCAACTACATAACCTATATGTTGCCACTCTCCTTTCCTGCACATCTCCGAAAAGAATACGATAAGTGTGTTGAATCATTCATATGGCAAGGTAAAAAGCCTCTATTTAATCGTACCAAGTTATACTCGGCTAAGAATAGTGGGGCATTATCCCTTCCTAGATTAGATTGGTATCAAAGTTCATTCTCACTTGCCCAAACATCAAAATTTAACCTGCCCCATCACAGAGTCCCTGCCTGGGTACAAATTGAGAAAGAACTACTTTATCCTTTTAATTATAGAAACATTTGTGACACAGAAAAACACGTTTTAATGTTGTTCTTAATCCTGTGCTCGAATTTACAAGGGAAAGTTGGAAAATGGTAACATTGTCATGTTAAAAAATAACCCATCACTGACTCTTGAAGCATCAATATGGTTCAATTCAAGGATTAGAATAGCCAAAAAGCCATTTTGCTGGTACCAGTGGGGCCCAAAATGGGGAAATTTTACATTTGGGGGACCCTTTTACGACAAGGGGCCACATGGTAAAAATTTGAACATTTGAAACAACATTACAATCTGACAAATACTGACCTTTGGCAATATCTCCAGTTACTCACTGGCTCCTGTCAATCATGAGCTCTGGACCTGACCCTAACACTGAAATACAACGTATGCTTCATCATGCCAGCCAAAAAAAAGGTGGTGCCTCACTTTTTTTACAATTACATTTTGAGTTTGCAGTGATATACATATCGAGATATAGCTATACATATATTTTGTGTTTTTTGTTTTTTGTTTTTTTTTAATCTTTTTTATTTATTTATTTTTTCTTTCCTCTCATTTTGTCTTTATTGCTACTCTTCTTCAGTTAAAGGGAGTCTCCTCTGTAGCTAATTAGTTTAGGATGAAGATAGTGGTAGTCCACCGGAAGCACAACAGGGGTGTGGGTTTACATCCATCCCTCCCTGGCAGGGAGAACTGGATGAAGGGTTATATATCTCCTCTTTTTTTTCTTTTTGTTTTTTGTATTGTTTTCTCTTTTTCTTTTTTGGTTACCGGGGCTAGTATTCAACTTGACATTATGCTAAGCTGGGTGATCCATATGAAATTATATGTGAATATCAGTATAGACACTTCCTACATCAAAATGTCATATAATACAAACTGTCCTACAAACACATTAAAACAAATGAACTATATATGGGCGGTTTAAAGGTGATTTCATGGAATGTCTCAGGTTGTAATCATCCCATTAAACGTAAGAAAATAATCAATTGGTTAAAACAAAATGGATCTGATATTGCAATGATACAGGAAACGCACCTGAGTAAAGAGGAATCTGAAAAATTCAAGAGGGGTTGGATTGGGCAAGTATATTGCAGTGTGTATAACAGTAGAAGTAGAGGTGTAAGTATTCTTGTTAGAAAAAATCTGAACTTAGTGGTCCATAATAGCCAGGCTGATCAGGAGGGTAGATGGATAGCCCTTGATGCACAAATAGACAATGAGAGACTCACCATCATGAATATTTATGCTCCAAATGTTTTAACTCCCAACTTTTTCTATGAAATCTGCAATGTTATAAGAACCATTGGGAACCAAAGCATTATTCTTGGTGGGGATTTCAATCAGGTCAGAGATGCAAAATTGGACAGATCTGTGTTCAGACAGGGTGCACGACAGACATGTACAGCCATTGAAACAATTATGGACGATCTGAATTTGTTAGATATCTGGCGCGTGCTACACCCATTAGGGAAGGATTTTACTTTCTTTTCCAATCCACACCAATCATTTTCCCGAATTGATTACATATTGGTGTCCAAGAACCTTGTTAATTATGTCCAGAATGCTTCCATTGGAAACATAGTTATTTCCGATCATGCACCAGTTGACTTAATAATAAGTAGCTTAGACAAAGGGGAAAGAACAAGTCGATGGAGATTCAATAACTCATTACTGCAAAATGATACATCATGTTCTGTAGGCTAATTGTAGCAGCAATGGAAGAATACTGGACATATAATGAAGGCTCTGTATTAGGGGTGTGCACGTGTACACGTGTACACGTTTAACCGTTTAGTAAATCATAACCGTTTAGGGAAAATCAATAAACGAAAACCGTTTAAAAAAAAATCTTAAATGTTCTTTTTTTTCCTCAAAGTTTTTAAATATGTTCTGGAGACACGCATTTATTGATTTTACCTCACTAATAAACTACTTGGGGATGATACAAGCTAGTCGGCCCAATCTGTCTGTCCCTCGGCGTGTGTGTGTGTGTATAATCGCAAACACACACACACACACGGGGGGCGCCGTGCTCGAGTAACAGCAACGGACGAGTGATGAAAGATAACCTAAAGACTAAAGTTACCCGGTTGAAGTGAATTACGCGCGTAAGTAGCCCGAACTGTATAACACCTGTTCACCCTCATAAATGTGGACATGTAGAAAGCGATAGGCTATATTTATCAGGAAATGAATGAAGGGCGATAATGACGGCCAACACATGTAAAGGCCTCTCTATGCTCCAAATCCGTGCGTAAATAGAGACGTACGTTTACAACGTTATATCCGTCACTGCCCTCATACTTCCATGCGTCCTTTATGTTGGAATGGACATTAATCAAATCAACCATTAGTGGGCAGCAGCGCCGCTCAGAGTAAAAACGTACTCAAATTGGAAGAAGAAGAGTCGAAGAGTGAATTAACTGGAATACATATTTTATAATAGGTCCATGGAAGAAACAGCTTTAGCGATATAGGCTACTACCGTAGCGATGGAAGAGGCTAAACTAGAGGCTGTATTATAGACAGCGGGGGTCTCGCACGGACCTCCGGCACTTCTCTATTGCTGCCGTCTAGCTGACAGCCTGCCGTCTAGCTGACATTCCTCCCCGTGCGATCCCCGCTCATGCTGCTCTGTTGTAGTTGTCTGTCCCTGTGCCCCGGCCGTGTATGTAATTTCGTACCAACTCACACAAACCTCTCCTCAAAAGTTTAGACATTTTCTAAAGAATTATGTCTTTCGTTTGTGTTTGTAAACAAATGTACAGTAAGTGAAAGGGAACTGTTGGCTGTGCGCCCCCCGTGATCTCCGGTAGTAATGCTCCGTTCTGTCCGTTTGGTACGCATCCGCAAGCTTGCAGGATACGTGCAGAATTACGGACGTAATGTACGCAGAGTACGGACAGAAGGCTCCGTTCGTATCCGTATGCGTATCTAACGTAGAGCATAAATGAGCCTTAAGGCGAACGCGTATGTGTGTGTGCCCGCGCGGCTACAAGACGGTGGGCGCACGAGGACAATGACGTCACGGTTAACCGTGTACACGAAAAAAATTCCGTCGTGTACACGGTTAGAAATTTTTGTAAACGTTCACACCCCTACTCTGTATCTGATCCTGGTATTGTATGGGAGGCATTTAAGGCGGTCCTAAGGGGGCATCTTATTCAACATTGCTCATATCAAAAAAAGAAGGAACGGGAAAAATTACTTAACCTTGAGCAACAATTGAATCATCTCAAACTTCAATATATTAAAAAACCAGACATAGCTACCTGGAAAAGTATGAATACCACAAGATTTGAAATTAATAGTATCCATCAAAAGAAAGCAGAATATGCCCTCTTTTGTACGAAACAACGGCACTATGAACAAGGAGAGAGAGCAGGAAAGATGTTGGCACATAGGGTTAAACAACTCGCTACACAAAATATCATCCCATCAATTTTTAATATTCATAATGACTTAATTACAGAGAAGAATGAAATTAATAAAGTTTTTCGGGACTTCTATCAAGATCTGTATACATCACAGGGAGCGGTTGCTACAGACCAATACGACAATTTTTTTTCCACACTAGATGTGCCCCATATCTCCTCACCCAATACTGAGCTACTGGAAAAACAAATGTCATTGCAAGAGGTCAAAGACGCAATAAAAGGCCTCAGATCAGGCCGAGCCCCTGGAGATGATGGTTATCCATCCGATTTTTACAAAAAGTTTACTGATATACTTGCCCCCAGGTTATTGGACGTGTTTCATAGTGCACTGGCAAAGGGTCTACTCCCCCCAAGTATGAGAAAAAGCTTGATCACAATTATCCATAAAAAAGGGAAAGACCCTATGCATTGTGGTAGCTATAGACCAATTTCGTTAGGAAATGTTGATGCCAAGATACTAGCCAAAATACTTTCAAATAGATTGGACAACATACTTCCAACAATAATACACCATGATCAAGTAGGATTTGTCAGGAACCGCTCATCCGCTGATAACATGAGAAGGTTATTACATATACTGTGGGAGAGCAGAGAGAACCCAGTCCCTGTCATGGCCTTCTCACTAGATGCAGAGAAGGCCTTCGACAGGGTCGAATGGGGCTTCTTATTTTATACACTAAATAGATTTGGTTTTGGACCAACATTCCTAGCTTGGATAAAATTATTATATATGGACCCCATGGCGTCAGTGTTGTGTAATGGCATAACATCCTCCCCTTTTAACCTATATAGAGGCACCAAGCAGGGATGCCCGCTTTCCCCCCTCATCTTCGCCATTGCCCTTGAGCCTTTAGCCATTGCTATACGGAACAATGTAAATATCAAAGGGGTCACAGCAGGTCATCAGGAACATAAACTGTTTTTATATGCGGACGATATTTTATTGGTCTCAAGCAACCCAGAAACAACTGTCCCCATACTTAGCTCCCTGATCGATAGGTTCTCCATGATCTCAGGTTATAGAATTAACTGGACTAAATCAGAGGTAATGCCCATATCAAACATCGCCACACAATCACTTGGCACTAAATGGCCGTTTAGATGGGTAGCCTCAGGTATGACCTATCTTGGTATTAAACTTATGCCCAACATTAAAAAAATGATGCAAGTTAACCTTCAGCCCATTATACAAAGCATAGAGTCCCTATTACTTAATTGGAACAAGCTAAATGTATCACTTTTAGGCAGGATTAACTTAATAAAAATGATCATAATGCCCAAGGTCAACTACATAACCTATATGTTGCCACTCTCCTTTCCTGCACATCTCCGAAAAGAATACGATAAGTGTGTTGAATCATTCATATGGCAAGGTAAAAAGCCTCTATTTAATCGTACCAAGTTATACTCGGCTAAGAATAGTGGGGCATTATCCCTTCCTAGATTAGATTGGTATCAAAGTTCATTCTCACTTGCCCAAACATCAAAATTTAACCTGCCCCATCACAGAGTCCCTGCCTGGGTACAAATTGAGAAAGAACTACTTTATCCTTTTAATATAGAAACATTTGTGACACAGAAAAACACGTTTAATGTTGTTCTTAATCCTGTGCTCGAATTTACAAGGGAAAGTTGGAAAATGGTACATTGTCATGTTAAAAATAACCCATCACTGACTCTTGAAGCATCAATATGGTTCAATTCAAGGATTAGAATAGCCAAAAAGCCATTTTGCTGGTACCAGTGGGCCAAAGTGGGAATTTTACATTTGGGGGACTTATACGACAAGGGCCACATGGTAACATTTGAACATTTGAAACAACATTACAATCTGACAAATACTGACTTCTGGCAATATCTCCAGTTACGTCACTGTCTCCTGTCAATCATGAGCTCTGGACCTGACCCTAACACTGAAATACAACGTATGCTTCATCATGCCAGCCAAAAAAAAGGTGGTGCCTCACTATTTTACAATTACATTAGAGATTCCAATGCACCAAAATTAAATAGTCTCAAATTAGTATGGGAGAAAGATATAAGAGAAAATATAGAACAACAACACTGGAAGGAAGCCATATCTAGCTGGCACACAACTGCTCGAGAAATCAAAACACAATACACAAATTATAAAATCCTCCATCGAGCATACTGGACCCCAAGCAAAATGGCCAGACTAAAGTTAAGAAATGATGATAAACGTTGGCGTTGCCAAAATGAGACTGGAACAATGGTGCATATGTTGTACGAGTGTGTTATGGTAAGGAACCTGTGGACTAATATTGTATACCTTTTAAATGTTTTGCTTAATGTCACCCTAACTAAAAGCCCAGCACTGTGTCTTCTGGGAATAATACCAAGTGATCAACAGTTGCACGGCAAAAAAAAATCATGGTGCCGACTGGCCATTTTAACAGGATGTAGAATTATCCTGAGGAATTGGAAATCAGTCACCCCTTCATCCTTCGGTGACTGGATTGAACTAATGACAGACATGGCAAACTGTGAAAAGATCACATTCAGACTCACTGGACAACATAATTCCTTCCTAACTACATGGACCCCATTCCTGGATTACATTAACAATAGACAGTGACCTAGCATATTCCACAGAAAAGAAAGGAGAAAGGAAAAAAAAAAAAATATATATATATATATATATAATTAAATAAACGAATAGAATAAAAATGGGTAAATAAATAGATAATAATAAAAAAGATTATAATAATGATAAATAAATTCAAGTGGATAAAATCTAGTCATAACTTAAGTGTACATTACTTACATTACTTACGTAATTTTTTCTTTTACTTATTTTCTTTTCATTGGAGTTTTTCTTTTTGTTTCTCTTTATTTCTTTCTTTTTATTTTTTTTTGTATATTGCTAATTGTGTTCATTGTTTAAAGAGGAGGGGAAAGGGAGGGGGGTGGAGGGGAAAGGGAAAAAAAAAAAAAAGTGTTGCAGGAAATGATATGCACGCATTGGGTAACATGGGATTGAGTCGATGATTCCGAGAAAGTTTATTTTCTAGATGTTTTTCTTTTTCGGTTGGGATCAGAGAATGTCTTTTTATGACCCAATACCTGTCCATGAGGTGTGTGTACTAAGGGGTTTACTGTTTACATGCCAGTCTGCAGAGCCTTGACTGTGCACTGACATTTGATTTATTATAATCTTTTTTTTAATATATCTTTTGTTTCTTCTACGGAAACAACTACGGTGTGAATCTGTATAATACATTGGGAAGATCTATGTATGTGGACATGTGTGGATGTATGTATGTGTGTATATGTATGTATGGGTATATATATATATGTATGTGTATTTGTATAGGTGTATATGCATGTAGATATATGTAGACATATACCGATTGTATGCAACGATTCCCCCTTTGGAGGATATAAATTGCCTGTGACAATAAAAATATATAAATACAAAAAAAACAAAATTTGGTTTTGATATATTGTTGTACAGTTTTGTCTGGATTATTTTACCTGAGTCGTCCTGCTACTTGTGTTTTTTTGGACCCCTCAGGTAAAACGGAAAACAGGTCTACCTTTTCTTGTTCTTCTTCATTCTTATAAAGTTGACAAGGTAATTACTCTGTGGTTTTCCTGAGTCTACAAACAGGTTTAAATTTCTTAACATACATTTTTGTGTTAAGGAATTTCCCTTTGGGGACAATAAAGTCCAAAGTCTTTGACCTATGTCTTCAGGTTGACACCAGCAGCCAGGTACAATTTGAAAAATGTTTCCATGAGTTTCGTGTCACATACTGAACATACTGCATAGACCAGACCCAGGTGTCACACCATAAAGATGTCTGTCCAGTTCTTTACTGCACCTCAGGGGCGGCCCACAGCATAGGCAATATCTGTTATAGTGTCCTTTGTTGTTGCCTGCTCCTGTGATAAACCTAGTGAATACTCAAGAAAACCAATGTTATTTTGTAAAAATCTGTTGAATATTAAGCAATTGCTTGAGTTTTAGTGTATTACAATAAATGTGTAAGTAAGTCAGAAATGTGCTACTATTTTTAAATACATACAGAAAAGAGTCCTTTTTCTCACTTGAGCTCCTGTTCCCCAAACTCTCGCTGCACGTCCCTGGTTGATAAGATAGTTTATTTAGGGATGAGCGCACACACACATTAGTAAAGTATGAGTAAGGGGGGCCCATTCACTGGGGGTTTTCAGGGGCCCAGCCATTTGTGTCGGCGGGCCTGGTTGTGGTGGCAGGAGTCAAGGAGCTTTAAACTCCTGTGTTTTTTTGTTCCTTTATTGCTTGGTCATTGACCACTTTGATTCGACTTAAAGTGAATTAAGAAATTGGTCTGGATGTTTTGAGGTGCAGACTTGGTCGCATATGCCTTTTTTTTCTTTCTCTCGCGGTCGCGTATGTCGTGACTGTCCGCGTGTGACATATCTTGCACATTATTTTATTCTGTTGTGAGTCTGAAGTAGGCTATTTTCAGAAAACACAATTAGTTTTACATTTCTTCTCGACCAAAGGCTGACTTACTGCCGTCCTCTGAAGTTTTTCAAAATACCCGGCAATGCGCCTCCTACTCTGGACCAGCCGAAAGTTAACTATCAGGTGAGGGCGGGCCGAGACGGCTGAAAGGGTTTGCTGCATTTAAAGCCTGCATGCGTGCGGAACAATGACAGTTTAATTACGATTATTTAGTTTTCATGATTGAGGGAAGCCGTAATTGAAATTCAAGTTATTGCCTAGTCCCTCAAAAGGATGACTTAAATTGGGCTGAATTTAGAGAGGTGGCTATATTTATTCTCAAATTTTATCATTTTGGCACTGTTGATTTTCCTTTGGCGCTGGTTAAATCCTCTTTGGGGGCGCCGAAAATTTCTCTATGCAGGAAAAACCCAAGCCCCAACCTCAGCGATTTTTACCAGCATCCAATAAGGAAGTGACCAAAATTGTAGTACTTTCCGGTGGCCACTGGGGGTGAAACCAAGACTGAGCAATTTTTCTTTGACTCACTTGTTTTCAAAGTCTTTTAAACCTGTTTACAGCCTGGTCCACAAAACTAGTCTGTATGTTTAGGTCATATATATTATATATACAGTATATATATATAAATATATATATATATATATATATATATATATATATATATATATATATATATATATATATATATATATATATATATATATATATATATTCATTCATTCATTCATTCATTCATTCATTCATTTATTTATTTATTTATTTATTAATTATTCTTTCGGACAATTACACACAATACACAATTTTCTCTTTGACATATTCATACATATTTCTTTGTGTTATGGTCCGAAGGGTAGCAGGAGAAGCCAAAGGCTTATCAGGTCCCGCCCCCATTGTCATCAGATTCAGATACAGATACACAGACAGCTTGATACAGATGATACAGATAAAAGCTGATACAGATAAAACACAATTTTGTTGTTGTTGTTTTTTTTTTTTTTTTAAGAAGCTGCAGTCCAATACACAGACAATTTTAGGTCTCCTTATTCATTGACAGTGTACACCAGACATGCTTTCCATTTTCCCAATGAATTTTGATTACTCATCGTTAACCTCTCTTTCCTCTGAAGCCTTCTTTGCGATGTCTCCTTTGATAGCTGCAATATAGTGATGGTAGTGATTTCACATTGTGCTCAGCTTTTTAGTAAGCTGTCTGTCTGTAGTTTTCAATAATTTTTTAAACATATATTTTTTTGAAATTATGCACAAACTGCCACTTCCTGTGATATCTTCGTCCAGATCATTCCATAGTTTAATATCCTTTACAGAGATCGAACACGATTTAAGTGTGGTCCGTATAATTTTCTCAGTGAATTTTCTTTTTCTTCTTAAATCATGCGAAACTCCTCTTTCTTCAAACATTAGGCTACTTGTAAACTGATAGGAAGGTTTTTTTTTCGAAGCCTTGTAAATAATTTGTACGGTGTGGTAATTTACCACATCACATAATTTGAGAATTTTACCTTCAATAAAGAAGTTATTAGTGTGTGCCCTATAATTTGCTTGGTATATAATTCTTACTACTTTTTTTTGAAGAATCTCCAAGGGGTGTAAATTCCCTTTGTAAGTGTTTCCCCACACCTCAGCACAGTAATGCAGATGTGGGGAAACCAAGCTCCAGTATATTGTAAGTAAAGCCTTTTGACTGAAAAAATGTTGTGCTTTCCAAAGTATAGAAATACTCCTAGCTAGTTTGCCCCTGAGATGGCTAACTTGTGGTTTCCAGCTTAACTTGTCATCAATTATTACCCCTAGGACTTTGTGTTGCTTGACCCTTTCAATATCTATCCCATTTACCTGGATTTTCACTGAAACATCTGATGCTCTCCTACCAAACATCACAAATTTAGTTTTTTCTAGATTTAGTGATAACTTATTTCGGTTTAACCACCCATGTAATTTAGTCAATTCAATGTTTACGATCTCAACCAGATTATTCAGATCTTTCCCCGAATAGAAGATATTCGTGTCGTCAGCAAATAAGATTAACCTTAAAGGCCTACTTCACCGGTTTGAATATAAAGGTGTATTGAATTCTGAGATCCTATGTAGTATAAATGTGCAAAAAAAAAAACGTACTTTGTAAATATTACTGTGATGTCACAGTAAAAGACATCACAGTAATATTTACAAAGTAAGTTTTTTTTTAACCCTATATTTCTCTTTCTGTGATGTCACGAGAAGGAGAAATATAGGGTTAAAAAAAACACTCTTTCTGCCTTTTCTCAGGCTAGGATGAACCGATTTTTTTTTTTTTGCACATTTATACTACATAGGATCTCAGAATTCAATACACCTTCATATTCAAACCGGTGAAGTAGGCCTTTAAGACATTCAAAACTTTACATATATCATTTATGTAAAGCAGGAATAATTTCGGCCCCAAGATTGACCCCTGAGGGACCCCACAAACAATGTCTAAGCATGTAGATGTGATATCCCCTAATTTCACCTATTGTTTCCTGTCTTGTAAATAACTTCTGACCTGATATCTCCATCACAACACTGAGGGGGGTGAATTTTTTTGGACCACGCTAGTTTTTATTCTTTTGGAGGTTAAAATGTATCGGCGCGATCTCTTGAGTGACAGCTCTCCGCCCGTTGTCCCTCACTTTGCCTCGGAGGTATACGTCAGCTCGATGGGCGTATCTCCCTCCCCCGACGTGAGGCGGACTAAAAATCTCACTAGATGGCGACGCGCATAAACCAGGATTATTGGATGACGTGTGAATAACTGAGGTCAGCACGGATACTACATCCATATTATATACTATATATGGAAAAACCCTGAATAAAGGAAGAAAAAAACACAGGAGTTTAAAGCTCCTTGACTCCTGCCACCACAACCAGGCCCGCCGACATAAATGGCTGGGCCCCTGAAAACCTCCAGTCAATGGGCCCCCCTTACTCATACTTTACTTGTATCAATGTGTGCTTGTGCGCTCACCCCTGAATAAGAAAATGAGAAAAAGGACTCTTTTGTGATTATTATACTGTATGTTTTTAAAAATAGTAGCACATTTCTGACTTACTTACACATTTATTGTAATACCCTAAAACTCAAGCAATTGCTTAATATTCAACAGATTTTTACAAAATAACATTGGTTTTCTTGAGTATTCACTAGGTTTACCACAGGAGCAGGCAACAACAAAGGACACATCACAGACATTGCCTATGCTGTGGGCCGCCCCTGAGGTGCAGTAAAGAACTGGTCAGACATCCTTATGTGGTCTGGTCTATGCAGTATGTTCAGTATGTGACATGAAACTCATGGAAACATTTTTACCTGGCTGCTGGTGTCAACCTGAAGACATAGGTCAAAGACTTTGGACCTTATTGTCCCCAAAGGGAAATTCCTTAAAGCCACTACGAGTAACATGGCACGTTGGCGGCCCCTTTGGACAAAAGCGGTAGTATTTTTATGACGCCAGCTGTCGTGAAGCTGTTTTCTAGCTTGTGCCGGGCGGGCGAGATTCAAATGATCAGGAAACAATATAGTGCATGTCCGTGTGTTGAAAGTGTGAGGGCACCGGACTCTTTTCGGCTCCGTTAGAGTGGTTAGTGACACAGCATCAACTAATGCCAGTCAGTGCTACACACACCTGATTGCAATGAGTTGATGCAGTGTCACCTCTCACGGAGCTGAAAGATTGTCGTGTCCTCACACAAAGCGAATGAACGAGAGACGGCAGTTAGTATGGATCACGATGAGGTAATGTGTTTATGTTGTTGTAAATAATGACTATTTCAGATGAATAATGGTCATCTGATGATGCTGGTGAGGCAAAGTAAACTTTGTTTTAGTAGGCTACCGCTCATTCATTTAGGAGTAAACACTGCAGTCTAATTCGCTCCTGTGAAATTGTGTATACGTTGCTTGGCAACGCCCTCCCGCCCGCCTATCACTCTCCCTTTTAGCTTTTCTTCATTGCATTTTCTTTTTTTTTCTTTGATGGTTCAGCTCCGTTATCAGTCATTATGACGACAAACAACTGTCTCAAACAAATCTCCCGCTCCCCTTCCCTCACCTGGAGGGATAGGCTTCTCAAATCACATTGCTGCGCCACACTGAAATCTGCAACCAATACGGATATGTGACCATAGAGCATGCACGCGTGAACCGAAAATCGGACTGGGTGTGCGACCAGACCAAACGCAGTAATAAAAACTATATAAAAACGTCTTTCTTTGCACTGATGGTCTCGTTTGCTGTTAAAGGTAATTTATGATTATGAGAGGAAACATGAGGCTGTTTAAAATATATTTAAATGTTACTCGGCGCTAGCCTGGCATTCCCAGACCTGCCACTAGGCGCTGGCAAATTAAATTTGCTGCGCGTGTTGGTCTGGACACGCTCCGTTGAAGCTTATCAAGAATACCAGAAATCTGGTCATTGGTTTCAATTGGTTCTATCTAATATGGGCGCGCCAGAGCCCTTTATATAGTACTCTGGGGAGGACGTAACCGGATGAAGACAGTGACGTGCATGCAACGTGGAAGCCGTGATAGTAAACATCAAAGATGGCTGCGGATATGTTGTGTGAGTTTGAGACTGCTTTGGCCTCGACCCTTAACGATTTGGAAGACGTCACTCAAATATTTCATTAGCAAGTAAGTGGAATGTTCTGTTTTGCCGACCGACCACGGCAAACGTTTAATTTAACAGTTTAACAGCTGTTCGCTAAACGAACAGCTGTGCATCGCACCTTGTGCATCGCTCTGATTGGTTGTAGTGCTATCCAACTGCGTGCAGTGGCATTTGAAATGCACGAGTAGGAGCCGCCCCTTGAGTTGGAAATCAATATTGATCGTGGCCAGACCCTCTATCGTTCAAGATATCAGGGTCAGGATTTCCAGGCTAACTCGGCGCTGCTTTAACACAAAAATGTACGTTAAGAAATTTAAACCTGTTTGTAGAGTCAGGACAACCACAGAGTAATTACCTTGTCAACTTTAAGAATGAAGAAGAACAAGAAAAGGTAGACCGGTTTTCTGTTTTACCTGAGGGGTCCAAATACCTTTTACAATTCATAGAATAACACCCAGACACAAGTAGCAGGACGACTCAGGTACAATAATTCAGACAAAATTGTACAACAATATATCAAAACCACTACATTTATCTGATATGGAGACACCTGAATTCATCAAGGAAATACTTTTACTGTAACTCAAACTTAAAAAAGCTCTTCAAGAATAGATTATTTTTTGAGAGTTCAAATTAAATGGATGCTGGGCTAAAATATTCTACAATTCCTGGGAGAACAAATTGATATTCATTTTGTGATTAACACATTACTACAACTAGGTGTGAAGCTAACAAGGCATATACTGTATAAGGGGTCAAAATATAGGTTATACAAGTTCCCTGGCCAGCCTCTATTCCCCCTCAGCTCAGTTTTGTGGTACCCAGTCCACCGGCCCTGGGTAAGGGTGGGGGAGTACATCATGTTATGATGTTTAAAAGGCATAGGTAATCTCTAACACTTGGCCAATGTTTGTTTATGTTTATACTAACCACGTTAATATTTGTCTCTCAGAGCCAGTGCCCCGCCTAGCCCGTTCCCCGAAACGTCAAAATCGTAAACATAAACAACTAATGGCTCTGAGCCAGGCTTTTTACAATTGGTATTAGCGACTTTTTTTCAGTGTGCCGTGCACACAGGACGGACATAAAGTGGAGGGTAGCAGAGGAGTAGATATTGGCATTTTATCCAAGTTACAATATTTAAAATGTTTGTTTTGTCGTTATGGTTGTGCAAGTTTTAAATGGTTATAGTGAATATTTCTGTTAAAAATAATGTTAGGCTCAGTTAGGTTATTGGCCTCTGAAGACCATGGGCTCCCCAAGGGCTGGGCCCTAGAAAGCTTTTCCACTTTCTACCCCTTATGGGCGGCCCTGACCACAGCAGTCAACACTGTACAATATCCAGCCAGCTCCTTGAGACATAAATAAATGATGCCCTCACATCCCTGTTAGCAAAATACGTGCCCTATCAACACCATTTGCAACGGGTTATTTTTAATTTGACATATTTGTTTTATTAAATTATTAAAATAGGCTACGTTTCATTTATTTAGTCTATTTCTATTTTCCTTGTTTTCAGTTCAATTAGGCCTAAGTTTAAAGTCATGGTGTAAATAGAAACAATTTTGTTAAAAATTTAAATAAATGCATGATGTTCTTAAATCAATGATTAACTGTCTTTGATAATGGTGATTACACAATGTCAATCAAAATAATCATGATTATGATTTTTTCATAGTGGAGTAGCCCTAACTTCTTGCAATTTCCATGATTTAGATAAATTAGAAACAGTCATTACTAGTATTTTGATTTCATATCTACAGGTTCTTTATTGTGATGTTATCAGTCAGTAATCTCCATGGTAACACAGCGATTGACAGGCTAACCTAAATGCTCTGTAGCTGGACAGAAACTGCCCTCTCCCAGTCCGCGTACTGTCCCCCCAAAGGCCCATTCTGAGCCAGGAAAAACCCTGAAATCACGGTCTTTTATCCAAATGTCAAGCGCCGACCACTGTCTAATTATTTAACCTGCAATTTAACCCTTGGGGCCCGTTATAAAATGATGCACACTCGTACCGCTAAGCGCGTAAAATGCGCTTTTCATAAAGGTAGCTATAAAAAATAGTATAGGGGAAAGTGGGGTGAGTTGTGCATTTTGGAAGTTGCAAAACCCCTTGTTTCTAGAAAACCGTGGAAGAAATTGGAAATGTGACCACATATTTAAGAAGAGCCATCCATTTGACTCATCCTGTAAAGAAGGGAGACACAAGGAATAAGATATAAGCACATTTAAGCTCAAAAAACTGTGTTTTGCCTTTCAAAGTAAAATTTCCATGATCAAGGTTTTTTGATTATTGTGTCTGAACAATTATAGACACGTTTGAAAACATTTGACACATGTTTTAGTGCTTTGGTATGCTACACTTTGAGTCTATATAGTTAGCACGATGTCAGCCCTAAATTGCTGCATCATGCCTATTATCCAAAATTCTGGGGATGGGGTGATTTGTGCCAAATGGCCTAGGTGAGTTATAAGTAAGTAAGTAAGTAAAATGTATTTATAAAAGCACATTTATGACAGTTTGCACTGTCCAAAGTGCTGTACATAGTGCATTCAGTAGGTAAACAATGAAGGTAAAATAACAATAACCAAAATAAAAGACGTAAAGCCCATACATCCACATAAACACAGATAGTAGTGCAGAGGTAAGTAAGTAGTGCAGAGGTTAATGGGGAGGAAACACCAGGGTGTACATATGGGTTTTGAGTAGGGATGGGGCCGATCCGATCCAGTATCGGTATCGGGTCCGATATGGCCGAAATCTGCGTATCGGATATCGGACTGACAGCTCCGATATTAAAATCCGATTTTTTTTTTTTTTTTTTTTTTTTTATAATTTTTTTTTTTTTTTTAATAATTTTTTTTTTTTTTTTAATAATTTTTTTTTTTTACTATGGAAGAGCGAACATGCGCCGACGTTCGGTGGAGGGAGAGAGGACATCACTTTAAAATTTGACATACAGTACATATCAGTTTGTTAGCCAGTGAGCTAACCAAAGCTAATCCAAGTCAAGGAAGTGGAGAGGCTTGTGACAAATTCAGCCAATGTAAAATACAGCCAGAGAGAGGAAGACTGTTTAGACAAAAGACCACCACATATTCTAGTGGGGCAGAAGTGATCATTGAGAAGGATTTTTTTTGTGTGACTCTATAATTCTGCCTTTAAGATAAACCTATATGCATTTGTGTATATTTATTGCTCTTTTAAATTAGAATTGCTTAAGCCTTCCTAGCCTAATACATAACATCACCACCAACAAAAAAATGTATAACAATTATGATATCGTATCGGTCAGTATCGGTATCGGCCGATATCCAAACCCCAGGTATCGGAATCGGATCGGAACTAAAAAAAGTGGATCGTCCCATCCCTAGTTTTGAGCCTTGATTTAAAGGCAGAAATGTAGGGGGAATCACATTTGTCAGGTGGCAGTTGGTTCCACAAGCACGGAGCAACTAGTGCAAAGTACATTTCTGAGAGTTGTGCCAGTGGCATGGCTGTATACGCTGGTCACCAAAAGAAAGTGATTGTCTACAGTAGCTCAGAAGAGAGTGACATCTCAATTCCACTTAACGACACCACTGATGAGAGTTCAGATGGCCAGAAAGATGATGATGGTGACTTTGTCATTGTGAGCTTTGCAGGCAAAACCACCTAGATCTGCTAGGCCTTGTTTAAGAAAATGTACCTTCAATCTTTGTCAACTATTTACTTTAAATACACCTTAAATAAGTGATTGTCTAATGGATTTGTCTTGCATTACAGTTTTTGAGATATATATAAATTGGCACAATTCACCCCATCTTGTTTTCTCCAAATGCACAAATCATCCCACGTTGTGGGGTGATTTGTGCGACAAGACAACTTTTTTTCCGAAAGCTATATTTCTTAAACAGTTTATTCCAGATCCAAAGTTTTTATTGCCAGGGATGCACAACATCCTGAAATATATGTACATAATATATGAGTACATATTTGAAAGGAGGCGGATCAAATGGCCTGCAGCTAGCATGACCTCTCTCTGGAAGCAATTCGACGACGATGTCGACCAAATTCTGGAGGCAAAGGTGAAGGGACACGCCGACGGGAAGCTACAAGCTATGACAGCAGTCATTGTCAGCTTCGCAGCAGAAAGGTTTGGCGAGGAGGAGAAGAAAAGCTCTGGAACAACTTACGCAAAGAATCAAAGAGCTGTAAGGATCCACAACATCAGGCAGGAGATGAAAACGCTGAAGTCCCAGTACAAGGTGGCAGGACAAGAGGAACGCACTGGCCTGGCCCAGCTAATGTGCATCCTTCGAAATAAGATCAGAGTTCTCCGCCGTGCAGAGTGGCACCGGAGGCGGCGACGCGAGAGGGCACGCAAGCGTGCTGCTTTCATCGCTAACCCCTTCAAGTTCACGAAGGATTTGCTGGGGCAGAAGCGGAGTGGCAATCTGGTCTCCTCGCAGGAAATCATAGACCAACATCTGAAGCAGACGTACAGCGACCCCGCAAGAGAGCAGGAGCTGGGAGAGTCCAACATCCTCATAGACCCCCCTGAACCTGAAGAGCAGTTCGACATGTCAGAGCTGCAGCTAAAGGAAGTCAGGGAGGTTGTCCACAGAGCAAGGGCGAGCTCTGCTCCAGGACCGAGTGGCACTTCATACAAAGTGTACAAGAACTGTCCCAAACTCCTGCTGCGTCTGTGGACAATCCTGAGAGTCTTCTGGAGAAGGGGAAGGATCCCTGAACAATGGAGAGTGGCCGAAGGGGTATGGATACCGAAGGAGGAAAACTCCACTCAGCTAGACCAGTTCCGCATCATCTCCCTGCTGTGTGTTG
This sequence comes from Ammodytes dubius, assembly GCA_026122265.1. Classification (NCBI taxonomy): domain Eukaryota; kingdom Metazoa; phylum Chordata; class Actinopteri; order Uranoscopiformes; family Ammodytidae; genus Ammodytes; species Ammodytes dubius. The sequence continues at coordinate 25,323,080 of CM047519.1, read as the reverse complement.
AGGCAAAGGTTTTCTTCAGTGCTGTTTCCAAGCGGCTGTGTACCTACCTGGCAAAGAACTCCTACATCGATACATCTGTCCAGAAAGGTGGCATTTCAGGAATTCCAGGATGTATGGAACATACCGGTGTGGTCACACAGCTTATTCGGGAGGCCAGAGAGAACAAGGGTAACCTATCAGTGCTGTGGCTTGACCTGGCAAATGCATTCGGCTCCATTCCACACAAGCTCGTCCAGCTCACTCTGATGAAACATCATGTACCCAGCAGATGCAGAGATCTCATCGCTGATTATTACAGCAATTTCAGGATGAGGGTCTCTTCAGGAGCAATAACATCCAGTTGGCACAAGGTGGAGATCGGCATCATCACAGGGTGTACTATCTCTGTGACACTGTTCTCGCTAGCCATGAACATGCTCACAAAATCTGCTAAGCCGGAGTGCAGAGGGCCCCGCACGAACTCCGGACAACGGCAACCACCCATCAGGGCATTCATGGATGACCTCACAGTCACGACAGAATCAGTCCCAGGATGCCGTTGGATTCTGAAGGGACTTGAAAAGCTGGTGGCGTGGGCCCGGATGCGTTTTAAACCCGCCAAATCAAGATCTATGGTGCTGAGGAAAGGGAAGGTGGAAGACAAGTTCCGGTTCACCATCTCAGGCACAGCCATTCCATCGATCTCAGAGAAGCCGGTCAAGAGCTTAGGGAAGGTTTTCGACTGCTCTCTGAGAGACACAAAATCCATCCAGTCAACATGCACGGAGTTGGATGGCTGGCTGAAATCCGTGGACAAGTCGGGCCTACCGGGGAAGTTTAAAGCCTGGGTTTACCAGCACGGCATTCTTCCCAGGATCCTGTGGCCCCTCCTGGTCTACTCCATCCCCATCTCGACAGTTGAGACCTTAGAGAGGAAAGTCAGCAGCCACCTCCGGAGATGGCTAGGACTGCCAAAGTGCCTGAGCAGCATCGCTCTCTACGGTAACAGCAACAAACTGCAACTGCCCTTCAAATCCTTGGAGGAGGAATTTAAGGTCACCAGAGCCAGAGAAGTGGTTCAATACAGGGACTCAAGAGATCCGAAGGTGGCTAAGGCAGGGATCCAAGTGAGGACTGGCAGGAAATGGAGGGCTGAGGAAGCGGTGGAAGAGGCAGATGCAAGGCTCCGGCACAGGTGTCTGGTTGGAATGGTCACACGAGGCCGAGCTGGGCTAGGATCGTTTTCCATCTCCCCAGCTGAACGCCAAGGGGAAGGAGGGGCGACGTCTTGTCCAGGACGAGGTGAGGGCAGCAGTGGAGGATGCGAGAACCTGCAAGGCTGTGGGAATGAAGCAACAGGGTGCTTGGACAAGATGGGAGAATGCAGTGGAGAGGAAAGTGACCTGGGCAGAGCTTTGGAAAGCAGAGCCTCAACGCATCAAATTCCTCATCCAGGCAGTTTATGATGTGCTCCCAAGCCCGTCAAATCTGCACACATGGGGCATAGCAGAGACACCGGCATGCCCACTGTGCTCCAAGCGAGGAACCCTGGAACACATCCTCAGTGGCTGCACAAGGGCACTTGGAGATGGTCGGTACAGGTGGAGGCATGATCAAGTCCTTAAGACTATCGCGGAAGCCATTACCGCAGGACTGGCATGGGCTAAACAGTTCCGCCCCTCCAATAAAACCATCGCCTTTGTCAGAGCTGGGGACAAGCCTTCCGCGGCCAGTAGAACATCATCTGCAGGCATCCTGACGTCTGCAAGAGACTGGCAGTTGTTGGTGGATCTTGAAAAACAGCTGAAGTTCCCCAGCCATATTGCAGTTACCACCCTGCGACCTGACATTGTCCTCGTGTCTGTGTCCACCAAACAAGCAGTGCTACTGGAGCTGACAGTCCCGTGGGAAGATCGCTTGGAAGAAGCCTTTGAGAGGAAGCTCTCCAAGTATGCAGGACTGGTCAGCGACTGCCAGCTGGCTGGTTGGAGAGCAAGGTGTTTCCCTGTGGAGGTTGGTTGCAGAGGATTTGCAGCCCGTTCCTTGGCCAGAGCCTACAGTAGTTTAGGCATCAATGGAGAGAGGAGAAGGAGAGCCATCCGCAGTACCGCTGAAGCGGCAGAAAGAGCCTCAAGGTGGCTGTGGCTCAAAAGAGGAGATCCATGGAGTCATGGTAGCTAGCTAGCCGTCTGGACACAAGCCGGGACTTGATCAACCCCGGCTGGGTCACCTGGAGGAGGGCGTCTGATAGTTGAAAGACCCGAAACGTCCAGTGAATCCAGGAACATCACTGATGATGTGTCCAGACTAGGCATCAGTAGATGTATGTAAACAGAGTTGGAGACATAACTGTCAAGGCCTCACTTTAAAATCACTTTGAGTAAAAAGTTGCACAACTCACCCCACTCTCCCCTATATAGCTATATATATATATATATATATATATATATATATATATACATATATATATATATATATATATATATACATATATATATATATATATATATATATATATATATATATATATATATATATATATATATATATATATATATACAGTCCCCTCCATAAGTATCGGAACAGTGAGGCCAATTCCTTTATTTTTGCTGTAGACTGGAAACATTTGGGTATGACACCAAAAGATGAATATGAGACAATAGCTCAACATTTCAGCTTTCATTTCCAGGTATTCACATCTGGATCCGATACACAACTGAGAAGATATCATTATTTGTAAAGGAACACCACATTTTTAGGCGAGCAGAAGTATTGGAACAGATAGACTTTAAATAAATTAAAGTGAATAAAACATACTATTTTGTCGCAAATCCTTTGCTTGCAATAACCGCATCAAGCCTGTGACCCATTGACATCACAAAACTTTTGCATTCTTCTTTTGTGATGCTTTTCCAGGCTTTCAACGCAGCCTCATTCAGTTGTTGTTTGTGTTAGGGGGTTACTCTCTTAAGTGTCCTCTTTAGCAGGTAAAATGCATGCTCTATAGCGTTTAAGTCTGCAGATTGACTTAGCCAGTCTAAAACCTTCCTCTTGCCCCTGATTAACTCCTTCGTTGTGTTTTGGGTCATTATCTTGCTGCATGATGGAGGATCTTCCAATCAGTTTGGTTGCATCTTTCCTTAAATTGTCAGACAAAATGTTTCTGTAAACTTCTGAGTTCATTTTGCTGTTGCCATCATGTGTTACATCATCAATGAAGAATAATGAGCCCGTCCCAGAAGAAGCCATGCAAGCCCAAGCCATGACATTGCCTCCACCGTGTTTCACAGATGAGCCTGTATGTTTGGGATCATGAGCAGATCCTTTCTTTCTCCAAACTTTAGCCTTTCCATCACTTTGGTAAAGGTTCATCTTGACAACAACACAGTAACACATGATGGCAACTGCAAAATGAACTTAGAAGTCTACAGAAACATCCGGTCTGCCAATTTAAAGAAAGATGCAACCAAACTGATTGGAAGATGCTTCATCATGCAGCAAGATAATGTTCCAAAAAAACTGCAAAAACAACAAAGGAGTTCATCAAGGGCAAGAAATGGAAGGTTTTAGACCGGCCAAGTCAATCTCCAGACTTAAACCCTTTAGAGCATGCATTTTACCTGCTAAAGAGGAGACTGAAGGGAGTAACCCCCCAAAACAAACAGCAACTGAATGAGGCTCCGGTGAAAGCCTGGAAAAGCATCACAAAAGAAGAATGCAAACGTTTTGTGATGTCAATGGGTCACAGGCTTGATGCAGTTATTGCAAGCAAAGTATTTGCGACAAACTATTACGGTTTATTCACTTTAATTTATTTAAAGTCTATCTGTTCCAATACTTTTGCTTGCCTAAAAATGTGGTGTTCCTTTTCAAATAATGATATCTTCTCAGTTGTGTATCAGATCCAGATGTGAATACCTGGAAATGAATGCTGAAATGTTGAGCTATTGTCTCATATTCATCTGTTGGTGTCAAACCCAAATGTTTCCAGTCTACAACAAAAATAAAGGAATTGGCCTCACTGTTCCGATACTTATGGAGGGGACTGTATATATATATATATATATATATATATACACATATATATATACATATACATATACATTTTTTATTTTTTTAAGAATCTGCAGTCCAATACACAGTCAATTTTAATCTAATTTCTTCAGCTTTTAAGATCAGTTCAGCACAGTTCAGTTAATTAGGCCTGGGATATGTCAATCATTAGCAATAACACAAATTTTTAAGCATTATAATTTTTTGTGCAGTGTCAAATACTCACACTCGCACCGCCAAGCACGTAAAATGCGCTTTTCATAGAGGTAGCTATAAAAAATATTAAGGTGCGAACACACTGCACTCTGCGGCGCGGCGGTTGGCCGCAGGAATCGCAGGATCCGGCCGCCTGATAATTTTGGCTCATTTGGCTCATTTGTGTCCGCCGCCGGCCGCCGCCCGCCGCCCGATGAGTCATTGAATGTGCACGTGGTCCCGAAGTGAGTGACGTCGGGAGGAGCTCAACGCTGATTGGCTATCGCGGCGCGGCCGGCGGCGAAAAGTTCAATATTTTCAACTTCTGCGGCGGCCGCAGCATTCGCGCCGCGCCGCAGCATTCGCGCCGCGCCGCGCCGCCCCTGGCCGCGCCGCGTGAACCGCTCGCCGCCGGCCGCCGCCGCCGGCCGCCGCCGATTCGCGCGGCGGCGCTCGAAATACATTGACTTTCTCTGTAAACTCGCCGCGCGGCGATGTGCAGTGTGTTCGCACCTTTATACATTATTTTCTTCTACTTTTTTTTGCCAATTTTTTTCCCCTACATCTGATCCAACTATTGATATGAAATATTCATAAATTTTTAAAGATTTTAACCCTTTAAATGCCAGGTTTTGGTCATACCATCGTATTTTAAATGAAAAGAAAACAGAAAAAATTAAATATTTTCAAAAAATTACATGCTATTTATTTTTTTGTTTGTTGAATTAATAGGGCTGGGATATGTCAATCATTAGCAGTAACACTGATTTTTAAGCATTATAATTTTTTTGCAGTGTCAAATACTCACACTCTTACCGCTAAAACGTGTAAAATGCGCTTTTTATAAAGTTAGCTATAAAAAATATTATACATTATTTTTTTTCTACTTTTTTTACCCAGTTTCCTTCCCCTTTATCTGACCTAACTCTTGATAAAAACATTTCATGATTTTTTAAAGATGTCAACCCTTTAAATAGGTTTTGGCCATGATACCATCGTATTTTAAATGAAAAATAAATAGAAATTTTTTTATATTTTCAAAAAACTACATGCACATTTTATTTTTTATTATTATGATTAGGCCTGGGATATGTCAATTATTGGCAGCAACATTGATTTTTAGGCATTATTATTTTTTGTGCAGTGTCAAATAGTCAGTTCAGGTGAGGCAGGGCTGCAGAAAAGCTGGTAGTGCTCCTTGCAGATTGGATTGCCTCTTGCTTCAGGTGGAGAATATGTTGTTTTTTGCTAGTGTACAACACACACTGTCTTCTCTTCTGGGGGATGTGTGTGGGTACAGGCTTGTGCTTGGGCATGGGGCTGCTTTGAGTTGAGCATCCAACACCAATCATCAACGGTGCAGCCATCAGAGACACGTAACAAATCGTTGAGTTGTTTACACAGCTGCCATTGAAGCCAGAGTTTATACAAAGCAACCTGTGGAACTAGTTATTTCTTACCTGGCAATATGGAGGGAGCCTTTACACAAGAAGTGCATGAAGCTTTGGAAACAGTGATGGAGTCTGATTCTGATAGCAAGCAATAGGAATCTGACACAGACACTGCAGGAGAGGAAGCTGTGCAAGCACATCTATTGATGCTTCTGGACACATCTTCAGTGATGATTCCTGGAATCATCGGGTGTTTTGGGTCTTTCAACATCATACTCCCTCCTCCAGGTGACCCAGCTGAGGTTGATCAGACCCCAGCTTGTGTCCAGATGGCTAACTAGTTACTTCTGCCCCCATGACTCTCCCCTCTTGAGCCAAAGACATCTTGAGGCTTTCTCTGCCGCGTCGGTGGTGTTGTGGATGGCTCTTCTCTTCCTCAGTCCTGCGATGCCCAAGATGTGTCCAGAAGCATCAATAGATGTACTTGCACAGCTTAGAACCTGATTCAATCAGTGACAACCAGGAAAGACTGGTTGACAACCGCGAATAGTGTGGCGACTACTGGAAACCTTCCTGTGTCTGAATCCTCCATTAACGCGCAACAGGTGGGTCCCTGTACCATTCCAGTGGCAGCAGGAGTATATCTCTGTATGGCTGTTGGTGGGGCCCACTGAATTCTCCACTGCTGAAAGTCAGAGGAAACATCCCAGCTCTCCAAGGAGGATTCAGACACAGGAAGGTAATCCTCTCCTGCAGTGTCTGTGTCAGATTCCTATTGCTCGCTATCAGAATCAGACTCCATCACTGTTTCCAAAGCTTCATGCACTTCTTGTGTAAAGGCTCCCTCCATATTGCCAGGTAAGAAATAACTAGTTCCACAGTTTGTATAAACTCTGGCTTCAGTGGCAGCTGTGTAAACACCTCAACGATTTGTTATGTGTCTCTGACGGCTGCACCTTTGATGTGATTGAAGATGACCCATGTTTTCATTTATTTGAAGCAGTGCACTGCACATGCTTGTGTGTATGGACCTCAGGTAGGTGTGTGTGTGCTGTGCCTTTATACAAAGTCCTCTTTAGAGGGATTTTGAACCTCTGCATGAAAAACTACACATGGAACAGAGTGAATGAAAACACTGCGACTTGAAAACCACTAGCCCTTTGCTCATAACGTCATGGACAGACACACACACACACACACACACACACAAACACACAACACACACACACACACACACACACACACACACACACACACACACACACACACACACACACTCACACACACCACACCTCACAACACACACACACACACACACACACACACACACACACACACACACACACACACACACACACACACACACACACACACACACACACACACACACACACACACACACACACACACACACACACCACACACACACACACACACACACACACTCCTCAGAGTTAAAGCTAAATGGAGAGAGAGGCGGAATTGTGACAGTGCCATCTAGTGGAAATAGCATGTTTTTTCTCTACTTGCCAAATATGGTCATAATGACGTAATATGGTGGAGAGTAGTAAAAATGATCAATTCCAAGGTAGAAGTCTAGATTGACACCCAGATATAAAAACATGCATCAATTATGCTTTAATGGCAGTGAGTTGAAAAAATGCTGTTTGAATGGGAGTCAATGCCGTAAAACGCGCTTAAGCAGTCTGAATGTAACTCTTGTTTGTATACAGTGTATTTTAGCATTACTGGAGCTGAGCAGGAAATAACATTATCATGTAAAAATACACTTTATTGCCAGATTTCATGACATATGCATGAACACAGCCAAAATGATCAAAACAATTAAAAATTAAAAGCTAACGGGCCCTAAGGGTTAATAAACACATTACGAAGTTTTTATCCCATTGACTGTGCCATCCTTCACCACTGAGTGTAGTCATCCTTGAGAGCTTACGTAGGCTACATAGAAAAAAGAGTTCTTGTTCCTCTTCGGACACATTTGCCCTACGCACCATCAGAAAGAAGCGCCGTATTCTCACGTTTTGGTTTCCACAAGTGTGTCTGCGCAGGTGAGTTCAGATTCATACTTTAACTGTTATACACACTTAAACCTTGGGCTTTGACGCCCCCGATACAGAAACATGTTTAATCAAATTTAAATCCACGCTATTCGGCGGCGTGGAACAGTTATTATTGAAGATAGAATAGCAATGAATGGAGCTAGCTAGTTTGCTAACAAAACACTAGCTAGCGCTAGCATCATGTTACTGTATAGTGCTTTGGAAAGGATAGCAAGAAAGATTTGTGACTGCTCGTGTGCCATTACATTTGTGGTTCTGACTTCTGAGATAGGTTTTGTATTGTTAAAACATACAAACATGACCGATTAAAAGCCACTACAAGTTGACAAACTTCCGATTCCTTGTTGTGCCATGCGTTACAACCATGGTTACAACTGTAACTATGACAACCACCTGCCAGACTCCATAGAATCAATAGTGTGCTCGAGCGTGATAAACTAATATGCTGTTAGAGACTTTACTGGAAACCAAACTATTTTCATATTTAAGAAAATAGCGTGACAGGGACGTGTTGGTATAGAGGGTGTGGGGAGCAAGTAGCCAACTAACCTCACACACTCGTTAGCTGTCCTGTAAATGTTGGGAAGATGTCAAGGGAGCACCATTTGATCGAAAAGAGTCGCTTGAATCAGAAACTATCTTGGGGATGAGATCGCAAGGGAAGGTAAAACAAAATGACAGTTATCTGTTATTATGTTATGTAATATATTGTGTGTGACACAGGCACAGCCACGAGTCACTTAACAAGGACAGGGAAACAGCTAACGGTTAGCGTACTAACTACAGTATCTGCGTCTACTATTAATCTACTATCTATGCTATTAATCAGAGGCCTTGTTCACTGGGGTGTTGAGTTGTTGTCAGGTGCTGTCCATCTTCTGTTGCACACATCAGAGACCCTTTATGACCCTGAAGACTGGTTTTAATATTGAAGTATTCCAGCCAGTTTCAGTTTCTGGAATACTTTTTTAGATTTAAGAGAACACATTTACTTTAATTACAGTAACTTTCATTTCATTTAGTTATTTAATTACATATTCCAATGACAAGGTCTATTCACAACTAGATGGAGTCAGGAATGTCATTTAAAAATACTGTTTTACAAACATTTCCATGTGTCTATCGCACTTATGACAATACTGTACACCATGTTTATATCTGTCTGTATATAAGAAGGTAAATACAGTAAGTTTAATAACCAACCCCATTTCTTTATTCCTTTTAATTTACCATAGATAGTTTTGCAACACACTCTTTGTTACAATAATTTTGCTGTTCTATTATCACCTCATTTACTTCAGAGAAAGGTCACTTTCCAACAATAAGCAGAGTAGAATCATTTTGAAAAGTGCTCATGTTTATAATATGTTTTTTTAATATTCAATATTGTTTTGCCGTCTCCTTTTCCTGAATACAGATGGCGACTACAAAGGTCCCGGAGGTTCGTGACATCACACGGATAGAGAGAATCGGTAAGCATCCACATTAGGGCTGGTTATCCAATGTTTGATCTGTTTAAATCTTCCCTAAATGCTCCCCAAGTACAAGCTATTACCGTCAAGTATTACCTACAGTCAAGCCTGAAATTATTCATGCCCCTAGCAAATTTTGACTTAAAGTTACTTTTATTCAAGCTTTTTCTTGGTTGGAAATGACACAGGCTTCTCCCAGAAGATAATACGACGATGTACAAGAGGCATCATTGTGGAAAAAAAATTATTTTGAGCTTTTATTTACATTTACATTACTTCAACTGTAGCCTATTAGTTTTAGTTTCTGGCCTAACACTACATTTAACAAGATGACATTGAGCTCATCACGATAAAGTTACCTTCACCAAATACACATTTTTACTGAACAGCGCCTGAACACATCACTATGCATGTTATGTCCTTGTAAATTGATGCTGCATTCTTCTATTTAAGATGCTATACACAATGAAGCAGTAGTGTCATTCGTTTGGGGACCAACTGGTTTGCGTTGGCCATCGTTTCTTTCTTAAGATGCCTTCTGAAAAGAGACTCATGTGATGCAAAGAGTGTGAGGTCTTCATCTAAATAGCTTTGTCCTTTTATTGAAAGGATCTTTTATTGACAAGTTAGGCCTCCATCATGTACAGGAGTTATGTAATGACTTTTATAGCATCTTCAAACACAGGCTTTGGTTCTGCTGCTGTACACGGACACACATGCCCAAGGCTTTCATTATGCACATATTACACAGCAGATCTTTTCATGGCGGAAATTAGAGGCACACCGTTGCTATTTTTGAATAGCAAGGATTCTGTCAAACGCATTCTGGCTCAACCGTAATCCACATTAACTCATGTACTGTTTAGCTACTTTTGGATGCAGGTTGAGGACTGCTTCATGGTGAGCTCACTGTCGGCGTGTTATTTTCTCTTTTGTGTTCAGGAGCACACTCTCACATACGTGGCCTTGGTTTGGATGATGCTTTGGAGCCAAGACAGGTAAGCCTTCACACTATGCAGCTGTGGGACCTGTTCCCTATTTTTTTTTTTTTTTTTTTTTTTTTTTTAATGTTTATTTAACAGGGACAATGCACAGCACATAAGCAGTGCCAGAGTTAGCTATAAGCTAATTTTCATCTGTAGTCCCTGGACAGGAAACAGAGTAATACATCTCTGTCAAAAAGGGAAACCTAAGTATAAAAACAATAACACACAATTTCACAACAGTAAAACATAACACAATACGACATTAAAATCACAACATTTAGACACAAAAACAACAACAACATCACAACAGTAAGACACCAAGACAACAGGACGTCACAACATTAAGAAAACAATCTATGGATGATGGGTGCATGCTTGGATTGATTTCAGCCATGATTTCATTTTACTTTTAAAACCAGCAAAGGTGTTCCACTCTCTTATCTCAATTGGTATTGAGTTCCAAGATTTAGTGGCTCTCACTGAAAATACAGACATGCCAAACTCAGTGGATCTGTGCTGTACTACACAGTCCCCTCTGTTAGACGTTCTAGTTACCCTGTTGTCTGTGCGCAGTGACACAAACTCCTTTAATGGAGGAGCAGCCAAATCTTTCATTATTTTATACACTAAACATACATCCGCAAAAAATACAAAACTTTCAAAGGTCATGAGATTGTGTCTTTGAATTATGTTACAGTGGTGATGTATGTAACATTTAAAGACATTTAACAGGGGGTGCTTGTGGTGTAGTGGTTAGAGCCCCCATAGAGGCTCAGTCCTCTTCACAGCAGACCCGGGTTTGAATCGGACCCCGGGTCGTTCTCTGCGTGTCATTCCCCTCTCTGCCCTATTTCTCTGTCTCTCCAAATGTTCTAATAATAAAGCAAAAATACCAAAAATTAATCTTTAAAAAAAGAGATGTTTAACAATCATTTTAGAGTGTATAACACTGCGAGGAAATCCTGTTGAATTGTAGGTCAAGTAATGCTTAGAATAGTTCAGTGAAATGTTATGAATCTGGCTTGAAGGATGTGTGTTCCCATTGCCTCACAGGTGTCCCAGGGGATGGTCGGGCAGCTGGCCTCCCGTCGGGCAGCAGGGGTCATTCTGGAGATGATCAAAGACGGACACATCGCTGGCAGAGCTGTGCTGATCGCAGGCCAACCCGGCACAGGAAAGACTGCCATCGCTATGGGTAAGGGCCACACTGGAGTCTGTCCACAACACAATGTCACTTCATCATCCTCCCCCATACGTTTGTTATATGGTGGCCTCGCATTGTTGTAATTAGCTTAAGTTGTATTCTCCTTAACCCATTGACGCCTATGGCAATCTAGGATACATGTCCTTATCTCCTGAGGGTTTTCTGAAAAAATACTACGAATTGTCAACGTCTACCTTAATATGTAATCCTCTGTAGCACATAGAAACATGAAATAAAAGACATTTAAAAGGTAAGGTTCACAGGTTTTATTAAAGCATGCTCCTTTAGCATTTACAAACCAATACATTTATCTGAAAATTGTCAAAATTAGATGGGGGGGGGGAATGTAATAAATTATATAAAATGTATATTATATATATTTTTAGATTGACGTGATTCAGAAAACCACACAACATTTTGGTGATCACGTGGTTTTAAATAATCAACTAGTCCCACCTCGTGTGTATTTGAACCAATGACAGTGCATTCTATTCTCCACGCGCCATGAAAATGAATACGAAACAACAATGCTGAGCCACGCAGCAGGAGATGCAATGTTGCGTCGTGCAGCATCCGGTATCAGTGGGTTAAAGCAAGAGTCCCTGCTCCCAGATGCAGCAATATTGAGCTGAGATTGTTGTGTTGTCATGCAGGCATCGCCCAGTCTCTTGGCCCGGACACGCCCTTCACAGCCATGGCCGGCAGCGAGATCTTCTCCCTGGAGATGAGCAAGACCGAGGCACTCAGCCAAGCTTTCAGAAAGGCCATCGGCGTCAGGATCAAGTCAGTGAGCAAATACAATATGTGTGGTTTCTGTTTGCATATTGAGCAGTTGGTCGTTCATTCTATTCCATTTTCTTGCATTCTATATGTTGTATTCATGTTGGGTATTTGAATTGAATTAGGGCTCGCTTGCCAACTGTAGCCTATGGCTTCTATGAAATGAATATTGACTGTTTATGTAACTTGTTGCTTTAATTTACTTAACTTTTTTGTATTGTTATTATTATTAATATATTATTTTATTCTTATTATAACTACTTCTTTATCTTTTTTTTTGCATTATCTGGTTGTGCTTTGGTATATTTCCGTTGTTCTTTCTTTTTCCTGCGTTGCGTAATTGTGATCCTTTGTATTTGTCACTTTTTACAGAGAAGAAACGGAAATTATTGAAGGGGAGGTGGTGGAGATCCAGATTGATAGACCTGCCACTGGAACGGTAGGCTGCTTATGTTGTATGAAGTGTACTCTAACTTACTGTCATACACAGTCATTCTTTATGCCTCCTATGGAATATATTTCACAGAACAAACACACTTTTTGAGGTGCTAGTCATTGCTGACATTACAGGGAGAAATCCATTGAAGCCTTCTTTAAAGACAACTTTTTTTTCTTTTCTTTTTTCACTCAGGGTGCTAAAGTGGGCAAGCTGACTCTAAAGACCACGGAGATGGAGACAATATATGACCTGGGCAACAAGATGATTGACAGTCTCAGTAAAGAGAAGGTTCAAGCGGGGTGAGCAGCTCTCTTGTTCATTGATCTTCACTCATCATGTTGACAGTCGGAGAGCTATATAGCTCTTTCACTTTTATCCTGAATTGTGCTGTACAAATAAACTTGCCTTGCCTACATCATCTCAACTGTCTCTGTTTGCCATCAGTGATGTGATCACCATTGACAAAGCCACAGGAAAGATCAGCAAGCTGGGCCGCTCCTTCACCAGGGCAAGAGACTACGACGCCATGGGAGCGCAGGTCTCTATGAAGCCTTCACGTCTGATTTGACATGGATTACTAGTTTTCTCCTCATATATCATGATACATTGCCTATTGTAGTATAAATATCAACCTATGAATACTACTGTTAATGAAAAAGCATCAACACCGAGTAACAGACTACCGCGGCAACCCGACCGTAATTGTAATTTATTGAATAGAATGTACAGCCGTGGAAAAAAATTAAGAGACCACTCCAAATGTTCAGTGTCTCATGTTTTACTTTTTATGGCATATGTTTGAGTAGAATGAACATTTTGGTTTTATTTTATCAACTACTGACAACATTTCTACCAAATTCACAATAAAAAATATTGTCATTAAGAGCATTTCCATGAAGTAATGTATAGATGCAGATTGAAGAAAAATCCAGTCTGGTCTCTTAATTTTTTCTGCGGCTGTATTTTTCTTTTCTTTCAAAGGTTTTTTTATTCATCAAAGAATTTGCAAAGCAAATACAATACAATGATTAAGTTTTTCCCCTTTTTTTCCCCCCCGAACACACCCCGCCCACATCCCACCCCAGGGCTGGACTGGGACAAAAAATCGGCCCTGGCATTTTTGGCCATGGCAGCCCACCATTTATACGATATGCGGAGGCAGGGGTGTTGCACCAAATTCTGGGCCCCTATACAGGAAGTCCTGATGGGCCCTCTGAGAGGCAGTCTTACAATACAAACATGTAAAAGCTGTGTTTGTCTATAGTCCAACACGTATGAGTGACTGGTCCCTCTCTGAGCCAGATAACAACACAATGTTTCTATTGATGAATGACCAGATTATTACGCGTACCTGAACACAACCCCTGGTCTAATGACTCTTAATAAACATGCACACACACAGTGTTTCTCACAGGAATTTGGGAGACTGTGTCGTGGACCCTGGACCTTCTAGGGGGGTCCGGGGGAATGCTCCCCCGGACCTATAAGCTATTTAGTACTATTTTCTGGAATGATTCAAAGACACAGAATGACCAAAAAGCAGAAAGAAGAAAGTTTAAAAAATCCAGTCAGCTTCGGGAATTTTTTCCCTTCGTTTGTATTTTTTAATGGCCCAATATAGGCCCCTGATCTTCATAGCCCCTAAATAAAATTTTTTGGGGCCTTCAAAGATCAGGGGCCTATATTGAGCCAGTAAAATTAATAAAAAATCAAAAAAATAAGTTTATATTTTCTTGGGTGCAGCCCCCCTCTGCCTTGGGCCCCCCCAAGCCTGTCCACATTCCGACGGCCCTGAACGTAACTGACCATCGTCAGATGCTCATAATTACTGAGTACAAGTTGAATGCGTGATAATACAACTCAATGCAGCCTCTGAATGGGCGGCCCTCTGCTGTGTGTGTGATTGGGCCAGGCCTAGCCTAGAACCAATCATAATGAGTAATGGCCTGGTAACTTTCAGGTGAAGTTGACAGCCTGCACGCACATTTATATGTCCATGGCACTCCCGAGAGGGAAGGGACCTCGGCCCTCGGCTGTGTGACTTGGCCGGGCCAAAATGCCTGCCGGCCCACCAGGCATTGCCCGGTACGCCCGATGGCCAGTCCAGCCCTGTCCCACCCCCACACCCAACCACAACCAATCCTGCAGCACACAAAGAAAAAGAAGAAAAAGAAAAAAAACAATACACAATGTTAAAAAATTACATAGACGAAATACACGCTACAAGAAAAGAAAAAAACAACGAAAAAAAACAAACACAAAACACAAAAAAAAAGAGGGGAGGGGGTAGCTACTCCTGTATTATTGATGCGGCTGTATTTTTGAATGTCATTTGTCTCTTTGTCCTCGTAGACCCAGTTTGTCCAGTGTCCAGAGGGGGAGCTGCAGAAGAGGAAAGAGGTGGTCCACACCGTGTCCCTCCACGAGATCGACGTCATCAACAGCCGCACACAGGGCTTCCTGGCTCTCTTCTCTGGGGACACCGGGGAGATCAAGTCTGAAGTCCGCGAGCAGATCAACGCCAAAGTGTGTGAGTGGAGGGAGGAGGGCAAGGCAGAGATCATCCCTGGTGTAAGTAAGACTGCTCAAGTGTGCACTGTGCTGCTATAGTCCCTGCGTTCCAAATCACATACTTTTTCTTTTTACTACACTACATACTAAAGTCCACAGGAGAGAGAAAAAAATCAGATGAGCAAGATTTATTTTCATTATGTAGAGAAATGTCAAGAATAAAGACGAATACTTCAAAATGCTATTGGAGTTAGTAGGGTATCTAGGTATTTTTGGCATACTGCAATTGACATGCATTTAGTGTCATCCTAAATCTTTTTCTGGCATACTAAATAGTAGGGAAGTATGGGGATTGGAACGCAGGGTAAGGTTGCGTTCCGAATCGCATACTCTTTCTTTTTTCTATTCTACATACTACATCCGACGATAAAAATAATCTAGTTAGGATGCAGTAGGCATACTATTGGGACATACTTTACTCTCTTATTTCATCATAATTGCGCCTTGATCTTGCCTCTTGCTTTTATATCCGTCGCATCCCTGTTTGTTTTCATATGGAGGCTTCGTCGATGTGACGTCACTTCACGTGCGCACTGGATTGTGGGTCAGAATCGCCCAAATAGGATGCAGTTTTCAACACTAACAATCTTGGCCGCATGAAGTAGGACATCCGGGTACTTCTAACCATCCTAAATCTGGCCACAAGAATCGGGACATCCTAAATCTTTTTTCTACATACTATATAGTAGAAAGTATGCGATTCGGAACGCAACCTATGTTTTCCTTTTCCCCGTGCTATTCTACTTTGCTCATTATCCTATTGTTTGATGCTTTCCCAGGTGTTATTTATTGACGAGGTCCATATGCTGGACATGGAATGCTTCTCCTTCCTGAACCGTGCCCTGGAGAGTGACCTGTCCCCAGTGCTCATCATGGCCACCAACAGAGGCATCACTCGGTAATGCTAACGTCTTACCTTTTTTCATCCTATTTGATAACCTTTGAGATGATTTTTTCATAATCCTATATTTCTGTCTGTTTGATAGTCTACAGAGAACAATATTGTCTTAAAAAAATGCACTGAAATACAATGAATTCTCCACCTTTTTTATATCACTTTTCATCCTAAAGACACAATAAGAATGATCAAAATGTGGTCAAAAACATCACACCATATTTTACATTTTACTTGTAACTGTGAATGCTGACTATATAAGTGACTGTCCACTCTTTTGTACCTCTCAGTATCCGCGGTACAAACTACCAGAGTCCTCATGGCATCCCCATCGACCTGCTGGACCGCCTGCTCATCATCGCCACCTCTCCTTACACTGAGAAAGAGACCAGGCAGATCCTCAAGATCAGGTGAGAAGAGGCCTTCAGGGCCCGTCAGATAATTATGGCTGGGTTCCAAATCACATACTTTTTTTTTTACTACACTACATACTAAAGTACAGAAGAGTTTTAGGGCTATAGGAGAGAAAAGAAAATCAGATAGGGAAGGTTTTTTTCTTTATGTCGAGAAATGTCAAGAAAAAAGACGAATACTGCAAAATTATATTGGAGTTAGTGGGGCAGTTTTGTATTTTCAGCATACTACAATTAACCTGCATGTATTGGGACATCCTAAATCTTTTTTTCTGGCATACTAAATAGTTTGAAAACCCTGCGTTTCAATCCCCGATGGGAACGCAGGGTTTCTTTTTCTATTCTTCATACTACAGCTGATCATGAAAATAATTAAGTTAGCATAACATTATGCCTTGATGCTGCCTCTGGCTCATATATGCATCGCATCCCCGGTTGTTTTCATACGGAGGCTCCGTCGATGTGACGTCATTTCCTGTGCGCACTGGATTGTGGGTCAGAATCGCCCAACTAGCTTGCTGATTTCAATACTAAAAATCTTGACCGGAAGTCGTTGGGCAGCCGGGTATTTTTAAACATACTAAATCTGACCACATGTATTTGGACATCCTAAATCTTTTTCTACCATACTAAATAGCAGAAAGAAAGTATAGTATTGGAACACAGGGAATGTCTGCTTCCTCCCAGAGACATAAAGGGAAGCTAACCTACGTGCATCTTGTTTCAGGTGTGAGGAGGAGGATGTGGAGCTGAGTGACGAGGCTCACACCGTGCTGACACGTATCGGCATGGAGACGTCGCTACGCTACGCTATCCAACTGATCAGCACAGCTGGACTGGTGTGTCGCAAACGCAAGGTAACAAGCATATTGTGTTGCTGCACTGTTGGGCTCCTTAACCAAAACAAGTCATCTATTATTCATCATTCATTACTCTTTTCAAAAGTAACATTATTGCTTATATATGCCAAAAGTTACTCGTTACACAAAGTTGGTCCTTAGCCTTTCTCTTCAAAATCCAGACCCTGCATGTGTGAGTGAGCTGGTTTGACTGCAGTCATGTGTGAATGCTCAGCGAAAGCCTTATTCAAAGGGGACCAGGACAAACTAAATGTCTATGACCACCCATGACAATCTTTTAGACAAAATCTAATCTAATCAAGGTTTTTGAAGTCATTGGATGGATTATTTCTTTTTCAATAGTGAAGTGATGAATGCCAGTGCTGATGTGCTGTGTGTGTTGATTCAGGGGACAGAGGTTCAGGTGGAGGACATCAAAAGGGTTTACTCTCTGTTCCTGGACGAGGCCCGCTCCTCTCAGTACATGAAGGAGTATCAGGATTCCTTCCTCTTCAACGAAACACGTGAGTTTACTCTGCACTGTCTTTGGAAGCAGCTTTGAGTCACACACACAAACACACCCTGTGTTCCAAATCCCATACTTTTTCTTTTTACTACACTACATACTAAAGTACAGAAGAGTTTTAGGGCTACTGGAGAGGAAAAAAAATCAGATAATGTGGAGAAATGTCAAGAATAAAGACGAATACTCAAATGCAATTGGAGTTAGTGGGCATTTATGTATTTTCAGCATACTGCAATTGACGTGCATGCATTGGGACATTCAAATCTTTGTCTGGCATACTATATAGTAGGAAGTGTGGGTATTGGAGGCAGGGAGAGTCACCGTTTCGTCGGTGCACCAAGCTGTCCCAAAAGGGGTGGAGCTACACATCAGTCTGTTGATTGGCTGACAGAATCATTTCTGTGTAAGAGTAAAGAGTCTTGTGAATGGAGAAAAATGGCGGTGCACCATAGTGACATAGCTGCCACGGCCAGCGCTGTTCAACAGCTCTGACCCATAGACTGTATATACTCTGACTGTAGCTATCACCGTCCAGCAAACCCAGCCTACCAAGAAGGGTACTGTCTGCAGTGGAAACACAAGCCAGATCTAGGGTTACTGTGCCCTGTGAACCAAACTGTGCCGCTCAGTGGAAATAAGGCATTTGTTCCTAAAATCTAAATCTCTACATTAACAGAAATGCTCTAAATGACAATTTTTTTATTTGGACTTTTGGAGAGATCTTGTCAGTAGCTTATAGAATAAATCAAAAATGTTACTTTTACTCAAACACACTCTAGTAAAACCAGAGAAGCTACAGTTGGAGTGGAGTAGTTTCCAAAGCAGTAGGTGAATGAAAAAAGGTTAGTGTGTTGCACTAGTAGGCTCATTTGTCCTTTTCATGTCATTTTAAATGTAACAAAATGTCTCGACGTGATGAATAAGCAAGTTGTTTTATCTGTTCCATTTTCAGAAACCCCTCAAATGGACACGTCATAATGAAGATGACCACTTGGTTCTCTCACTATGAAGATTTAATGTTTGGGTTGGAGTCTAAGTGAAGATAGATATTCAAATGGATGGACTTGTCTGAATTTCCCCTACATGTTTTCTTCTTTGTTCACCCTGGATTCTACATTGTTTGAATTCAGGTTTTACTGAAATGTGACTTAATTCTGAATCTACCACACATCTGTTTGTCATCGAGGCCTTGTGGCAGGAATATGATTCCTTAACCGTTAGGGTTTTTTTTTTTTGTTGACTTCTCTTGATTTATTTTTTATGGAAATTATTAAACAGGCTTTTTGTTAGCACGCTGTGATTACTGGTTTTCTTCTTTATCACTCAATCTTGAATGCTTTCATTGCTAAGAAAACATGAATTGGAAAATTAACTTAGAATTTTACCAAACCTGGATAGCACAGTGTCTTTGGCACACATACATGGCCCTCTCTGTTACTCAAGAACAAACAATTGCGAAAAAATAAATTTAGCTGGGGGGGCGCCTAGCTCAGTTGGTAAGGCGTACCCCTCCCAGGCCGGGCCCAGCAGCAGACCCGGGTTCGATTCCCACCCGCGGTCGTTCTCTGCATGTCACTCCCCTCTCTGCCCCATTTCACCTCTGTCTCTCTGCACTATCAATAACGCATAAAAATGCCCAAAAAATATCTTATAAAAAAAAAAAATTGCTTAATTTTCATGATTGTTACAATAACAGTAATGTCATTAAAGAGCCCCTGTCTGTAACAAATCAGTTTTTGTCATGGTTGGGTTTATAGCCTACAATATTTTACAAACTGTATACGTTTAATGTGCATTAATATTAATTTGTAAAGTAACTAGTAACTTGAATCAACAGATACAATAGTGGAGTTAAATGTACAATATTTCCCACTGAATTGT
Source organism: Ammodytes dubius (assembly GCA_026122265.1). NCBI lineage: Eukaryota > Metazoa > Chordata > Actinopteri > Uranoscopiformes > Ammodytidae > Ammodytes > Ammodytes dubius. Next base: position 25,303,372 of record CM047519.1, on the reverse strand, counting down.
AGTAAAGTAGAAGTATAAAGTAGCGTAGAAAAAAAAAATTCAAGTAAATTACACAAGTGCCTCAAACTTGAACTTGAGTAAATGTACTTTGTAACATCACACCTCTACATCTTTAAATATACAAATAGCCATTTAAGTGAGACAGACTTTGGGAAAACGTGACCCTATCCTTTAAGCTGCTGGCTTAATAGTTTAGCCTGGTTAGTACATTTTTCTCTTTACATTGATTTGGCTAATAAGACTCGGGACTACTTTGAAACAGCTTTATATGATGATAAACTGACCCTGCCTTCCAAATCACATACTCTTTCTTTTTACTACACTACTAAAGTACAGAACAGTTAGGGCCACAGGAGAGAAAATAATTTTCATTATGTCAAATGTCAAGAATAAAGACGAAATACTCAAATGCTATTGAAATTAGTGGGGCATTTTTGTATTTTCAGCATACTACAATTGACGTGCATGTATTGGGACATCCTAAATCTTTTTCTGGCATACTAAACAGTAGGGAAGTATGGAGATTGGAACACAGGGTGACAGAGGGTGGAGGTTAGTGCGCCACACTGTTTTTGACCAATGAGCTCTGAGCCAGAAGTCTAAACTTGTTGCCACCAGGTGGAGCCCAAAGCTTTTTGTAGAAGTCTTCTCTCTACAGACGATCCAATGTGTGAACTGCTGGGCTGAATGTGAGCCTCAGCCTTGCATTTCAATAAGCAAGTCAAACGGCATTGCTGTAAGCCTAAAAATAACTTCCAATTGGATCATTTAGTTCCTTAAAGTGGATGTAGTATATGTCACGACGACAGCTAGTCCACACCTCAATCTCACAACCAGTCTGATATACTGCAGGTGCTACCCTGCTGTACACACACACTCACACACAGACTAATGAAAAAATAACCTTCCTCACACCTTCATTCTTCCATGTTTAGATAATCAGACAGAGTACTGCACATCCCCTCATCCCAGCCTTATAGTGTTATTCCAATGTGGGTTGATCCAATTTATTTAATCTGAAAATTGTTCATTTTCCCTTTAAAATGTGGTAAATGTTCTTAACTCAAAATTGAATTCACAGATTTGTAAATGAATCCACTCATTAAAGCCTTCACATTTGATATTCCTCGGGTAGTTGTGCAACATCTAATTTAGGCTTAAAATAAAACGGCATTAAATAATATAAAGCGCTGTATAATTCACTTGGTCGAAATTGCAGTAAAATGTACTATTACTGTGTCAGACTTGTTGCAGGAGATCTATGAAAACCACCGCAGCCACACTCATGGCCTTGAATACTACTCAGTCCTCTGCCAAGAAGCTACAATTCATTCATAACCCAATTAGCACACAAATCAATTTTACCTGCATATGGCATGAGTGCAGCACAGACTGTCTCCCACGTGCAGATGAATATTTCATGCTTACTGCCGGTGGGAGAGTGTGTCCTGTGTGGATTACCCTGCTGCCTACATCCCATCAATCCACCTCAGTCCCACGAGGCTGCTGCCTACCAACAGCATCTGATGCATTCACTGGCTGGATTAAAAGCTGGGATAAACGTTGAGGGTTCAGTTGTTTGTATGAAAACAGGGTGCGTGTGTGCCACCTCTCTTTGGACAAACCAGTTGTTCCTACACTACGCACAAACAATTGACTGGATATTGTGCTAAAATATGGAAATGGTATTCAAAATGTAATAATCCTTTCATCTAGAATTATTTATTTATTTATTTATTTATTTATTTATTATTCTTTCGGACAATTCCACACAATACACAATTTTCTCTTGCAAATATTCATACATCATACTTTGTGTTGTCCGAAGGGAGACGGAAGAAGCCAAAGGCTTATCAGGTCCCGCCCCCATTTTCATCAAATTCGGATTCAGATACACAGTTACTGTTACAGAAAATAAAAATAAAACAAACAAAAAACATTTTTTTTATATATATATTTATATAGCTATTATATATATATATATATATATATATATATATATACATATACTTTTTTTTTTTTTTTTTTTTTTTTTTTTTTTTAAGAATCTGCAGTCCAATACACAGTCAATTTTAATCTAATTGCTTCAGCTTTTAAGATCAGTTCAGCACAGTACAGTTTTTCTGTGACAATGCCAAGTGTATAAAGTGTGAAGTGGCCTTGTATTTGGCCTGTTCCTGCTGTTCCTGTTCCTTATTACTGCTGCAACATACAGTTTGCCCTAGGGAATGACTAAAGCATTTATCTAACCCATTTATATATACCTCTGAGCACAATCACGCCACACTCTATGTATTTAATATGTGTTTGAATAAATTTGACCCATAGGCATTTTCTTTTGCTTCCGTGTCCAAATCTTTGTTTGCAGCTCACATTGGGCTCAGGGCCTGTGGGTGTGAGCAGCTTTTCTTGGATTGCTTCCCATGCACTCTTCATTTACACACCACTGTCCACAGGCTACACAGCTGCGCAGCATGCTAACATCTTCTGACATTTTGCTTTGCCGCACAGATCCGGTTGCCCTTTCTCAACTATACGTTCAGGTCATGCTATCGTTCTGCTAATGTCCCTATCCCAACACACCCAACCTTTTCTATCCATAGGCATAGATTTCGGGGATGGGGGGGATGCAGGGGATATTTCCCCCTCAATATTTAGAAGAGGTTAACTTGTCTCAAAAAACATGAAACACAACCCCCTTCTCCCCAAAAGAGTTGGGGGGTGGAAACATTTATATATCCTTCTTACCTGTAAGTTAACTATATATTTACTAATGATTTCAGACACCCCATCTTAACCTTGCCGAGACCTTGCCACCACAAGTTGATGCAGAAAAGGCACAAATTGGTGCATAACATTTCACCAAAATGCAGGAAATTAAGTATTTGACCTTCATTTTCTGGATTATTAGCCCCCCCCCCCAAAAAAAATACCCTGAATATTGAAACAAAACCTAAACCCTTGTTTCTATCTCTCAATGTGGACATGTGTTATCACCGACCAATTCAGTTCTACAGTGGAGACAGTGTAGATGCTTTGATACACAGCCACTGCAGATGCTTTTTGATCATTTTGGCCCGGGTCACAACGTCAGGAAGGAGAAATCTCCACACTATGGACTGTGTCAAAGGTCATGGGACATTCTCCCAGTCTAATGAGGCTTTCACTGTCAATGTCATTAGCTTAATGGATCCATATCAAAATGACTTCCGCCTCTCATGGATATGAATCGACATGTTGATCAATGCCATTGATTTGAGCTATTGTCAGGTAGTAGAAACACACACACACACTCACACACACACACACACACACACACACACACACACACACACACACACACACACACACACACACACCACACACACACACACACACACACACACACACACACTCACACACCACACACACACACACACACACACACTTTTTGTCAACATGTCACATTTGACTACAACAAGAGTCCTTTTCAAATTCCTATTCTCCTATATCAAAGATGCTGCCAATGTTTTAAAGTAGCTACGGGGAACTTTTAAATATTTGTAAAACAGTCTAATTTTTCCTCTGATGATCATAAATGACATGTAACAGCAAACTAGACCATCGTTGCAAAATAATGTTATTTTTTTTTTCAAATAGTTTTTCTAGATGCCTCTGTCTGGGTACACTCAACCAGGAACAACAGCTGGTGTTGTAAAGACACCACCGCTTCTGTCCAAAGGGGGTGCAGGAATGAACACAAACTGAAAGTTCCATCGTAGCCACTGCAAGGATAAAATCATTTCTGAGCAAAAAAACACAATAAGTCAGTCATTGAAGCAGGTCCAATATATGAGTCTTGGTCTAATTGTTCATTTGCTGTATGTTTACCTAGTCACTCGACTAAGTCACGACTGTTTGCTGTCTTGGCTCCAAAATGGTGGAACAAGCTCCCCATTAACATCAGATCAGCTGATAGTTTACACATCTTCCACCGCAGCCTTAAAACAAATCTCTTCAGACTGCACCTGACTAAAAAAATTAAATAAATGCGCTTGATACATCTCCATGTAGCACTTACATGTGGCACTTTGTAGTTTGGTTTATTTGAAGCTATAGTACTCACGGGATTCTTGTTGTTCTGAGTTTGTATCCTTCATGGTTGAATGCACTTAATGGAAGTCGCTTTGAATAAAAGCGTCAGCTCAATAAAATGTAATGTAATGTGGTCACAAATAAGCATCATTCACGTGTTTTATGATGTGAGCGAGAATCTGGAAGATACATGTGACATGATGATACTGAAGGGCAACTTAGCATGGGAACTGATGACACTACTGATGAGTCACACTGTCATTCCCCCGTTGTCTTTTTCTATCTGGTCTTTTTTAGTACTTGGCTCTTGACTCTCCACTTGACTCAAGCACCTCTCAGACACGTGTGTGTTCATGTAGATTCTCTGAGCGGAGATGACTTTGGTGTCAAGGGGAGGTCAAGTATACGCTTTCAACGCAAAAAGGACTGAAGAACAAAATAGAGGACGCCTCATAATGTATGGTATATATATTCAGGGATCACTTCCTTTAGCATATTTTTCATTCTCCTGCCCTATATTTATTATTGCGTCTCCTCTTGCCAAATGTTTCTTTTTTGATGTCATGTTCCTATAGATATTGCATTGCTGGTGCATGAGCAGCAGCCTGAGTCCATTTCCTGAGGTTTGCAGAGAAAAAATAAATCTTCATCCGTTTTCTCTCACTCACTCACTGCCATATGTGAAAGGACTGAGCGTGTGATTCCTGTGGTAAAGTGAGAGCGGTGAGGTCAACGGGAATGCACCGTGCTGGATGTGCCTTCACATATGGTACGTCAATGTGTATATTTTTATGATGTTGGAAAAATAAGGGGGTTAAGTAACACAATGTACTTGATACAAAGTCAATCCAGCAGTTATTTTAAAAGAAAATACCCGAACACGTCATTTGAGTAACAGCGTAAGAGATTTTCAAATGAATGAAGACATTAGGAGAATGGAAATTGGGAGTCTGTATGGAACATGGATAGGTAGAAAACTTTTTCTCAACGTTTTTTTAGTGGATTCCATTGTGATAGGCCTGGTCCTAATTGTTTCATTTACAATTACATTTTTAGTTTGGTGGACATTTTAAAGTGTCCTTTGCCTTTAACTCTCCAGACCATGTCAGAACAGCGGGCTGCCAAAGTGCAGTGCCACCAACTTCAGCAGCGTACTCCCAGTTGGATCAAAAGGTTTTTAGACAATCTAAACCATTTGGCAGCACAGATGAAACTGCAGGACTTCTCTGTGTGTGTGGACTGATCTGAGTGATGAGTGGCAACATGCAGTCAGTCTGACTGCTAGCTCACCCTCCTTCATGAATAATCCATCTGCCCCATTCATCACTCATACAGTATAACTGTACTCCTTTAATGACACTCATTCATTCTCCTCTGGTTGTGTAAGGGCTGAGGAAATAGAGAGAAGGGTTAGGGTTATAACCTGAGTGAGGCAACTCACCTTAGTTTAATTTATGTGTAGAGCTGGCTAGAGTAATGCCTGATTAATATCTGATTTAAATAAAGACATTGAACCGTTTTTTAATTAGACTGAACAGAAAATATCTTGAATTAATATCCTTATCCCTCCATTTTTATTAATGAAGAAAAATGAACTGACTCGACCACTGGTTCTCTGGTAGAAGAGTGGTTGGCTTTGTGCGTCATACTTATATCATGTGCATGTTGTTGTGGATGTGGGCTGTTAGATGGAGTCATATGCAGCAGTGTATGTGTATGCTGTTGGCCTCACACACCCTGTTTAACCTGAAAGAGACTGCTATGTCTTGTGCGCCGTGTACACACCCTGTCTGCTTTACATTACAAGTTGCACTGCTGCCTTCCATTCACACAGAGCCGTTACCATTCATTGCCTCAGCCTCCACACACACACACACACACACACACATAAGCCATTCACAAAGCCCCATCCGTGCTTGTGCTTCATGTGTGAGCCCCTCATGCCTGCAGATGCTAGGCTACTGTGTGTGCACATGTGGGGCCAGCCTGTGCAGAAATAGCCCCCTGGAAGTTTTTTTTCTCAATCAGTTTATGCTGCAGTGGAAGCAGGCAGATAGTTTCTAAATATAGAACGGCGAGAGCTAAAAAAAGCAAAAGGCAAGCCAACCAGAATCATTCACTCTCTGCCAAGTCGAGCGTAAAGTTCATGTTTAATTCAGAAAAAAACTGGAGTATTCATAACTCACACGTCTTGCTGCACCGCCCCGCGTCAACTGAACCCACCGCGGCACACATAACAAGCCCAGTCGCCTGTAACACTATTCCACACTGTCAATTTACATTACATTCTAGTTAGTATGCGCATGCAAATCAAATTAATCCCCTCATAGTATCGCGGGGGGGGGGGGGGGGGGGGGGGGCTATAGCTGACACAGTTTGAAATAAAGCCACTAGCTCCAGGGGCTTGAGTAGTGATCATTATGACTGGCTGTAGGCTAATGCCGTCTTCTTCTACTACCGTGACTATGACTTGCCATTCATGTCTACTTGAATGGTACGCCTTGGCTGGGTTTCTTCATTGACATTGCTCAGCCCACCATGAAGCACAGTAGCATCTCGTATATATTCCTTCCACACGGGCAGACAGCACATCTCATCTCCTGCCTTACTGTCTCTGGAACATGTGTGGGCTCTTCTGTAATGACGCTGTAACACATGCAGAGCCGTGTGTTAATGCAATACCCTGACAGCTGACAGGGGTTAGCTATAGCTGGCTCCCGGGGGCCTGACCGTCCATCCACACACATGAAAGGAGAGGGGAGAAGAAGAGGAGGAAAAAATCTTGAGTCTCAGCCAGACGCATGACGTTCAATGTGGCTCAACAAATCTGGCACCTCTTCTGCATAATATGAAAAAATATGCAATGTATTATAATTTTTCTCCAGAACCATGCTCTGATGATCCTACTGTTTCACCATGAACTGTGGTCATCGACTGGTTCCCTCTTAAATACAAGTCAAACCAATTTCTCTTCATTTGGGGTTTGTTTGTCACTTAGCAAAGCAATGCGGACGATGTGTGACAACTAAAGAGGATGACACAACAACATGGCAAAACGTTAACCTCAGTTCTGTCTCAAAAGTTGTCAACACCAACACAGAACATTTAGCATATTTAGCTGCAACTCCTTGTTTATGTGTATTTTTACTTAAAAAAGGTATTTTGATATGAATCCTAATGTAACAAAAACACTACACACACTGTATTTATTTCTGTCTGTCTTTGTTCACTTTCCCGGCCTCCCACCTTTGATGGTGTTTTATTGCAGTCGGTGTTTGTGCTGTGAAGCTTGTTTGCTCCCTCTCCTCTTCTTGTAATGACATAACACTCACTCGAGTGAACCTCAAATGAAGCAAAAGAGCTATTTTTTGTTTTTTTCCCCTCAATTGCACTAAAGCCCTGGGGAGTGATTTGTTGTTTTCTGTTCTATGTTCTTCCTTTAAATCCCTAGTGTTGGATGTAGTGTAAGAGAATCATGTGCTACGTGTGCCAGTGGATGAGTTGGTGTGTCCCTTTGCATCTTTGTCTTCACACACGGTACAGTATGTCTAGTCTCTCCTCATTGCACCAATGTTTCACACACGTTTTATTTCTGTCCAGTACAAAAACGAAGCGCTGTGCGTTAACTCTGTAAACCAAACATGAAATGAATTCCACTCTGAAATGATATTACAGTTTTTTTTCGATCGCTAAACCACAGTGGGCACAACTGAAGCTCAATGTGCAAAACTCTAACTACAGTCTGCACTACACCAAAAGTCATGGAGCTGAACAGTTCACTTCACCTGCAAAATAGGCTCAGTGCAGCAAACACTATGAACCAGCCTATTGAGATAACACAACTGTCACTCAGAACACACACAGAGTATAAACACTAGCATCAAACCCCAATACACAAATTACAAACTTTAATCTTTACAGTTTGAATAATTTGAGTTATTTCAAACAAATAATATGTAATATTTTTGAAGTTTTTAAAATTGTGTTCAAGCAATGAAAAACGAGCTAGAGTTTGGTCCACATGAACTGCTGCTGTGCATAGTGTTGTTAGAGTTTTGCAAATGTCGCTCCAGTTGTGCCCACTGTGGTTTAGCGATCGAAAAAAACTGTAAAGCCTTTGGAAACCTGCTCTAAAATAGTAAAACTCAATATATTGTTTTGAATGGCTTGGAAATAACAGCCAGAAGTTGCTCTTAAAAAATCTCACATAAATTGTAGTAAAAAGAACACGCTTTTTTACTGTCCACACTGTTTGACAGCACTGTGTGGGCGTGGCCATATCAAACGGTCTCCATGGCATCATATCATTGTTTTTATAGAACGTTCGGACAGAGAACTGCCGTGATTGGTTCAAAATACCTTTTTGTAATATGAACCACTGCTTACCCATGCCTCTACTAAACTGAAATATTTCCAATAAAGTTTATCAAACTTAAACGCTAAAATCTTAATTCGGATTGATAAATATGTCTGTTACTCTTTTCATATGCTTTACTATCATGCAACTTCCCAAATGACATGGTTACATGGACATTGTGGATTTGGGTTTACTGGGGCCTTTAATGGTCAGTGGAAAATACAATATTGGATTTCACATTTCAAAGGAGTATGGCAACATTGACAAGGGCATCAGCAGCAGGTGCGATCAGAGACTATACTGTAATGTTTCCTGTGAAGGTGAGAGTGTTCCCCGCACTGTGAAGCGGATTGGAAAAGTCTGTGGGTGTATACTGTCTACAGAGAGGTGACACATTCACAGTGGAGGTGCGACCATGCTGCAGACTGCGGATGATGCTTCTTTTTAGTGTGTTCTCCTACACTGACAGCCTGGCCCTGTTTGAAATGAATTATCACCTCTTTTTCTTCTTACCACAACCTCTATTTGTGCTGTGCTGGTAGTAGAAGCCCTGCATTAATCATCGGGTCAGCCTGCTTACGTGAACCAAACCGTTGGGTATAGCAAACAGAAAATTCAGACATTCCTGCCAAGAGTACATTGCACGCCGTCTGAAATGTGTTGTTCCAGTTCAGGAGGGGGAGGAGGCCAAAGAAACATTTCAAGTTTATACATTGAGGTTGAATGTATAAATTCACTGCGGTGTGGTGTGTGTGACTCATGTTTATCTGACAGGTTGTCATTCTAAAGTCAGAGTAATTAAACATGACTGTGACTGTCACTGCAGTTTGAATCTATTGTGTTCCAGTTTTAGAACGAGATGCTGCCTGCCAGAGATGAGCCACTTTCAGTTTTGATTTATGATAGAAACTAAGTAAGGTCTTTATTACAAACCTTTACGTGTTATTGTTTGGATTGCACCCATCACCTCTTTAGGGATGGTCCATATTAAAGGAGTAGGGCTCCTGAGGCGCCCAGGGGGCATTCTTACCATAGGCCCGAACCACCTCAACTGGCTCCTTTCAATGCAAAGGAGTAGCGGCTCTGCCCCGAGTTCCTCAGGAATGACTGAGCTTCTCACCCTATCTCCAAGGGAGACGCCAGCCACCCTCCTCAGAAAGCCCATTTCAGCTGCTTGTACCCGCGATCTCGTTCTGTCGGTCATTACCCAGCCTTCATGACCATCGGTGAGGGTAGGAACAAATATCGACCGGTAGATTGAAAGCTTTGCCTTCTGACTCAGCTCTCTTTTTTCATCTCAATAGTGCAGTAAAGCGAGTGCAAAAAAACGCAAAAACGGCCCGGGAAAGAGAAGTTTGGGGTGCCCTGCTCAAGCTGCTGCCCCCGTGACCCGACTCCGAATAAGCGTTTGTTGAGGATGATGATGATGATGATGATGATGATGATGATGATGTGGTGTTAAAATACACAAACTAGGCTCTGTAAACTAGTATGTAAACTAAGGGGCCCACCATCTTTTTTTCTCTCTCAAAACAACAGGCCACTATGATGCAAAATGCAGCATACTGTAACATTTAGAAAATGCAAACAGCCAACACAATGCTACTTTTATTAATCCCCGGACAAGCTGACATTTTAAAGCTACACGTCCACCACCGGCGGCTATTTTTCACCCCCTATATTTACCCTTGTACAAAGTTTGTCCTCTGTCAGTGTTAAGTGGCAAAGTGCAAATGGAAATTCCAGTGCTGGCTAGAACGGCTCCCCGTTTTCCTGTCCACACCCCGGTGCTTCCTGCCGTGCTGCCGGACTAAGGTGTGTTGACTTTGAGATTGGAGCGTCTGACTTTTTGGGGGCAGCCTACGTACTGGTCCGCCTGTGGGAAAGGGTGTTGTTTTTTTTAACTCTGGGTCAAACAGTAATTCTTCACTTTGAGCGTGCCCCTCGCCTCCTGTATATAATCTTTCCCTACTTCAAGCTGGGGGGCACGTCACATTGAAGGAACTGTTTTTAAATGTAGCTCTGCCTATAATTAGAGGCCTCACAGGCAACATCTCCACTCTTCTTTTGTGCACAAATGACATGTATACTTACTCTTTTGTGTTGTGTGCAAGCCCTGTCATAGACAAGCCCATTAGTGCTATTAGCCGGGCATGTTAGGTAACCCTGCCCTTTTTTCTAATGAACGTCGGTACACACAGAGCGGGCCTTTTCAGCTGCTGACTTCCTCACTTCCTGTCAAGGTAAATATTATGTGTTTTTCTCTCCAGCCATGTGTCTGTGATGTGTCTGTGATTTGTCTGTGATGTGTCTGTGATGTGTCTGTGCATCTGTCAACCTCTGTGGAGACGGCCAGGTTGCTTTGACAAAAGTGAGCCTCACACACACAAGCCTACCCTGACTGCACCTGAACAATACAGTAGTTCATTCACTCTATGGCTTCTCTTTCAGCGTGATACAAATCAAGTCTTTGTAAGCCTCTGCAAAGAAGAGAGGGGAGCAGGAAACTAAATGGTATCCAGTTAGCGAAGGAGGTTTATTTCAAAATAAAAAGAGTCTATGCATTAATGTTATAACTAGTGCTGTCAAGCGATTAAAATATTTAATCGCGAGTTAACTATCAATGTCATAGTTAACTCGCGATTAATCGCGATTAATCGCATTTTTACCTATTCTAGCCTAAATGTCCCTTGATTTCTTTTTGTCCCATTATTTTTTCTCATTTTAATGCTCTTATCACACCCATTCTCTACACCCTTGTAATTCAGTGTATTTCTTCTAAAATATCATACTTTGCAATTCAGTGCAAATAGCCCACAATGTAGATCCCCCCCACCCCTAGAACAGCATACACAAACATAATTGGAACTTATTTTTTTATTTAAAAACCAAACCATAAAACAACATAGGCTATATCAAACAAATTAGTATTTAGGCTAAATTAAACTTGTTGTTGTAGGCCTAAATGTTTTGGGAGTCTTTCATCCACGCACGGCTTATTGGAGTGGACACACTAGGCTATACGCTTGTGTGCCGTTGGGTGCCATGGCGCTGCTGCATCCGAGGCAGTCGCCCTTCGTAGCGAAAAATAAAGTGAAAATGAATGACTGCTGGCTGCCACCAACATTTATGGAGGTTTTGGTGTGCGCGCAGAGTTATAAGTAAGACTTTTGCAAATGACAAGCTTTCTTTACTGTTCTTTTTCCGCGAAGTCCCAGAGTCACAACACGGAAGAAGCTACTAGTGAAGCAGCTGAGCTAGGAAGTGCCTGGTTCCGGTTTCTGCTTCAAAATAAAAGTCAGAATTGACTTGACGTTTAGTCGTTTTGCCAGTTAAATTATTTTAATGTGAAATTACGCTGTAGGACATGTTCCGTTTGAATTAACAGTAACTTACCTGCGAGCCAGGTGTATAGTTTGTGGTGTTTCAGTTGTTCTAACATTACTAGTTGATGCAACAGCATGAGAAAAAACCACAACGTTTGCTAGACCATGACGAGCGTTAATCGCGCGATAAAAAAATTAACGCCGTTAAAATGGGTTTGCGTTAACGCCGTTAATAACGCGATAAACTGACAGCACTAGTTATAACCTTTGACCTGAATTATACTTTGTGCATCTTCACTGCGATTGGAGCCGAAGAAGTGTAGACAAACTAACCCTGCGTTCCAAATCACTTACTCTTTCTTTTTACTATTCTATGTTTTAAAGCTCATTAAAAAGTATGTTATCATATAGGCATACAATTGGGACATACTTTGAATTAGTTACTCAATCATAACATTGCGCGTTGGACTAGTCTCTTGCTTATATATCCGTTGCATTGTTAGTTGTCATGTTTTCACACTGTCGATGTGACATAACTTCAGGTGCACAGTGGAATGTGGGTCAGAATCGCCCAAAAAGCTGATATCCACCCTATAAATCACAAAAGGGTGCAGTTGGGTGTCTGGGTATTTTTCAGCATGCTGCATCTGACCACATGTATATGGACATCTTAAATATTTTTCCAACATACTAAATAGCAGGGCAGTGTGGGTATTGGAATGCAGCTTAAGTTTTGTCACAATGGAACACTTGGCAACACTCAACAATGAGCTCTTACGCTTACAAGCAAACAAGACAAAAGCAACATTTTTGATAGTAATCACACAGCATTTTCCAAACCCCATTCAGTAGATCCAACCTTCTGAAATTCCAATCCCTAAAATTGTCAAAGTAAATCTGGCCAGACAGCAAGACAAACCGGGGCCCAACCCTTAATTGCAAACATTACATCTGGGAATGAGAATAGGCCTCATCAGAGGTGCTGTGGTGGAGATAATGTTACTCACTGCAATCCAAAGGAGCGACCTACAACAGTCAACATTGTGGGTTGTTTTTCGGCCGAATTGGACAATTTGTGTGAATGGTGATTCATCAGCAAGCTGCTGCAAGAATCTACTATCTCAAAATGTTTTTCCTATATGAAGTTTGTATGGATTGAAATGCTTTTCTGTGAGTCTGCCGGGTTAAGTTACAAACGACTAATTCACATTGCCCTTTTCCATTAACATAAAAGGTCAAAATGACTTTTTGCTGAATCGTGAGGAGATATTCACTGATTTTGACAACAAACATTCTCCAGAATTTCTTTGAACCTATATATACTAGTGTAATGAGTGTCATAATTCTGAGAGCTGTACATTTCACATCCATGTCATATACTGTACAGTTACACGCAAACCAGGTAACCTGTACCCAGATGATCAGAGATGGTTTCTACGAGAGGGTCTTTGGGGAAATTTGAGTGTAGGTGGCGCCCCTTCATTTTGTACTTCAATGGGCTTGGGTCACTCCCTGATGGTTAAGTGGTAGCCCTGTCTGTAGTGTGGCTGAGCTATTTCTTTTGGGCTTTGTAACACTGTGTATGTCTGATTGTTCTTATTTTTGATGTGTTTTTCGTTTTTTTGGTATCGTTTCCTTTGTCCAAGGATTGTTTGGGGTGTGGGGTGGGTGGGGTTATAAATGTTTGTATAAAAAAGAAAATGTAATAAAAATAATTTATGGAAAAAAAAGAGATGGTTTCTACTTAACACTGAATGGAAGTACAAATTACCCAAACCCAGCTTTGAACTAAATCTACCAATAAATCACAGCTCTAGAGCTGAAAAGTTTTGAAACACTTTGGAAATAAACTGTATCTCCTGTAACTGGACCTGGGGAACCAACATTGGGGAAAGTGGTGTCTGCTTTTAAGGTATCAGCAATACTAATGCTACAGAATAAGACACATGGACATGAATATTAATGAATACATGCTTTATTTAGGAGAATCCAGCTGTCTCTGGTTTTCAATTAAGAAAGCTTCTTGGAGGCATAGCACATACATGTACAGGGTGTGGTGTGCTGAATAAGGCTCATCTCACTTACATTGGACTTCTGTAATCTGAATGCCTCAAACAAATGGGCATTCAGTGAAAAATCATTTGAGGAATTTCTAATGCATCGAAACAGAAACAACACCTGGCATGAAGTGATTAAATAAGTTTATTTGATTTACAGACATATACATATCGTCTATCGACCCCCCCGGGGGGAGCATCACAGTTCAGTTCTAGAATAATATCCTTTGATTTCTCTGACACTTCTATTGTATTGACTTGCTCTAAAAATAAAAGTAGAACCTCTTGTTTTTCTGCTCAACATCAGAAAAAGGTTTTTTCTTTATACATGATTCTTGTATGACAAGAAATAGCACAATCTCAATACATCACTTCAGTGATTTTAACACAGAATTTACTCGATATACAACAGACTTAATACTCCTAAAAAGGATTGGTGCTAAATCAACTAAAATTTGGCAAAGTCAAAACTCAATTCATGACCCATCTGACCCGGAGCCAACACTGTCTCCGTTCTGTCAGCGCTTTACTGTGAGCAATGAAGTGACAGAGGCTGTGGAGTTGATGCTAGGCTATGGTTCAAATAAATCCCTGAATGTTAAAAACGTGTGCAAAATGGTTTGATCAGTTGTCCTAAAAAAAACAAGAAAAGAAAAGAAAAAAAAACATTTACAAGAGCTACAAAATGAATGCAATGACTGAATTTGCACCCCAAACAACGTTGTGTTCTAACCCCTCACATTGCAGTTCCCTTTTTTGTTCATCATATGGTTTGGTGACATGTCCAGTTCATGGTCACAGTACAAAAGATGAATCTTAGTGATGTAATAAAGGTATTGTGTTGTGTCATTGTGATACAAAAGGATGAACAATCAGGCATTTTCCTCCAAAACCCAAATGACAGCCTACAGCAAAAGTGTGGTATACTCAAAAACATTAAAAACTTCCCTTTATAGATTATTCTTCATTATGGTTACAAACAAATAAATACATTGCATCCAAGCCATCATTTACAATATATTAAAGTTGCTGCGTGATATAGCTTTTTATATATCTCTATTGTAGTTATTAAAAAAAAAAAAAGATTTGGTAACATTAAAAAAAAACATCGCTAGAAAGGAAGGTAAGAAGCTTAGTCCATTAAGAAGAAGTGGGTGTGTAAACGCATCACAGAATCACATTCAGAGAAGCTCCACGCCTTGGAGAGGAGCTAAAGCTAATGATCTGCTGGCAGCGAGGACACACAGCCCACATAGTAGCACCCACACACAGTACAGAGTGAGTCATGCTCACACACCCATGCTACAACAGTCACCTCAACGTCTCCCCTTCATGCCTCCCCCGCTAAGGTCACTCCATCCTCCTCCTTTCTCGCAGGTCTGCAAAGTGCTTTTCTCCCCCCCCCTTTATGCACATGTTTGAAAAAAAAAGTGGCTTCAAGGTTTCTGTAAAATGGTATCTACCAGGTAATACACAAAAAAAACGACCCTTCAAGCTTTTTGCCTAAATATTTGTATATACAGGTAAGTAGGGATGACCGCAAATAGTCAACTTATTCAACGATTTTGATTGGAAGGAGCCCAATTCTCACAGTCGAATAGCAAAAGGATAATTCTATTCCGGCTATATATGTGGGCCCTGAATGTCTGATTTTACATGGGATTGCTTGGTTTGTCCCAATACATCACATTGCTGTAGAAATATCAGCCTATTATACCGTTAATACAGATCTGAAAATAAATCAGGAGCTTTTAATCAATCTCGTTAGTCTGTGTGAACAAATCACCATGGTAGACTTGGTCATACTAAAAATGAATTGTTATGCCAAGTCAAGAAAACAAACTGTAATTGTGGGTATTTCAGCAAAAAAACTAAACAATATTCAACGATGAGTTGAATATAGGAAATATTCCACCATTCAGAATCGATTATCTGAATCCTTATTCGGGGACACCCCTACAAACAAGCAGGTTTCCCCCCCCCCCCTCTTCTTTGGGATTTCATTTTTCAAAATTACAAATAGGATATTGAAATCAGTGCATAAAGTGATAATATCAGGTTTTGTCAATTGTGTAATTGTCAAAAAAAAATGTCTTCAGGTAAATCCCTCAGTTGCAGATTACTGAATGTGTCTCCTGCAGTGACATGAGATGACATGCTGGTTTCAAAGGGGAGGAGGAGGGGGATGCTTGGCCTATCCGTTATCAACCATAAGAATTCCCTATCAGTCTATCCCGGCCAGGGGCCCCCGAAGGATTTCCCGTTCCTGTCTGGGATCTTGATTTCCCCCTCAGAAATAAACTGATGCCTCCGACTCAAAGCTCCTTTCTTCCTCCTAACCGTGGAATGGGATATCTACAATTGAAGGGGTCTCACAATGCCTGTTATTGTAACCAGCGTGGAACCGACTGGAATCCATCATTAAAAAGTGACTGTGTCTCTGTGTGGGTAGTTGTGTCCAGAAATTCAAAACCAACCATCAAGAGAGCTTCCCTCTCTCTTTAAAAAGGAGAAACCATAGCTCACTGATAAGGCAGTGTGGAGGGAGAGGTTGGTTCCCCCTCCAAAAAAACAAAAGAAAAAGAGTTCGTATTGCTTCTCATCTTCACGAAAAAAACACAGGTGTTACTCTTTAAAAAACAGAGTCCAAAAGAGTAGCATTTCATTGACTTTTGGGTAAAAAGCATGTACATTATATAATTTATATAAAATAGATATAATCCAGTGTCCACTTTTAATTAAACTGCCCGGATTGCATCGTCAATATCCTTCTGAAACAATCATAGGCAGTTCACCTCCAGTTTCAAATCCAAAATCACACACAAACAAAACAAACAGAAACAACAAAAGATATCACAAGAAAAACCTTGTGAAAAATAATGTGCAGAAATGTCCTCTTCTCTGTCATGTTCTCCAGCACTGTCTGCGCTGATTTAAGTGCTAAAAGTGTGTGTGTGTGTCTGTGTGTGTTTGTGTGTGCGTGTATGTGTGTGTGTGTGTGTGCGTGTATGTGTGTGTGTGTGTGTGTGTGTGTGGGGGGGGGGGGGTCAAAAGAATCAGCTGTTGATGTGAACGCTCCAATTTTAAAGGCTGATTCACTGACCTTTTAGACGGTTACACTTGGTTTTGGCTCTTGGTTGACGGCTATGTTTACATGCCCGACAAAACGTTTGAGGGGATAACGAGAATACTGCATTCATAGTGTAAACACTGTATTTATGATGGAAGGTCTTGGTGTTAATACTGCACATTTTAACGAGCTGCGTCACTTTACTCTACTTAACATAGCCGCGTTTGAACAGCTTCTGTCTGTTTACGAGCTCCCAGTGTTGGATGCCAGGGGCAGAATAAACGGTGGAATACATTTGTCGCTACTGTCTTGCTGCTGACTTCAACAGCTTAAAGCTAAAGTGCGTAACTTCTGTCGACCAGTTTGTGAATGCTGCCATACCGAGAAATACAGACAGTTTCGTGGATTTAACTTAATCGACTTTGTGTTAAGTCGTTTTGCAATGTATTGAATGTTACAACATTCATTAATACGAAAAAGTTACGCACTAAAGCTTTAATCATTTCAATAACCGAAAGCTGAATTATAGCGTGCATGTAAACATAGTCGGTGATTACGTCATGGGGTGGTCAGTGCAAAAGTCTGAAGGAATGTAATGACGCCATGGCGCTTGGTGCGGATTGACAGCCGATGTAACAGACAAGCACAAGAGACAGACAGGTAGGCAGACAGACAGACAGAGAGGGCAGGTTCATGGTCAGCAGTCAGTAGTATGGCATCGGGATTTGGGAGGGGTTGAGGGTTAGCCCGGGGGTGGATTTTACCACCCCACGTCCTCCCTGGAAGGTTCAGTGTATCCTCACAGACAGAGTGGAGGAGGACAACCAGCAGCTGTGGGCCAGTCCTGTGTTCAGAGGCGCTTCAAGGAGGGGCAAGACGCTCCCTATAGTTCCAGTTCTAAGCAGCCTGGGCCCAGCTGGGAGAAGGTAGAGCAGCAGGAGCAAGAGGAGGAGGGTGGTGGTGGTGAAGAGAACATGGGCGTGGGTTATCTAAAGAAGAGGATCAGCTGCCCCTTAGCTTTGTGTCTCCATTTGGTAGTCTGGATGCTCCTTCATATGGCTCCTCATGCTCCACCTGAAAGAGAGAGAGAGAGATGGTGTGGTTAGAGTCTGGCCTCACCACAGGACTAGCCTGGTTAGAGTGACACCAGCCTGATCTCGCTATAGCTACACATTCCTTTCTCTCCCACATATCAGTCTGGACTTCCAAACACATGTGAAGCTATAGTGCAAGATTAGGTTTGACTGGCCAGGCATAGCACAGGACATCCTCATGTAATTAATGTTGAGGTTGAAAGCCCCTTGGGGCCATCTGTTAGGACCCTCTAGATACCGACAGCACACCAACACCAGCGTGACCTCAATATTTCCGTACACACAGCACATACCAACACAGTTTGTTTAATGCTGACCCCCCCTCCCCCCCCAATCTGTTCAACAGCACGCTATAAGCCACAGTAACACACAGCAGCAGATCCAGGCTTTACATTATATGAGGATGTTACTGTACATATTATGTGACTATGCATAAACCCATCCAGATTGGAATATTCATTCAAACATAAATATTAACGAAGGGAAGCATTGGTTAGTGTAAATGAATGGTTCTGAGGCTGCAAACTGCATGACTGACCTTAAGTATATGTATAAAGAGTTATAAGTAAAAGTAGAAATACAGCAATGTACACATACTCCATTGAGAGTGAAAGTCCTGCATTCAAACCTTTAAGTACTCAAAAGTAAAGATGTCTTATCAACAAAAAGGCTTACAGTACTTGTGCTATACTCTCACTGTGAGATTACCAGTAGTGATGCATTAAACTGACATTTAACATGTTATGTTACGTCATGACATATGTTCCTCTCAATTTGAGTGGAAAAGACGTATAAAGTAGAGTTAAATTACATGTAATTCCAAACTGTAAGTACTTGGAGTAAATTATCTTGGCTATTTTCCATTACTGCATGAAATGAATTGTCGCTAGAAATTGGCAAATTCTCCATATTCAATTGTTACAAATTCTGCTACCTTTCACCTCTGCTCACTTGCAATGTTCTCCTGTACAGTATCTTAATGTGGACTAAATCAATTGAATACATAATAAACTTCTGACTACTTTAAATCCCCCCAGCTTCTGAAATACAAATAAACAAAGCCTATGTGTGGGGAAATCTGCACTCACTACACAGTCCCAGATCAGTCCATTAAGCGTTCAGTGTGTCCCACTGTTTGTCTGTGGTCTGTCATTACAGAGCCCTGGACGCTCCAGTACACAAGAGACTACTGCCACTACAATGGGATTAGTGCAGGGAGCTGGGCAGAGGGTGATGTTCTCAACTGGTGTCTCAAACACCCTCTGACACGTCCATACACTGACTAACACACACACACGCACGCACGCACGCACGCACGCACGCACACACCACCACACGCACGCACGCACGCACGCACCACCACACCACACACACACACGCGTAATCCAGCAATGTGGACACTGAACTCAAACAACAAAAATTCAGTTATTGCTGTAGTGAGGAGGCAGCTGGCGAACCTCCTTCATTTCAAAGCTTTGTTTATGTGAGAATTGTTTATGAGCCAAACATGAAATTAAATTTGCTCAATGCCAGTGTGACATAGTGATAATTAGAGTTGTGTGGATGCTTTGAAAATGTGTGAGGTCAGCCAGCCCGCTCGCTGCTCCACTGTGCTGGAGACTGTTGGCTTCCCCAAGCAAAGGGGAGGTGTGAATACAATGGCAAGGAAAATAAACTCTAATCAAACAGACTTGTAGTGTTCGTTTTGGAATGGGAGGACACTTATCATGAATGAACGCAGCCAGGATGACTTTGGTATAGATCGGACTGGCTTGTCATTTGAGTACTGTATATAGCCTGGATGTACACTGTGTGTGTGTGTGTCTGTGTGGTCTGTGGTCACAGGCCTACCCTGCAGTATGAGCCCACTCAGCACTTGCCGACTGAGAGCTTTTGTTGAATGATAAGAAGGCTAAGGAGGAAAGTATGTGCCTGCTGCAGCTGTATAAACACTTTGAACAGTTCAAAAGTTTGGACAGCAGCACAGTAGAACAAATCACAGTTTTGCCCTCCGGATGTGAATTTTCCTCCCCACCGAGAAGTAACACAGGATTGGGGTTTTCTTGAATAAATGAGAGTGTAACTCGGCTGTCAGCCCCTCACCCTGATATCCTTTGACAGCTCCCAGCTTGGGGATGTCCCCTAGTTAACATGCACGCAGTGTGGGGGGTGAATGTGGTCAGCACAGCCTCCCGCGGAGGATGTTAATTGGTTCTCAGTGTATCTGATCTCCAGGATTAATAGCCTGCCATGTACAGCAGCTTAGACCACCACTGCTTCCCCTTCATCTTCATTTTATTTAGCGGGCCGTGTGTCTCTTCTCACTATCTTCCCAAATGTCTACTAATACACTGGCCATCCTTGTCCCTGGAGCTAAACACTTTTTCTGTGATCTAACAGAAGTGGAGTCAGCGATTCTGGAGAACGCTTGTGCACGCTGTGTGCACGCTGATAAAAAAAATCCAGTGTTAATACACAGCCTATAGGCTCTGTAAACTGGTGTGTAAACAAAGGGTATGTAAACAAAAGGGACCACAGCAGCCTAGGTTTTCTATTAACACTGGATTTTCTTTTCAGCACACATATACAGTAGACGGGAAATGGAGAAATGAGAAAGATATTCACTGAATTCAACGAAAAAGTGATTTTCAACAACAAGCTTTCTGCAGAATGGCTGACTGCACCTTTAATCTACCACAGCACTTCTCAATGTATATCTCCTTTCAGCGTGATGTTGTAGCTCAGGGGAACAGTGGTCAGAGAGCAGCTGAACTGGGATCTGTATTGATCAGTGAGTCACACCCATAGATAGTATATAAAAGGTCACACCAAAGGGAGGAGTTTGCCTGTCACTGATTGGATTATCCACCAAAAAAACAATGTTTGGGGAATCAATCAGTACAGAGCGCCTCAGTGGTTGACTTTAGAATAGAAATTAAAATGATGTTTTCAGGCGTATTCAACTCTGACCCCCATGTAGCTGTGATCACTGTTCTACATAACGAGCCCCTCTAGACAGCAAGACAAGAACAAGCTTTAGCTGGCTGTGTGACAAAGAACTGATGACCCCCCCACCTCAGGCTGAGAGCAGACTCTGCTTGCGTGGGAGTCTTTCATGTCACCTGTCATTAGCTGTAAGTGCAAATGTCACCCCTGCCAATGGTAAGGGCATTGCAGTCCTTACAGTTAAAGACCATACTTTGGTGAATTTGCATATCATTAAGCCCATTGACTTCAAATCATATAATTCTTGATATTTTCTCAACTTTTCAGATTGTCTCTTTAGGACAACCATTGCCATTGATTGGTGTGTGTACAATGCAAATCAACTTGTATGACAGAATTCCCATCGATATATAATTCGGAATTATTACTTTTATTGGGTAAATGTATTATTAGGACTATTATACAGCAGTTGGTTCTGAGCGAGTGATTTGATTGGACGAGAGACCTTCTGAACGTTCTGAAGGAGTGCTGATATTAGCGAACAACATCACTCGGACTTTTCACCAAACTGTAGACCAACTGTCAAAATCACTCCGCGGCTCACTGATGAGCCGGAGCTTCACTTGTGTGTTATCTGTGTGTGTGCGACTCAGGTTGACTGTGGCGAGTCTCTCCCATGTGAGAGGGCATCGCTGCCACACACAGACAGAGACAGTGTGCGGTAGTTGCTCACACTCACGTTACTGAAGACAGCAATAGTGTGTGTAGATAAACTGAATAATACGAGCGCAGCATAGCTTTAGCCTAGCATAGCTTTCCCACCTCATTGTATAAAGTTACTTCCCCCGGGCCGAAATACACTCATAAACTCTGGGAAATGAAGCGTGGGGGTTTGGATTGGACAGCGGACCTTATTACCAACTAGATTAAGATCCGCCGTTCCGTTTCTTTGGTGATTTTTACGGGACTTCGGCGCCGTGGTTAATGTTACCAAAGTAAACACTGCAGGACGAGCTCACTCCGAGTCCCGTCAAGTTGTTGACACGAACTATTTGTGTTGGCGGAAGCAAATACATTCTTAAATGATAAAGATAAATTTTAAAGTTAGTAACATTTTAAAGTTAACCTGTGAATGTTTCCTGTTCAACTGCTGTGTTTCTCTTCGGCACTCGGCCTGCGGCCTCGTACCTACGACCGAATCACAGCAGTGCTGATATACAGCGACAACATGCTCCCTCTCGTGTGCTATTGCTTAATTATTGTTTGCTTTAATTTCTAAACTTTTCATTCCTGTGGCATAGGTCTGGTACGACTGCATGTCATAGTTCAACTCCATAATGTAATACATTACGGGGCTGCACGGTGGAACAATAAGGCCGGACCTTCAACCTTGAATACAATGTGTTTCATCAGCCCAGTCTAAAATGTCAGATGTCACAGTGCGCTTGAATTCACAAAGAAGTATTTTCTTTTTCAAAATGGTCGTAACAGGATGTCCCTAAAACTACATTCTTTATTCTAATGGAAAATGGATACCAAATCGCATACTCTTTCTTTTTTCTATTCTACATACTACATCCAACGATAAAAAGAATCTAGTTAGGATGCAGTAGGCATACTATTGGGACATACTTTTACTTATTTATTTCATCATAACATCTGCCTTGATCTTGCCTCTTGCTTTTATATCCGGCGCATCCCTGTTTGTTTTAATATGGAGGCTGCGTCGATGTGACGTCACCTCAGGTTCGCACTGGATTATGGGTCAGAATCGCCCAAAGAGGATGCTGTTTTCAACACTAAAAATCTTGGCCGGATGTAGTAGACATCCAATATTTCTAACCATCCTAAATCTGGCCACAAGAATCGGGACATACTAAATCTTTTTTCTACCATACTAAATAGTAGAAAGTATGCGATTCGGAACACAATATAATGGTGGTCTGGACGGCACAATCAAATCTAGAAAGGAGACATGAATGAATGAGAAAATAATCATGAATGGTATAAAGGCTTTTTTGTATTACTTGAAATGGTTCTCATCCTGTCATCCGCTTGCTGGACGTTGCACCTTCTTACAGTTTTCACACCAAATCGAGTGTTGCCATCATCAAATACTGCAGGGAGATGCAACTGGCACATCATCACACTCTAACCTATCTATCTATCTATCTATCCTCACTCTAACCATTCAGTCAGAAATCCTACAAAACCTCAATTTCCCAGTTTTCACAAGTCACTGCCATTTTATCATGAAAAGCTCCAATCAGAGCACTTATGTGGGCGACCTTATGATGTCACTTGTTTATTCCTCGTGAACATAGAAAGAAACTCATTTGACTTCTTTCAGGAAAAAGCTCCGTATAATTTCAAAGAAAAGTGATTTGTTTTGTCAAACAGTCCTCACTCTTTGTCAGACCTTCTGCATTTCACACTGAAGACACAGACACACACACACACACGCGTGCGCAACACACACACACACACACACACACACACACACACACACACACACACACACACACACCACACACACACTGAACACACACACACACGGAGCAGTGTAAGGAGGTGGTGATAATATACCACATTCATGACCTTTTTTGTATTTTGACAAATGTTTGAAGAAGCAATAAATCCATGAGAGGGTTACAAGGGAATGATTAGGAGAGGGCTTAAACCTTGAACTTTTGGCTCAACGTGATAACCTTTACAAAGAAGTCACAACAGATTCCTTGTCCCCTTGTCCAATCAGTGAGTCAGAGTTTAATCTTGTTATTCTTCTAGCCAGCGACTACAGTACGGTAGCTGCCCATTGTCCTACAGTGAGCTGGACTGCTGCCAGTTATTGTGTGTGTTTTTCTTTGCTTTAGTTAATAATTACAGAGGTTCTTGCACCATGTGTGTGAGTGTGATAAAAGGCAGGAAGGAGAGAAGGCAGCTCCAGTCTTGATAAGATGCCAGATAGTTGGTCAAACAAACCACAACTCTAAAGGAGCGCACCGCCACACTCCCTAGAGTAGAATGGGAAGCGGAGCACAGATCAATCCTGTGACCATCATGCTTATCACCTCCAGCCTTTTACACTGTCCATAAAGCTCTGGATAGCCTTGGGTCAAAGGGTCTTTTTACATCATGAAAAATCTTGTGATAGGAGCGCTAAATGATGCTCACTAGGTAATGAAAAAGATGGCCCCTATAAATGTTAATGTCCCAAGACATTCTTTGTTATCAACCACTTGAACTACTCTTAGATCACCCAGCGGAAAAGCACTTCAAAGTGTAAAAGGCATTTTACCTGGTTCATACCTTGACTGTGGAGGGAGGTCGCGTTATCTGGCTCAACCTGAGGAGAGAGGGAGAGATACAGGGGTTAAAGGTCACATATGATGCTCATTTTCAGGTTAAATATTGTAGTATCGGTTTCTACTAGAAACTGCTTTTCATGGTGTAGTGTCCGGAAAAAAACACTTGTCATTTCTCACACAGTGCCATTGCTGAATCTCCTCGTTTCAGCCTCTGCCTCTGTCTTTAATATTTTTTTCTCATACTTTCAAAGAAATATAAAATATTCCCTCTCAATGATCAGTTCTGCCTCACTAGAATGTGTGGTGATGTGATTATCTGCACAGCCCCCCCCCCCCACCCCATGGGTGTATTTTACATAATAGCATTTGCTGGTTGTGTTTTGTAAACAGACTTAGCTCCACCCAGCTATTTCATGCAGCCAATCCCTTTGGATTACTTTTGTGTGACTCTAATTAATTTTTTCATTAAAATGTTGCATAGTCTAAAAGCTCTTTTATTTTATTTTATTTTCGGGATCTCTGTTAACAAGATTTGTTTTGAGAAACTGTTCTTTTTAAATGGAGACATTTACCATGCTGGCATTACTCGAATTGTACGTTGAACACTTTGTCCAAAAAGATATATGAACAAAAAGAAAATGTTGCATAGTCAAGCTTTAAAGGATGCACAAAAGAGTTTCAGACGTACAAACTCCTCAAATCACATTCAACATTTATTGTTTGCCTTTGCCACCAGTTTTTCCCCAATTTCCCTCATGCCATGCCATCTGTCCACGACTGTCTTTCAATCAGCACTAAGTGTCTCTTTGATCCTCCGGGGCTGCAGTGCTCAGGCAGCCATGACCCCACACACACTCAATCTGTACTGCCAAGGCACACTGGCATGGCAGATGAGACACTTCTCTTGCACACAGTGTAAATGTGGACTGTGTGTGTGTGGGGGGGGGGGGGGGGGGGGAGGGAGGGGGGATCCACTGAACCTGAGCTATAAATGGCAACCCTGCAAGCCAAAAAAAGCTAACAACCTAGAAATAATAAAGCGCTCTTTAAGGCTGGAAATAGAAAAAAAAAGCGCGCTCCAGTGACTAACTCGCACGGCTCCGCGCCTCTTATAAATAGCACTGTGTATCTGAGGACACACTCTCAAAGGAAGAAAACTAGTAGCAAAGTGCTGTGTAAAGTCAGAGGGAATTTATAAAACGGGGGCTTCATAGCGTGAATGGAATCTATAAATATCACAGTCATGAAACAATCCGAGTTGTATAAAGTTGTGGATGTTGTCATCTTCTCTTGGTCCCAGCTTGTTACATAAGAGTTTTGAGGTTTTTTCTTCAGTACGAATCAGTACACTTCTATAGAGGCCTTTCATACAGAATACTATGTGAGGTATGTGATGGACTATTCTCACCTTATCCTCTGTATCTAATAAGAACAATGGATTTGATATTAAAGGAAAAGTTCAAAATCATTTTTTTTAGCTACTTCAAGAAAAGGCGACAGAAACCGTTCGTGTAACTGTGCGTGCTTTTTTTTTTAGATATAAATGGGCAATTAGGTGTAAAAGTATAGAGCGCAACATACTGTGGTAAACAAACACGTCCCAACAAACACACAGGAGCGTTTGGTGATGTTATAAAGTTGATCTTTTGACCTGCTCCCCTTGACTAGCAGTGTTTAAGCTAAACTAACCTGGATGAGCGACCTTTACACATTTTCTATATCAAAAATGCATGCACAGTAACGGTTTATGTTGCCTTTACAAGCTAGAGAGTGAGGCAAAAAAACAAGATAATTCAAAATGTTGAACTACTCCTTTAATTAAGTGCATTCTAAATGTACTGACATCAAATAGATCAATGTAGTTTGAGAAGGCATTTTATAATCATTTATGACTGCAGACATGATGTGTATTACCAGGTATTAATGCAGTCTTAAACTACTATATGTTAAGGATCATAATAGTGCGGAGGGACATACAGGAACAATCTTCCATTCCCTGTGGTTTAGATGGGAGTGTGTTTTTAACCCCATCTGTTGCTCTATTTAGCGTTGCCCTACAGCGTGTTGTGTGAAAGTCAAGGGGTTTGTGGTTAGATGTAGTCTGAGTGAACTTGTGCCATCTGCCCACACTGTGTAATAATGTGGTTAGATAACTTCAACCACATTGTTGGGACCACAAACTACTATCTATTACTGGCACCACTGCCGAGAGTGTGACTTCTCTTTTAGGGCATTGTTCTGCTTTTATCCCCCTTTTTTTCCTTCTTTCTTTGGACTAGGCCCAATAGAAGCCACAGCAAGCCTTATAGTGTGGTGCCTTTGCAAAGACCCCCAGCCTTTGATATTGTTTGTTAACATTACACAGAGGAAATATTAACGCTGCTTGGAATGGTATAGCTTGAACCCTGGGATTACAAAGTGCAGTAAATCCACTGAAACGTGAAAGTTGACAGCTTCCGCATTCCCTTTTTTTTTTTGCAAATGTAAAGTTTTTCTTCCGCAGTAGGCTATGATTACAAACTGGCTCATTCTGGGGCGAGGCGTGCTCAAATCTCTCACATCTCTCTCTATGAGACGGTTTCGGCGTGGGAAACAACCAGCTAACCAACTCCTCAGGGCGAGCACAAGGCCATTTTTTGCAGACAGACGTCAGACATCAGACTTGCCATCCTGTCTAAAATTGTCCCTCATCTTCAAACAGGAAGGAAGTAATTTTTCTTGAGAGTGCTGGCACCAGGGGAGCAAAAGGCAATGTGATAAAATAAAGCAGGAAAAAATAGGTCCGAAAAGAAACAACTAGTCATGTCTGGCCATCTGAAATAGGTTAGCCTGTTTGTTTTAGCCTTTTAAGGCCACTGAGCAGCTTTACTTTCCTTTATGGGTTCACGTCTTTCAACGCGTTTGAAAGAGGAAAATATGAATGCACCAATAAAAGTGGGGGCTGGTTTAGAGTGAAATTATAAGCACGCACATTAACAAATTGATGGCAAGAACAGCTTGTGTCAGCTCCGGAGCACTTTTTAGCTGACGGAGACTTTCTATTGGCTCTTGGGTCTTCCTCAGTCTTGCAAGGTTGGCACCCTTGTTGGTGTGACAGGGCAAGTGACACTCTTTGGAGGGTTAATGGTGGAGTCAGTTATCCAGTTTAATACACAGCCTAGGCTCTGTAAACTGGTATGTAAACAAAGTGTTTTGTTGGGCCCACTGTAGCTAGCAAAACGCCCATTAACAGAGCCTATAGGCTGTGTGTTAACACTGGAAGTTGGGCAAGTTGCGGATCATGAGGAGATATTCCCTGCTTTTGACATGAACTGATTTTGACAACAAGCGTTCTCCAGGATCGCTGACTCATCCTTTTAAGAGCAAAGCACTGTCCAGGAAAAAGAAAATCCCCTAACCTTTTTGTGTTCATTGCCCCCACGGAATAAAAGTAATATTGTGTCTACCACACCTTCAGCCTCTTGCACTGAGGTGGTGTGTTTGTGAGTGCCAGTCATCTCAAGCAGGCACTATTCAATATTTAAAGAATGAACCACTAAAAGAACCAATGAAGTAATGATGAGTTCTCTGAAACAATGCCCTGAGTCACTTACTGTTGGTCGGCTTTCTCCCTGTCGTCCAGGAAAAAGAGTGCGGTGGCCAGGAAGAACATGCCCCCCAGCACTATGATGAATGGACAGAGCATGAGCGCATAGCCCAGACTCAGGAACCGCCATAGCGCTGACGTAGCGTAGCTCTTCTGGAGGGTGTCAGAGATCTGCAGGCCACACACACACACACCACGCACACAAACACGCACACAAACACGCACACCACACACACACAACGCACACCACACCACAGCACACGCACACGCACACCACACACACACACACACACACACACACACACACACACACACACACACACACACACACACACACACACACACAAACAAGAGACAGAGAGAGGAGAGAGATTTTATTCAGACTAATCATCCAGCATATTAAGCTCTTATATCCTATAAATAACTAATATACAACTATAGCTATGACACACTGCATGACACCATGCTGCTCATACACTCTCACTGAATGCTTTACCAGAGTGAGTCCTGACTGCATGCTTCATCATAGCAACACATAGTATGATCTGTGAAACCCTGTTCTTTGTTTTAAGCAAAGCAGGGTTTTAAAGCTAGTGGCTCATATTGTCTTAGAAGAAGGGTCAGATATTAAAGGAGGGCTTGGGGGGCCCAGAAAATCTGAAATCGTATAGAATGATATTTTTGAGATTTTAACTGTAAGCATGTGCATTTTCAAAGCCAAAAATGGAAAGTAAGCCAATCCGTAGTGCTTTCCTGCACACACACAAGTCCAGCCCCCTTCCTCCTACACACGCCAATGTCATTGTTTGAGACGGCAAATCTTCCATGGATCCATTTGTGTACAAAATGCCTAGCGTAAGTAACATAAATATCAATAATACAATTTTGTGAGAGTGCAGTTCACATTACATTTCATTCTATGTGGTATTAAGAAAAGGTCTAAAAAAAGTCTTCAATTGGATTGGGAGGACCCTGGCTGTGTGGAGGGAGCATTTCTGCGTTCCCTAAACTTTTTCTTTTTACCATACTACATACTAAAGCATGCTGGTTCCCGTACTGCAAAATGCCATTGAATGAATAAGGGCATCCTGTTATGTTTGGCATACAGTATTTGACATACATGGGACATCCTAAATCTTTTTGGCATACTAAATACTATGTTAGTTTGGGTATTGGAACACTGGGTAATTCTGTCAGCCTGTGTCCCTCACTAGGCAGCCCCCAAACGTGCCTCGAACACTGCACTGACAATGGTGATGGAGAGGAGGCTGCCGATGGTTTAGCTTTTAGCAGATTGTGTGGATGTGAGTAGCAGAGAGGGCGGAGAGAGAGAGAGAGGGGGCTTGCTTCTCTACTGCTTGCGTAGTGA
The DNA here is from genome assembly GCA_026122265.1 of Ammodytes dubius. Lineage (NCBI taxonomy): Eukaryota > Metazoa > Chordata > Actinopteri > Uranoscopiformes > Ammodytidae > Ammodytes > Ammodytes dubius. Next base: position 25,274,185 of record CM047519.1, on the reverse strand, counting down.
GTGTGAGCGGCCATAGGTCACCCTGCCACAAGCACATTGATTCTATGTTAGCGTCAGCATAAATGAGATTGTCTAGGTGGAGGAGCAGCGGAAGTGCTGACAGGAGGATGTCTGAGTGTGTGTGTGTGTTCAGTAGGTGTTCATATGTTCAGGGTACGTGCCCGCACCGTGGGGAGCCATCAGGGAAATAATGGATGTTGGAAGGAAATTAATAGAATACACGTGTTTTTAGACCAAATCTGGGGCATGGGTCCAGCAGCTGTGTGTGTGGCCTGCATGTGAAAAACTATTTTTTCAGGTCAGGTATACAGCAAATCGTCTGCGACTTGAACAGCACAGCAGCTTAGCTAAAAATACATAGTGAAAACTGCTGCTACATGTCTAATTATCCAGTTTGGATAAGGCATTTTCTTGGGAGATTGCAGCGAGATTGTTTCCCCTGCCACCCACTCTGCCTGCGGCCAGTGCCAGACTCATACAGTATATAAGTCCATTATGTGTGTCCCATGGGGGATTCCAATGTGACAACTGCCTTGGTCTACGTGCTGATGGAAGAGGGATCTTGGCTCTAACGCAGGAAGAAGCTCAGATGAACAGAAGAATTCTTGGTAACACTTTACGATAAGGGTACATTAATTTACTGTTAGTTCATGCTTAGTTTAGGCAATTTACAAAACTGCTAATACTTAGTTATTAATGGTTAGTTAATGCTTGGTTAAGCATGAACTATTCTCAGTTAAATGTAGTTTTTTTTTACCCAGCAGGAAGTGGTCGTTGTTGGTTTGTCAAGTTGAGTTTATCATATTTAAGTCTGTTTGGTTCACAGTACCACATGTCAAAACCCAACTGTCATCCCCAAAAGGACGTATGACTCACTCTCTCACTTTCCTCCTTAGCAATAAAAAGCAGTCTGTGTTTTCCGGAGATTCTCTTTTTGTGCTCATTCTCCAGGATTTGCGCCCAGTCGTCATGTATCTGCCCTCTGCTCGGAGAGTGCGTCACAAGGCCTCCATCACACCGGCATGCTAAACCTCAGCCCAGGGACCGAGGCAGGGAGCGCTGATGCCATGGGAGCCTGTGTTTGGTCGGGGGTTTTGAGGTAGAGTGAGAAATGCCCGGACATTGGTGGCTCAGAGGCTGGGATAGGATGGGTGACTGTGGGGACACGTCTGGGTGACTGGTAGGGTGTGTTTGTGTGTGTGGGCTGAAATAGTCTGATATTTGAAGATTGCTTGGATGTGGCCGGAGCAATTGTATTGGATAGCCTCCCCTTTCCATATATTACGTTGGTTGGAAGGTTATAAGGGTTCCCTTAGAGCTAAACATTTAAAAAAAAATCTTCATCATTATCAATTAAACATTTTTATTTCTATTTTTATTTTTTTTGGAACAACAAACACACATATACAGGGAGAAAGATTTTTTTTTTAAAAATATTTTTCAACTATTGTATCCAACTGTTGAGTCAATGAAATGTCATAAACAGTGAAGCATGCCCAGGTGACATCTTTACATTGATTGTTAATCCTAAATGACTTGAATTGCTGTTTATTATTTTACTGTGGATTGATTGAATCATTCATTGACTATTCTTTTCAGGTCTGATTGCACATTTTTACATCACCAGAAAAAAAGGGAACCAGACTGATTCACAGGGTACTTCATGGCGGTTAATAGGTAGTTTGGTGTGGATGCAACACAAGGCTGTCTCTTCTCTCCTAGCCATTTACTGGCACCAAAGTTCACCAAACATAATTTATACTAATAAGATCTATGATGTTGGGCGACTGTGGCTCAGTTGGTAGAGCGGGTCGGCCGATGATCAAAGGGTTGGAGGTTCGATCCCTGCCCTGCCACCTTTGCCATAGTTGTTGTGTCCTTGGGCAAGACACTTCACCCACCTTGCCTCGTGTGAATGTCGATAGTTAGCCTGCTATCGGTGTATTAAAGTGTGTGTAAATGGGAACAGGTCTCCCTTGAAATTGAGTCTTCGGACTCAATGGGATATACCTGTATAAATAAAGGTTACATTTTTTTTTTAAATGTGTAGATTGTAGTACGGCCGTGATGTCTGTGCAGCATGTTTTTGTGTTTTTAAAAGCAAGAGAGGGCTATTTGTTCTTGCTTGATGCACACACAAATAAAGAATACAGAATGTGTACTTTCACAGAGTTACTATTTAACTTGGGAAATGCTCACTCTCTATTTGGAATGAAAAGAATGCTGCTTAATAGTCTGAGGTGGATCACTTTTCACACTCCATTGCATTTGAGTTTGGATGTTTGGGTAGGTGGGTTGGTGGGTGGGTGGGGGGCACTGTAGGGGGTGACTGTGACCTTGACTGTGGCCTAGCTTCCCAGTTAGAAGCACTCACTCATCTCTTGACCAATCAAACACAGTAACAGCGGCCCCCCTCCTGGAAAACCCAGGGACTCACTAGAAAACGTCCCGAAAAAGCGTGGGTTAAAATCACAACTGTGTTCAGCAGCCCTCCTGAGACCTGGCGCTAAAAGCTTCTCTTGTTCCTCACTTTGCGACTGGCCCACTTAACACCAAAGCTCAACCTGCATCTGAATACATCAGGTGTTATGAACGGGGCCGCTCACACACACACACACACACACACACACACACACACACACACACACACACACACACACACACATGCTGAAGCAGTAATCTTGAAGCTGGGATTTACGACCTGGGGTAAATCTTAAATTTATCCCCCTCACTCAACCCCCTGATCCCCACACAGAACACACTGCTTGTGGAGAGTCTTACCAGGCCGATGAGGTACGGACTGCCCGCGTCACCCAGCAGATGAGAGGTGAAGCTCTGGAAGGCCACGGCCGTAGCTCTCCGCGTGGGGATAACCACAAACTGCAAAGAGACACAGAGAGGGGAACATGCTTAGAGTTGGCCTCAAAACTCAAAAATATACTGAAAGTTTGAGTTTTCCTAACTTTTAAATTTTTACAGTGTGTGTGTGTGTGTGTGTGTGTGTGTGTGTGTGTGTGTGTGTGTGTGTGTGTGTGTGTGTGTGTGTGTGTGTGTGTGTGTGTGTGTGTGTGGGGTGTGTGTGTGTGTGTGTGTCTTCATACTGTTCACAGTCTTAATCCTAAATACAAATGAAGGAGCTTACTGAAAATCTAATTTCATTTGGCCCGCTCAATCTTTTTTTTCACTTTTAGATACCAAAACCTCCATCAGACAACCACCCCCCCCCACCCCCTCTACCCCCTACCCCCATTTTATTCCATCAGCGATGTGATTGTAATTATCACCCCCACCCAAAACTATAACCAACGACGTCCGAATCCACTCGTACATTTCATAACACCAAACTCTAATTTAATGACTGCCCTTCAGTGTAGTTTGTTGTATAGGAATTTCCAGTGACCCAGTGGATAAGTATAGGTTACTCAGTACTTACCATTAAAATGTCCGCTGTTATGGCCCAGTTCAAGAAAAGCAGCGTCTCCCCTATGAAGATGCAAACCTACATAGAGAAGAAGAAGAAAAAAAAATCAATTTAGCGTTGCTAATTTAGATTTCCACTACACAAAAGACTGCTAACCGGGCTTGAAGCCTAAAGAGGGGGTTGCAGGGCATTGCGCCCCCCCGTGTGTGGGAATCCGCTGCTGCACAAAAGTGCTTTGGTTACTGCGGTTTAAAAACATGTTATTATGATGTGGTCCAATTATACGTGGAGGCGCAGGCCTTCATTTTGGTTGGGCTGAGCCAGTATTTAGCCTGTAGTACGCGCTGAAAAACAGCACGGGATGATAAGGGTTGTTTATTCTCGTCAAAACCGCCTATGCACTGTGGAAACATTTTGAACACTTCCTAACTTTAGATCCAGCTGCAAGATTGGAAATTTATGTCAAACTTCTGAATGGGTGGGGCCGAAAAATGTTCACTTTGAAATAACATAGAGAGTGCCGTTGACATACAGTGTACTACTACATGTGCATGTAGGCTACTGTATGTACATGTACATTGGTTGGTAACAGCTGGTGTTGTTATTTGGTCACTTTCCTTAAAAACAGAGGGATTCGATTGCAGGGGAATGTGGTGTATGTGTACTGGCTGTTTTTTTAAAAGTCTGGCACGCTCTTAACACGGCCGGTCCATGTGTGTTTCCTGGTGGGGAATAACCCATTCTGCCAGTGTGCCTGACCCACGCTACAGTACAGACAACCAGACACCGTGTCCAACACATTGCTTCTTAGCAGAGAGAGAAGCACCATGCCTGGCCATGAGATTAGCCTGGGTGTTTGTGTCCAGACAACAGCTGCTGCCAGGGGTGGATGATGGGCCCTGGACAGATCGTTACAGCCATGTCACGCCTTATAATATGACACATCTGTCAGCACTTCACCATGAAACCTGAGCTGATCACTTACAACTGCTGGCCCTACCGTATGATGATTTAATATTAGAGTAGACTGTGACCAATTGAGGTCACATGGTAGATGTAAAGACCGCTGGTTTTTTCAACACCTGCCTACATAAAACTTATTTGGTGCGATACAGCCCATTTGAGAGCATAAACCCGCCCGCATAGATAGAGATCTGGTGTCACTCTGGTTCAAGTCCTATCTGTCATGCAGCATTTGTCTAAACATGGAGTTGGACAGATCTGTTATGGTGTGTAATTAATGTGGATACTTATGCACCTCAAGTCTAATGGGCTTGAGTCACGCCTCTGTCAAGACACCTGATGAATGTGCGCCTTAGACCTCATCGGAAGTTTATATACATGTGGACTAATTGAATCACATTCCCGCTTACACAAGTCATTATTTGTCATTGAGGAACTAACATGTTTGCCAAGCTCAATTCTATGGAGCACGGAGCGTTTACTGAAAGTTGTTATTCCACTCTCATTATTATCTCATTCAATTGAATCGGTGTGTTATTGCAGTTTATAAAAGCAGCTATTTTTCTAATCGTGTGACTTAAACCCCCTTGACACGTCCAAAACACACCTTCCATATACTGTTAAAATAAAGGCAGGGACAAAGTCAGAGGCCAGACACGCCACAGACCAGCCAAGGTCACATACTTAGGATACGGAAGCCCTGTTTGTTATGTTCCCTTAACACGCATGGGAAAATGTTTTCCAATCGCTTGCAGCTTTTCCAGCGTTCATACCGCCCTTACTTGTTGAGAGTCAGTTCCTTTTTCCTTTGTCTGTGATAAGATTGAGAAATGTGTTCGCTTGGTGAGTCCAACAGGCCAGATTGCATTGTTTCAGGGCACTGCTTTGTTCAGTTGCACCCTTTCCTGCTTCTTATTAGGGCAATTAGCCACACAAAGCATGTTAGCCTGAGAGAGTCTTAACTTTTTTTTGTTGCCCAGATAAGGTGTGCTCACCTCAGCTACCTGCAGCAACTCCTTAGGCATCTCAATCTAACCTGCAATAAAGTCTATTCATTATGCATGGATACACACCCACTCACTCACTGCCTCTGGGCATAAGAGTGGAACTAGCATCCAGTTAATTGTCCTCTAACTGGCTGTATTCCTCATTGAAACATTCACCACACCCTTATGAGATTTAACTAAGCCCTCTTACCAGATTGGTTAACTAGACTTTCCCTTTTTAATTTATTAGCCCCCTAAGGCTAATTCATTACAAGCTAATGTATGTATTTGTCAAAGGGGACATTTCCTTTGCTGCAGACACAATGCAAAACAGTCCAGGGAATTGACTTTTAAGCTCCTACGGTTGGGTTTTCTCCATAAGCTTTTAAAACAATCTGATTGAAAATAGATGTTCATAATTATCAATAAAACATAGTTAAAAATACCTATACCTCTTTTCAGATGCTTGCTATTGTAGTGGCTAAAATTAGTTTAGCTTTGAAAATACACTAATATTAACTTGTGATATTAATTCTATCAAATTATGTACATAGAAAAAGTCAAACTAAGAGAGTAAGCTGACATTAGATAAAGAATTAGGAGGTAGATGAAAAGTAAATAGAAACGGTATAAGTAAACAAACGTAGCCAAGAGTTGATGTACCTTTGGACCCCAAATAGCCAAACTAATGGTCAGACTGACAAAATGTGCTGACCAATGAACAGAGAGTAATTGTGGTGTGTGTATGTGTGTGGTGTGTTACAGTGTGTCAAGATTGTATAAAGAGACTTGAAACTGAATGTGTCATTTGGGGACTTTTGGGATCCGTTGCAGAAATGTCCCCTGGTTTTATCATTTGCCTGGATAAAGCCATGATTCTCCTCTTGGAAACTCTAGCCTCTTGGTGTATACTGGTGTAAGACTCCCAATTCGCTATTACACTATCTCCACCAAATGACACACATGACCACCAGCACAATACATTGCATCTGGGACAGAATGGATTCTTACATAAGCTCCTACGATGCTCTTCTTGGCCACCACGAAGATGAGGCAGATGAATATGGCTGAGCCCAGCATGCTGACAGCACAAACCAGGGGGTCGGCGCGCTCTGTCTTCTGCCTGCACAGGCGCGTGGTGGCTGCCCCGATCAGCACACCCAACAGCCCCGTCACACAGGTGATGTCCCAAAGATCAGGCTGCACAAGGGAAGAGACAAGTGGAAAACCCAACGCTTAAATTCAGATCATTTATACAGTGCTGTAAGGGCATGTAACCACCAACGCTTTAGCTAGGACATGTACATTTAGACAAATTGCATGAGCAGTGGTGTGAAGAGTAGCTGAAAACCATACGAGTAAGAGTAGAGCAGAGAAGAAAATGACTCTGATACAAGTTACAAGTCACCTATTACAATATCACTTGAGTACAAATACAAAATGATCTGATTTTAAGTATTTTATGTATTTTTTATTTATTTTTCAAGATATTTTTTTTGCATTCTCAAGGGTTCATTTACTCAACGTAATTGAAAAAGAGGGTCACCCCTCAATTGATCTTTCGAGGTTAAATAAAGAAAATAAAGAAATTAAAATAAAATAAAATAAAATAGTGCAGAGAGACAGAGATGAAATCGGGCAGAGAGAGGAATAACATGCAGAGAACGACCCGGGCTGGATTCTAACCCGGGTCTGCTGTGAAGAGGACTGAGACTCATGGGGGGTGGGATAAAAAATATATAGTGCCACAGCATACAAAGGGCTATATTCATAACCTGCACTTAAGACGTTGACTCCTCACCTGTCTGTGCTACTGCAGGTGGCTTTTGAACATGGCTCTGCCGCCTTCTGCACTACCTGTGCTCTGGCCAGGTACACAGGGATCCACATACCAAACGCTCCCGTGGCAAAGGACACCGCCGCAGACGCCAGGGAGGAGAAGACGTAGCTCCGGCTAGCCACGAAGAAAAACACACAACGATCACACACATGAAATCAGACTTGATCTACCTCACTGAAGGAGAAAAACAAAACAAGCTACTGTTTTTCTCTCGCGCAATCTCAATGATGGCATCACTATCTCATCTGTTAACAGGGCGTAATAAAGGAAGACAAAAGGACTTCCAGAGATCACTGGTTGGACAAGACTGGTGGGTGTCTCATCAAAGGTGAGAAAATGAGAATTTGAAAAAAGCAGCTCTGGTGCTAAATGGTAAAGTAAAGTGAAATGTTATGCAGTTCCAGGCTGACAGTTTTATGTAGGGGACTGAAATAACACCCCCTTTAACACTTTTCATGTTTCCATAGGTGGTGAATGTGGGAGACTGTGTACAGCTTAAAGTCCCACGGGAAGCTAGGGATGAATATATGTGGTACCTCTCCTTAAAATAGTTCCCATAAAATCTGCATTGGCTACTTTACAGTAGCTATATACTGCAGTCATGTCATAACATTCTTTAAAGAAATGAAGCCCACAGGTCATATTTTAACAAGGGGCCTACAGTGTGATGAATGCAAAGCTCTGTCACAGTTCAGCTGTATTGCATAAGTGGCGATGAGCGACTTATACTGTGTTTACTGTGTCTGGTGTTGACATTTCTGTGCCTATATAAAAAGATATATATGTATATAAATGTATATAAGGCTTGCCCGTCATTCAACAAGTCTAAACTAAACCGTTAGCGCGCATGGCTCTTAGCAATCTGGAGGCAAACAGGGACACCAAAAGCTGGCATGTGTTCCAAATCTCATACTTTCTTATTTATACTCTGCATGCAGTTAGCATGCAGTATGCTACAATTGGAACACACCTTTTTTTCTTATTTATATCACTATTACATTGTGCCTTGATCTTGCCTCTGGCTTATACGATATACAGATATCTATCACATCGCTGGTTGTTTTAATAAAGAGGCTCCATTGATGTGATGTCACTTCCGCTGTGCACTTGATTGTGGATCAGAATCGCCAAAATAGCATGCAGATTTTAAACACTAAAAAAACTCAGGGGTTTTTTAATTCTCTAACGTGGACGGGAGGGAGGTCTTACTTCTTGGCCAGTGCCTTCATGTCACAGACCCAGGAGGTGCGGGTCCTGATGCGTCCTCCCATCTGGTCTGCGATGCCTCTCTTTGGCTCTGGCACAAAGACCAGGATCAGGGTCCCCGCAGTGATGCCTAAGACTGGGGAGACCTAGGGACAGGAAAGAGCTGGGTCAGAACATCACACTGACTAACACTGGGGAGACCTAGGGAGAAGAAAGAGCTAGGTCCAGAGCATCACACTGACATGGTGTTCAGAGTGGGGGCAGCTGGAGGAGGGGGTGTGTGTGTGTGTGGAGGTGGGGTGAGGTGGGGGGGGGGGGGGGGGGGGTGACATGAGATGCTGGGACAAAGAACAGTGTGTTTACCAGACTGAATGGACGGTCACTGTGTTTGCCGGTATGCCTGACATCCTATACAAGCCCTCTGGAACTGAGAACATTCCCTCTGCTTACTCTGTCGGCACTGTAGTGTGTGTGTGGTGTTTATGTGTGTGTGTGTGTGTGTGTGTGTGTGTGTGTGTGTGTGTGTGTGTGTGTGTGTGTGTGTGTGTGTGTGTGTGTGTGTTTATGTGTGTGGGCGTGTTTATGTGTGTGTGTGGGCTTGCCTGTGTGTTTAAGCTTACAAAACTCTAAAAGAGTCTTTTTTCAGCTTGGAGAGCCCTGCACCGGGATGAATGCCCGTCAAGTCCTATTGTGTTCAATATCATCTTTTATGGGTTATGAAGTTGCATGATTGTGCGTGTGTTGTGTGTGTGTGTGTGTGTGTGTGTGTGTGTGTGTGTGTGTGTGTTTCTGTGTGTGTGCTTTCCTGTGCTGTGTGTATACAAGACTCTAAAAAGAGCTTTTTTCAACTTTGAGAGCTGCTTTGTGAGCCCTGCACCAGGGTAAAAACCTCATAAGTGCCCAGCTTCTATTGTGTTAAATTGAATCTTTTATGGGTTGTGAGGTTGCATGTTTGTGCATGTGTGTTGTGTGTGTGTGTGTGTGTGTGTTTATTGTGGTGCATGTGTGTGTGTTGTGTGTGTGTGTGTGTGTGTGTGTGTGTGCGGGTGGAAACACAAAGACAAAAGGCCGGATGGGATGTGTATACAAGAGGATTTGTTCCAGTAATACGAATGACTTGCTTAAGCTCAACCAATTCCATCTGTCATGGGAAATTCATCACATCATATTTCATAGCTCATCCATATGCAAAAGTACTGCGGTGCTGGGAAATGTGCGTGTGTTGTGTGTGTGTGTGTGTGTGTTTTGTGTCTGTGTGTGTGTGTGTGTGTTGTGTGTTGTGTGTGTGTGTGTGTGTGTGTGTGTGTGTGTGTGTGTGTGTGTGTGTGTGTGTGTGTGTGTGTGTGTGTGTGTGTGTGTGTGTGTGTGTGTGTGTGTGTATAGGTGTGTAAAGAGAGTCTCTAGAAATGCGCTATATAAATACAATATATTATTCTTATGCTTGTGAGTGGTTCCTGTAGCTTTTTTCATTAAGCATTGAGTCTTCTGTGGCTCATAATAATCTGGCTGGTCCGCTGCTTCTGTTTAGCAGCTCAATTAGATGGGCATGAGCTCACAGTGAGAGGCAGCCTGATGGGGGAGGGGGAGGGGGAGGGGTATACATCTTAAAGAAAATTAATATTACCCTCGCAATTATTCAACAAGACACCAGGACTCTGTGCCCTTTGACCTTGACTCCCACAGGGCCCATTTTACATTTCCTGTAAGGACGGTTGGGAATCAAACAAACTAGCTACCGCCGTCTCGCGAGCCCCATTTCTAGGCACCCCCCCCCCCCTTCTTTCTTATCGTACACATGTTGGCCAAACAAGGGAAGGTCGCTGGAACACGTCGGGGCAAAAAACAAGCGGAAGCGCTGCAGTGTTTTTTCCTCAAAAGCAGGATAGCAGCCGCCGCACAGCGCCCGTTTCATGTCTCGCTATTTGTTTTCCTGTGCATGCCACACCGGTGATTTATCTGCTTTGAGATTGTGGTTTATTGGAATGCCATTGTGGCCTTTATGGAACAAACTGCTCCACTGTGTGTGTGTGCGTGTGTGTGCATGTTTTTCTTAATGCTCCACCAAGGCGAAAAAGAAATGGACATCCTGTTTCCTGAAGCCCAGAGTGAGTTGTCATGTGCAGGAATCTCTTCCACCAGCGCGCCATGCTGTGAGCGTGTTTAATGCCTTCCTTTAAAATGTTGTTGGGTCCATATAAACCAGGAGTCAGGCCATCATTTGTGTTAAGGGATTTTAAAAAGCTGACCCTGAAGTGTGCCTGGTCGGACTACTCCAGTTAGACCTTTCATTGGTGCTCTCCATTACGGCTGGTATGTCTTATGGAGCGGTTCACTTTCTAAAGGTTTTGTCTCCAGTGCTCAGTGGACGTCCCAGTAAAGTGCTATGACAACTGTGATTAATGCGCCTGATTAAACACCGGTGTCTGCTCTTAAGTGGGCGGTAAGTATGCTACTGCAAAAAAACAAGTCAAGTAAGAATTTTGTTTTTCAAAGCAGTACCCTATCATGGTGGGACAGTTTCCTACAGATACATTTCATTTGACGGTTGGAAAACAACCTTTAACCAAAAGCGATCGAGCTGAAGGCACCTCTGGGGCTTTTTGTGTCAGGTCATACTGAACTACCCTAAAAATGATGTTGTTTGGACACATTTTCTTTGGAAAGGGTGCTGTAGGTGGCTGGAGGGTGAGCTGCTATGGATGTGGACTGTCTGCGAGTTGTATGGCCTTTAGCTGTCTGTCCTGTGACCGCCTGCCCAGCTGTGTGTGTGTGTGTGTGGTGTGTGTTGTGTGTGTGTGTGTGTGTGTTGGTGTGTGTGTGTGTGTGGTGTGTGTGTGTCACGTGATTCTGCCCACTACCTTAGATCCATGCACACCCCACTGAGCCCCCACGGGAGGGATGTACCAACTGCCCTGTGTGTGTGTGTGTGTGTGTGTGTGTGTGTGTGTGTGTGTGTGTGTGTGTGTGTGTGTGTGTGTGTGTGTGCGTGCATGTTTGTGTTTGTGTTAGTGGATGATGAAGCCCCTTACCCTCAGCGCCCAGTGCCAGTCTCCTGCTGCCTCCTTGGCGCTGGAGCCCAGGATGTAGCCCAAGCCGCTGCACACAGAGACAGAAAGACTGCATGTTAGAAACACAAATAACATTACATACATTCCTACAAACCTGAATCGTAACCAATGCCTGTTATATATCATGAGTCATGAGTGTCCTGAGTTAGCTGCGTCTGTCATTTTCATACGCCTACACCACACACAACCTGTTTGTAGTGTGATTAAAGCCGCGCTGAGTGTTTGGGTACTTGACATGGGAGAGTATTATGACAGCGGAACTGATCAAAGCACCGGTTGCAACTTGGCTAGTTGGTCTATTTGTGGACTGATGTGAGTGATTTGTGCATGTAGTCACCCAAAAGGCAGGTGCAAAGTTGGCGCCCATGAAAGCAACATGATTGCAGTGCTAACAAGGGCTGATCAATTGAATTTCACCACATTTTACTTGAATTCGGAGCGGCGTTTTGTGTCCAGAAGAGAAATAACAGTGAAATGCTTTGCGGAGTAATGTAGCTAGATCAGATCAGATCAGATAAAGCTGCCCCCTATGCTGCGATAAGGCTTCTGCTGCTAGATAGCATCAGCATTTAAAGGACGAATAGTAAAACCCAAAGGCATTGAGCGGCAGAGGACTGACAGTCATGTATTGTGAGCATTATTTCCCCACAGCAATGCACAAGAACATAAAGAGTTGGTGAGTCTTTGCTATTGGTTAGCCATCACCTTGACCTATATGCACTAGAGCTGAATGGATGGACAGAAAAAAACATCTGAAAATATTTAGATAAGCAGTAAAACATCCGAGTCATTTCTCAAAAAAAGTGACTAATGTTTGCCGTTTCCAGATTCTCAGATGGGTATCTGTAGTTCATATAGTTGTATAGGCCTATTTCCTAGGCCCTAGACTAAGTGTGTATAAGTAAATCACACTACTAAGAGGACCTGTCTGTGTGCATGTGCAGAGCCCTCTGGCTGGCCAGGATACACCGCTTTGAAATAGCAGATTGAAGCAGTAGATTGATGATCAGGTGCGGCCAAAGAATTTACAGTTGCTTCTTATCAGCACTGGCTGCTGAAGGGCCAATACGTGATTTACTAGTTTCACACACACGCACACCACACACACACACACACGCCACACACGCACCACCACACACACACACACACGCACACGCACACAGACACACACACACACACACGCACAAACACACACGCACACACACACACCACACACACACACACACACACACACCTACACGTTCAGAGTGTATAGGGAAGGATCAGTCTGCGGTCGTGCTTCCATGATTAGTTCTCCAAAAATAACAGCGTAGCATATACGGGCCCAGACAGCATATGATATTTCCAGTGAGTGACTAACTGGCTAATCTTATCAGAGTCCGCCCAGAGAGTGTTTATGGAAAGTTCAACACCAACAATAAAACTCTAGTGTGAAAAATATGCACACATCAAACGCAGGCGTCCAATAGAAACCTGTCTGTCTGTGGTAGGGGCCAGGTCAGAACATTCTGAAAAAAGGAGAGCAGGGGAATCCATTTCCTGGGAATCCGGTGTGATTCCGAGGTCATTTCCTGGAAACAGTCATAACAACCTCCAGTCCAGCAGACAAACAAGTGGGAGACTGTATAGGATGTTTTAAAGTGCACTTTACTGAGGCACCACTCTTTCACCTTCTATTGTCTGTGTGTTGCCGGGCAGTTTACGGTGACCCAAACATTTTGGCAGCTCATAACGCTACCACTCAGAGGGGGCAGTTCACTCCTTCCTCTCCTCATTTAGCCATCCGCTATTAAAAAACTTCATCTATTAGTACACACTCCACTAGTTATTTAAACATGCATCACTGGTGGTTTGCTCTGCAACAGTGCCATGTTATGGATTACATTAATGTAATGCTAGTATGTGTGCAGTGTTTGGGAGAGACTGCAGTATATGTTTCCCCTTATATTAGCATTCTGTTGCGCTCCTGCATGCGAACTGAAAACCAGCGCAGCATGTAGGCAGATGCTCTCAAAGCCTGTGTAAAACGATAAACCACAAATGGCTCCTGTGTAGTGTACACTGTTACTGGTACATTCATCTTTTATAACTGGGATGTGTTTGTGTTGTCCCTGTGGCCCTCTTTTCCTGATTGAATGAAGTGAAAAGGTCGGAGATTGGAAGTTTAATAATAACTCAGTTTTTTTTCTCCCAAAATAGATAGCAGATCTAGTTGTTACCAGGCGGCTGCTTGAAGAGTAGAGGCTGTGTGTGTGTGGCTCTTACCTCCCCAGGGGGATGGCCAGGTAGAAGACAGACAGCATCATGGTGCGGCTGTTATTGGTGAACAGGTCTCCTATGATGGTGGGGGAGATGGAGGAGTAACTGGACTCTCGATACCCACCAGGCCCCGAGACAGCACAAACAGCCAGTAGTACTGCAGAGAAAAAGAGACAGGAAAAAATATTGATATATAGCTCAATAAGAAACAATTTAGTCAACCGCAGTGCCATTATTATTACTCAGAAGTTTGCTTTTACTATTGTATATTATTTTAGTGCCTCAATTAATTTGATTGTCCATTCGTTATTATTTTTGTGTTGTTTTGTTTTATTGCACAACCCTGGAAGCATTCCCAGCTTTTCATTTCCCTTGCATGTGAATGTGACAAATAAAGCTCTAGAAACAATCCTAAACTTTTGCTCACAACCATTTCTGTGTTTTCTGATTGTCTATCTACCAAGAGTTAGACATTCATGATGTACACGATTGGACAATACTGACCAAGACACATGTCACACAACTACATCACAATGATGCAAACTGTTGATGTTGTGGCACATTGCCACGAAAGGTTAGGGGAAGTTAATGACTATATAACAAATCAATCAATGAATTAACAAAAGCATTTGCGTGTGTTTAATCATAGTATAGTTTTATTGGCATATTATCTTCCCTTAGATGTGACAAGCGGATAAATAAATAAGATACAGTATATACTTAAAAGGCTTTAATAGGAGCATGCACACTGGCGGGGGCATCTGTGTAGGCAGCTGGATTGTTAACTGTTTCCATGGCAACTACTACTCACTGGATACGGCCTCCCATGTCTGCTGGTGATGATTCAAATAAATCTGCCCCCCCCCACACACACACTGCAGTGACGCACACTACCAATGTTGACCACTACTCTGCAAGCATGCATGGGTAAAATGAGTTGCATGTGTTGTAATGAAATGGCATTGGTAATGGTGCTGTACTGTATTAATCTGACCTTCTCTTACATTCACATTGCTTTACATTAGCTGGGATATTTTTTTTCTATTTCCATCTTTAACATATGCCAGCCCATAGTGGGCCATTATAATGTAACTGTGGGCTGTATGTGTATGTGAGCGTGAGTGTGATAAGGTTAAACTCTGCTAAGGGTTTTTCAGCCGTGAAAGGAGATTAATGAAAGTGCTGTAGCTAGCAGGAACAGTGACAGAGTAAGACAGTGGACCCTGGTCTGACCTGAGCTGTCACCCCAGGCTTCATGCTGCTGGATGGGACATGAGGTCACACAACACACACACACACACACACACACACACACACACACACACACACACACACACACACACACACACACACACACACACACACACACACACACACACACACACACACACACACACACACACACACACACACACACACACACACACACACACACACACACACACACACATCCTTGTACTTCTATCTTTGTGAAGACCTTTATTGACATAATGTATTGCATAGCACCTTGCCCTAACCTTAACCATCACAACTATTTGCCTTACTCCAACCCTCACACAAACCCCTAACTTAAACATAATTCTAACCTGAACCTTAAAACCAAGTTTTAAATGATCCTTTTTAAAGAAGTGAGGGCCAGCCAAAATGTCCTCTTTTTCAAAAATTGTCCTCACTCCGATGGTTAAAAGCTTACATTGGTCCTCACAAAGATTCCTGTACAAGTTCACACACACACACACACACACACACACACACACACACACACACACACACACACACACACACACACACACACACACACACACACACACACACACACACACACACACACACACACACACACACACACACACACACACACACACACACACACACAGTTTTGGACCTATTGCATAGCCTATTCACAATGCTGCTTTCAGCTAAACGCTAATGCCTAGCTGCTATAAAATGCTAACAAAATAACAATGCTAGCATGTCAATGTTTAGCCTAATGCTTTTAATGTTCACCACCATCTCATTTAAGTGTCTGCTTACATGTTAACATTAGCTAATTAGCACTAACTTTAAAAAAACAATCATTTATGCACATCTCAACCATAATTTAAAGGATTTAAAAGCTTTAGGAAAAAAATGTGTTCTTTACCACTTAACCTTCTCCGCACATAAGCAATTATCTATTAAACAGGACCTAGAAGGTTTGACACTCATTAGAGTAGGCTACTGTGTCAATCGGCCCACTTCATTATGCGATTTTGACAAAGGAAGGTCATATCTGTCCTTACGGTTGTAGATAAAATGTATTTAATACATAAAATTGTCATTAAAAACACTAAATGATCATAACATCCCAGTCAGGCTTTATTACAACAGAAGCATGAAGCTCACCGGTCATTATCCTTGTCTCACACTCTTTATATTCATGAGGTGCAAAGTTAATGAAACGAGTCATGCGCTTCATTGGAATGGAAAACAGTTTAAATAGACTGTACCCCAATGTGTTTTAAATGTGAAATGACCTTTGGGCTAAGAAGTGAACATTGGAGGATATTCTTTTTGTGGTTATGCAGTTTAAAACAGTATGCATTTTCAAATAATGTCTGTTTTTCTGTTACATAAGATCTGAACTCCTTATATATCTGCCGCAGAATCCTTTCAGAATGCCCCAGAGTGTCTCCAATGCATAATGATAGGACTTGGTTGTAAGTGGTCATTAACATTTCATTACATGTCATGTCTTTCATTTCTCATAGCGACAGGCCCCGTGCTGCTGCTATATTACATAAGAAGGCATCCATCCAGCCCTGCTCACATCTGATTGTCACACTCTGGAACATGTCTTAAGGGGTGAAGTGAAAGTTTAAGGGCCAAAGGACTGTGCGTGCTGAGGACCACTCATCTCCTCATCAGCATGTTAAGTGGCATTTTGTCTAATGGGAAAGAGGCCCTTAAGTTCAGCTTAGCCACAAGCAACCTCAATGTATCCGCCCGCTTGTATGTTATCCTGTGTAACTTTTATGAGCTCAGTAAAGAGAAAAATTTAAATTCATTTGATTTTGTACTTGTCTGTTTTATCACGATTTGTGATGATTTGCGATATGCGGGACACAGAAATGTTACCTTGGCTATTTGAACAAATACTGTAGAACATTTGTGATGGTTGAGACGTGGGCTTAGAGAAATATGTCTAATTTCTATTTAGTTTGCTTATTCGGAGTCGCCGGATCTATCGTATTATATTACAAATAGTGTATTGTAATTGGTCAATTGTGTGGCATGACACAAAAAATAAACTTCATTCATTCATTTATTCATATAGACACATGGCTACCATCTTGCCTCCTAGCAGAGGGGTCTATAGGGGACTGTCCCCCCTGACACCATCCTCTCTTCTGAGCTGTCATCCCTTCTTCCACAGCTCTGGGTTTAAGAGCCTCGGAGGGGATCGTGCTTACTCATTGAAGAAAGACACTGTGGGCCTCCACCATGCAGCTCTGCATACATTCAACTAATGTACTTTTGGGGGGGGGGGGGTGCTCGTGGTGTAGTGGTTAGAGCACCCCCCCCCCCAAAAAAAAGATTGAGATTATCCGTGTGTTGTATCTTTAATGCGTCTGTCCATCAACACTGTACAGTAGGGTCTTTCTGTATAAAAGCCGCACAGACATGCACATGTACATGCACAGAGCCTTCTACTGTAATGTGATGGCTGCTGTCAGTGGGATACCCCTCCCCCCACAGAAGAGTAATGGTATAGCACTGGGGGGCTTTTGGAAGATACCAAATCTAAATCCACTTGTCAAGGGGGGCAGAGGAACAACGGCAGAGCCTTATCTTTCTAAAGGGGTTGTAATTGAGACAAGGCTGAGGCATGGGCCTTCATTAGTTGATTGGCTGGTAGCCAGTGAGAGAGAGAGGGAGAGAGAGAGAGAGAGAGAGAGAGAGAGAGAGAGAGAGAGGGAGAGAGAGAGGAGAGAGAGAGAGAGGGGAGAGAGAGAGAGAGAGCGAAGGCAGGGAGACATAAAGAATGTCCACTAAGGCAAAGTGGGTGTCTTGACTTAACGAGCATATCATTTCATTTCACATGCCTTAACATCAAGCATATCCAGAACATAAGAGAATGATTATAGCTCATCTCGTCACAGGCCTAATAGAAGCGTTATGCTGTATAGTTCTTGAGCTGTGGCTGTTGAGACAGATGTTGTGTGAGATGTGGTTACCTCTTTGCTGATGAAGGAGCTGGACAGAGTCACAATGGACCAGAAGAAAATGCCACAGCTCAGGATGACCTTTCTGTTGAAGCGGTCGCCCAGGTAACCGAAGATTGGAGCAGCCACCATGAAGCTGCAGATGAAGACTGCAGAGAGGGGAGAATAAAATGGGAATGTTACAGACAGAATCATGACAAATCTGTTTTCAGTCAGATAGTAGTTGATACAGTTAGTTATTGCACTGAGGTGGTAGGATGGCCTAGAGGTGGCCGACCAGTAAACATGAGGTTGCTGGTTCGATCCCCGGCACCGGACAGGAGGGTGTTAGTTGTAAAACTAGTTGTGGCTGGTATTACATCTACGGTGCCCACCATCTCTACCATTGTGTCCTTGAGCAAGGCACTTAACCCCAAAACTGCTCCAGGGGCGCTGTACTGCGGCTGACCCTGTGCTCTGACCCCCTCCGAAGTGTGGTAACTTGAGAGGGGATAAGTGGAAAGACAAATTTGAAATTTCAATTTCAACCATTGACTAATAAAGTAACTTAACTTAACATCCTCCAATTCCATTAGAACTAAGCCAAGCATGTCAGCTTCCAGTTCCCCCCTTATTAAGCCAAGAGCTGTCCAGATCCACTGTGTGATAGCAGCCGGGGCCCAGAGACAGTGAGAGGACTGCCAGAGGACACCTCCATTCAACTCCCACCAATTAGGATACCATTATAGCCAACTTCTACTATACTTACAACACAATGTAAAAACACAGATGATGTCAAAGCGAAAGGGGATATGGGTCGAGAAGGATTCAATTTATAAAAACAAGAAAAAGGAACAAAGAAAAAGTGTAGAAGAAGGACTTGGCCAAATCCAGCAGCTCTGAAGGCCAGACACTGCAAGCTTAAACATTGTTTTTCAAATACTGAGATTTTTGTCATGTCTTTTTTCATACTAGTATAAATAAAAGGTCCAACATGTACATTTGATTTGACTAAACCTAGTGTGTTAGCATCTGTATATTTCTCCTATAGCCGACAACCATCTTTGATTTATTTAAATGTAAAAAGGATGTATCCAAAATATTTTCTATTAAAACTTTGATCAATACTATGTTGTAAAAAATCAAACAGATATTTAACTCTGGCTTTATTGGACATCTAGCTTGTTTTTTTATAAAGATGCAAATTTGCACATATTGCCAAATTTGCATATTTATCCAAACATTTCTGAAAAAATACATCAATTAATTTTAAGTATGTAAGTAATCTAAATGTTCACGATATTGATAATATATATATAATTTTTTTTTTGCCCCAATTCACCTGCAGTGTCTCGCCTTAAACTGAGCAGATGCGAGCACAATGTCCCATACCAGCCCTGATTGTTTCTTCCAGGGAGGGAGGGGGAGTGTGGCCGCTTGCATGGCCCATTCACTATTCCTCCATCTTAATTTCTTACAACCTGGCTCATGTCCCAGTGAATGGAACACAATGGCTTTAAAATGTCTTCCTCTTTATTGCTTAATTGCTCAAATTGCTGACTGGACCATAGGCCTCCTTTCTCAGGGCTTTTTAAACAATATGTATGTGGAGGAGCACCGAGCCCAAACAGCTGCATTTTTAATGTTCACTCAAACTGTTGTTCTGTGTCTTGGCAGAGGGGCAGAGATGTTACTGTTGACAGCGGTGAGGGGGAGAGGGGGAGTGGGGGAGGCAGGCTGCAAGTGTTTGACACATCATCAGCATAAACACACAGCCAGAGGAAGGAGGGATGAGAGAGAGGAGAGGAACGTTATATAAACGGCAGCATGGCAGTCCTACAGCTGCTGAGGCCAACCAGCAGGACAGGGGGGACAATAATCAGATTATAGCCTCTAGTAACTGTGGTTTGGAGCATGTGATATTATGGTAGGAAAAAAAACAAAAGAAGATTTCCTGTTTTTAGGAATATAAGGTCGCTGGAAAAATTAAGAGACCAGTCTGGATTTTTCTTCAATCTTCATCTCTACATTACTTATTGAAAATGCTCTCTTTTTTTATGACAAAAAATAGTGGTATTGGAATTTGGGTGCACATCAGAAACAACTTCCAATAGCACATGAGATTAAGAGCACTTATTTGAGTACACTTGTTTTTTATAAAGCAGCAAACTCTTCTCTGTGTTAACACATGTAATCACATGGAAATTATAGTGGTAATCGTGGTGACAGCAATTCCCACATTTTGTCATTCAATCATTTCTGAAACACCAATGGCTATTTTCAATCCTGATAAACAAACATGAGATATTTCTCCAAATGAATTGATCATATCCCAGAAGAACTCCATTAAAAGGACTGCGCTGCTTTAGCCACCTGTGCAAATTAGAGAAAAAGATGACGTTCAATTAACAAATCACACGCAAGGGTGAAATGCACACAAACTGCACTGCCAGACAGGGTCCTGGGTGTCCCTGTTTATTTCGCATGTACGTAAATAGGGACTATTCCAAAATTCAGCGCAAAATTGTTCCCTTTCTATGCAAATAAGCCTCGTTACAAATACCACCTAATTCACAACCGTCTTAATGCTTCGTAAAAGTGTAAAAGTGCCACCTGTAACAGTGCTGCAGGGGAAGAGATCCGCTTACTCACTTGAACGCAAAAGGAATGTGAACTGCACTCAGCTGTCAAACCTTGTGGGTGGGTGTGTTAGTGCCGGCATATAATGACTGCAAATTATTTGGAGGATATAAGAGGGCAGAATGCGGGTGCTATTGATCTGAAATCATGCAGTTATTAGCGTGCACACTCCATTCTTAGTGGACCTTGGCCCTTTAAGGTTTACCCTCTCTGGTAAAAACACACAGGTATCCTCCAGTGTGTCCTCTCATTGTGTGTTTTAGAGACAAAGAAAAAAAGAATCCCATTTCAGAGAGTGAAATCTAATATAAAAATGTAATTTAAATACTTTAATTAATGAATGAATCAGTTACAGTTATGGCTTTGGGATTGCTTTATCTATCAATTACAGATCCTCAGTCTCTCCCAGGCTCAACTCTACAGTATATCCCCTCTCTTCTTCTGTCCCTCGCTCTCTTGTCGTTTGCCTTCTCTTCCTCTGTTCCATCCATCATGAGCCATTCTGTGGCTGGAAGTGCCGCGGGTCTGTTGTGTAATGCTTAATGACTCTGATGAATGCTCAGTGTGGGTCCGGCCACCGGCAACCATGCGCACGCACCCACACAGCAACACACACAGACACACACATACACATGCGCGCACGCACACACCATGCACGCACGCACGCACGCACACACACGCACGCACCACACACACACACACACACCCCACACCACACACACACACACACACACACACACACACACACACACACACACACACACACACACACACACACACACACACACACACACACACACACACACACAACACACACAGAGAAACACATAGAGGAGCAGGGTGTAGTGCACACTAAACGCTGGAGATAAGACGAGGGTGAGGTCCACAATCAGCCAACACCAGCTGCTTCTGCATGGCTTTTTTGTCTTAAGCCAGGGGGCCCCACAGGTCATTACCGTGGCTGTTTAGCAGCTTGTCAGAAATACATATTCAAACATCATTAGCTGGCCTATTTTTGGTCATTAGCAGGACCACACACCACTATCTCCCTGTGCGTGTGTCTTATTCCAAGTATAATATGTGATTTGTTGATAAGCTATAGGCCACTTTGTTAAGGCTCATTATCACCTCTTAGCAGTGTCGGCACATGAGAATGAGGCCTTGACAGTGTGGTTGCATTTATTCAGAGTTGACTTTGCTTATTAACCTTGCTGCATTATTAGTTACAATATGCTTCATGCTGGGTGTGAGTTAGGCCTCAGTGTATAAGCACAGATCTAGAGGACACTTTACTTGGCCACGAAAGAGTTACTAACTCCTTTGGTAGATACCTTGAAAGAAAACACACACTTCTCTAGAAGCTACTTTTAATTGGACCGTACAATAAGAATCAGCTTTGTTCACTTGACGAAGTGGGAACAGGGGAATGTTGCCATGGTGTTTCTGTTGGGAGCAGAAACAGGTGCGACCTTCTACAGAATCAAGGTGTTAGTTTCAACATCGCAACATTTTATCCCATCAAACTTCTCTCCAATTAGAGTCAGCCACAGACAACAGACGACCCTGCTGTGCTCTGCATACACTACAGATTGTCTTCTTCTGTTTCAACCTACATGATACATCTAGCAGAGAATAGAACATCTGTAACAGTTTAGAACAATGGGACAACATGTCTCCTATATTAGAACATTTGATATAAAATGTATTTGTAATTCATCCTACTGAAATCAACAGTAATCTTTCATGATTGCATTTTGATAATGAATCCAATGTTTCATATATATAAATGTATTGGCAGATTGTGCATATACAGTAGGAATAATCTGTCTTATATAAGGCACATGCTGTCCCTGCCACCAGATGCACACTGTAATATCACATGTAACCCCTCATGGAGCCTCCTCTGCTCCCAGGAAATCCCCCGTCACTATAAAGACTTGTCTGTGAAACCACCCCACTGTTCTCCTGTCACTTTGCAAAACCCTTACAGCAGGCCAGAGGAAGAGATCTGTCATGCTTCGGAGGCAAAGATGTCCTCCCGGGAAATGCTCCAACTCATTTTGAACAATCCATTCTGTTTTCTTAAAATACATTTAAAAAAAGTAGTGTTCAAAAACTTGTCCTTGGCACTACATCACATGTTTTTTTTTAATGTTTTCAAGGTTTGTTAAAGTCTCAGTACAGATTGTTATGTGTGCCACATAATGGGCAGTGGAGGCGTTGTGTCCGATATGTTTGATTAGCAAGAAATGGACTCAATGACGAGAAAATAAATGTTCAATCTATTTAAGTACATTGACATGACTCACAATAAGCCAGGTTACACCTTCAACACTCTTGTGAAGTCTTTATAGAAAAAAAGCTACAAGTGGAATTGTCAGGGGATGTGACTAATTATTATTTTAATTTTTTTCTACCTTATATGGCCATCACTGTTGAACAGGTAGCAGGAACAGGAAGTGGAGTGACTACATCTCTTTGACTGACACATACAGTAAACAGCTATTGAATATGAAACATGCGGAAAATGTTGCCCGTCCTCACCAGTCACATTCTTGCGGTGAGAGCCATTGTCTCTCTGTTTATTCTTGTTTATGCAGTGGAAACACCGCAAAGTTCCATGTGTGTTGTGTGTGAGATCAACCTTGGCTCATCACCAGAGATGGCAATCTCTCATAAATAGAGTGCATATGTGAGAAATAATCAGCAGTGAGGAGCAGACATTCTGTGTGTGTGTGTGTGTGTGTGTGTGTGTGTGTGTGTGTGTGTGTGTGTGTGTGTGTGTGTGTTGTGTGTGTGTGTGTGTGTGTGTGTGTGTTTGTGTGTGTGTGTGTGTGTGTGTGTGTGTGTGTGTGTGTGTGTTGTGTGTGTGTGTTGTGGTGTGTGTGTGTGTTGTGTTGTGTGTGTGTGTGTGTGTGTGTGTGTGTGGTGTGTGTGTGTGTTTACACTGCAGGTCAAATGGGAGGACCAGTTTTCATAACCTCATCTGTATGGTCAGCTTTGACTGCTTTCCAGACAGTAACATGTTCAATCGGCATTTTTAGTGTAGTGTAGTAGAATGGTTCTTTTACTTTTGAGCTACACTGATGCATCTCCTGTCTAACTTTTGAGAGATCAGATCAGATCAAAATAAACATCATTGTTTTCAAAGCAATAATGTGATTGATCAGTGTTACAGATAAAGCACAGCTATCTTCTAATGCTGGATGCACTGTAAACATGATAAGGTTAGGAAGACTAGATCTATAGTCACTAGATTGTTTTGAGGCAAACTCTAATGATATTTTGGCGAGATAAGTTATCATTAATATGTATTGTAACTTTAAATTTTGAGTTCTACAATTCAAGAATTCAACAAAGGTAAGGTTGTGCCAACATATCATTTTTTGTTCAGAAAGTTTTCCAGACCATTTTAACACTGTTTAATATTTGAATAATCATTTTGAACGACTTGGACTCTGTTTTTTCTGTTTGACAAATAGTTAGTTACAGGCTCAACTGTCATTTTTGGAAATTCTCTGTTAGACTGAACTAACTAAAAATTTGAATTTTCATTACAAATGAATGAAATCTTAACCAAAGATAATTAGTTAGGCAGTTTGAAGTTAATCAAAACTAAACAAAAAAAATCTAGCAAAGACAGATGCCTTGGAAAATTTGAGTTCTCCTTACTCTTTGATTTTGTCTGATCCTGAATTCACTGACTTTTAATTCTGATAACAGTCCTCACTGAGGGCAGGTCATTATAACTATTTGTGACGTCACCATCACATAGCCAGGTATGTCTGAAGGAAGTGACCCAACCGTAGACAACTTAAACAAGCCCTATCGGCTAGCCTTACATCCTGCCTTTATCACAAGTCTCAAGCGCCATGTTAGCTACTATTAGCTTAACACACACACAATCCTTTCTTTTACAGCTACTCTTTATCTGATAGCTATAAGGGCTCACCAACCTTTTTGAACCTGAGGGCTACTTCATGGGCACTGAGTCACGAAGGGCACCCAGTTTGATACACTCTTCTGAAATAACAAATTTACTCAGTTTGCCTTTAGTTATATATTATTATTATTATTAATGATTAATGATATTCATCTATGTGAAGACACTGATCATGTTAATGATTGCTCACAATAATGATCAACAATGACTTAAAAAAGGTGGGAAACTGATTATTATGCTATTTTTAGAACAGGCCTGCGGGCGCCTCATATGGTCCTTGCGGGCTACCTGGTGCCCGCGGGCACTGTGTTGGTGACCCCCAAGGCACAAGTTATGAAAACAAGCTGTCTGGATAATTAATGGAGAGAAAAATTGTGATTAAATTAATATGTCCACTCAAAACTAAGCTATGCAGTAAATATGGAGATCACTGTAACCTTATTGAATTGTTTGAACAGTTTAGTCATGTATTACTGTCACGTCATCTGACTACAGGGAACCTGTTTGAAGCCATAGAAGTAGTGAGTCTGTATTTTCAAGCCAAGAGCGAATCATTTGATCATTAATCTATTTCATTCTCTTTGTAGCCAGGGGTTTGACGCCCAAAAAAAAAAAATACAAAAAATAGTCTCTTGAACTCACTGTCTACTTCTGACAGCATAGATAACAGCAGTCCAGAGAAATAAACTCAAACTTTTTTCCCCACAAAGAATACAATGCATTCTAAAGTTCTCCAGTCTTTAACGCGCCTATCAGGTAAACCAAACCATCCAAACCGGTTCGGACGATGCTCTCTATAACTCTAAATGAGATTCTGTGCATATTTCTCACCGTCTCTCTGACAGAAGAAATTAGATCATTTACACATAGTTTTTAGCACATTCCATGAGAGGACAAAGGCTGTGAGGGAAGTCAAAACAGCAGACACACTAACTGCTACTCTGAGACAGTCAGGCATTTAAGTGTAACATTACTGTGTTGTCATTACTGTGTTGTCGACACAGGTGAATCATGTTGTCCGCTGGTTACCTCTTTTGTCATCCGGATATGTAAAGTCAAACGTGCATTCAGTAAGCCTGTTTGTCAGCCTGGTGGTGTAATACATTATATAAAGCCCTTCCTGGAGCAAATCCTTTTACCAAATATCTCACTGATATTTAAAACATTATTGCAATTGAAATGACTATCTTTTTTGGGATCTTACTATTTTAACATAACAAATCCATTAGGTCTGCAGTTATAAATTGGCACCTAATCGTTGAATTTATATTGGTTCTTTTTTAATATTCCTCGTCTCCATGGCTCTATTAGACACTCTGATGATTATTTTTGTGGTTCATTTTTGGGTAGACATTTTACAGTCAAATAATCCCTATATATAAGTTTGTACAGACATAAAGTGACAGGGCACATGGAGGACCCTACATATGATACAGTGGAGCCTGTCAGAAGCGTGTTGTTTGGCGGTGTTGATAGTCAAGACACTGAATGTGTAACATCAACTCAAAAACTGAATACAATTGAGCAAGCTGTATAACCACTGGCAGACCCATATTCACGCACGCACACACACACACACACACACACACACACACACACACACACACACACACACACACACCACACACACACACGCACACACACACACACACACCACACACACACAACACACACACCACACACACACACACACACACACACACACACACACATACATATACACACACACACAGAAGGGGGGGGGGGAATAGAAAACACCGGACATCCAGCTTCGCTTTGATAGGACAGCAGAACAAAACCTACTGGGGATGACTCACCACTTATAATTCAATGCCACTGTAAAAACAGCATGAGGGGGAGTGCACGTATGACGCACGTATGTTGTGTGTGTGTGTGTGTGTGTGTGATTGATGTCCACTCATACATTACCCTATGAAACACTAGTTTAACCCCTGGAGAGAGCACCTGTGAGGCCCTGCATCCTGCTATGTGTGGGAAGCCCAATGCTCAGCCGCCCATTTGATCCATTGAGACACTTTGTCTGTCTCTGTACGGAATATTTCACATTTCATCTTGAAGTTGACTGACAGAAAGTTCATTTTAAAAGAAGTGCTTGAATGCTCCATAATCCCCTCTATACTGCCGGTGCAGATGTACACGGCAAAATATGTGTCTGCTGATTGTCAGGCGCTCCTTTGAAGCTCCTACCTCTGACGTGTTGATTGTTGAGGTGAACAGGTCGTCACAGATTCAGGTGCCCTACAGCTTAACATCTAAAAAACAGTTTTGTGTTTAACATCAAGTGGCACAGTGCTACTTCACGCAATGCAAAATGGAGGCAATAATTTGAAAAAGTTTAAATGAAGTAAGCATTGGAATCTGAAACTTGTAACATTGAACAGAACTTGCTATACATTACATCGAAATGAATCATTATTATTATGCTACCCCTAAAAGCCAAATCTCATCAATTTGGATCTCTAAGTATCCCTAGCTTTCCCTATCATCTTTTTAGGTTTGCAATGTGGGTAATTCCCACTGTCCCTGAAGTTGCAGCTGTGAAACCTGCCAGTTAGGACAGACCAACGTCTCACCAATGAGGGATAACAGTGTAAAGAATTCTCTAGCGTCCGTCAGCTGCCACAGAGAGACAGAATTAGAGGAATAGGAGAAGTCCTCTAGCTGCAGGTCTGTGCATGTCTGCAGGTTCTATGGACCCGTCATCTGGTGCCCAAGTGTCACTTTGACCTGTTCACTGTGTGTGTGTGTGTGTGTGTGTGTGTGTGTGTTTTGTGTGTGTGTGTGTGTGTGTGTGTGTGTGTGTGTGTGTGTGTGTGGTGTGTGTGTGTGGGTGACAGTTTTCATCACAATCACAAACACAGAAACTGTAACATAAATATAACTTCTCCCCTTCCTCCTTCACTTTGCGGCAGCCTCTGTATGAAGATTAAAGTATGGATGACTTATGTCTGTCAGTCAGTAAAACACAACTTTTATAACTTGGTAGAATAAAGAAGGTCTCTCAAGCCTAGCCTAATATTAACTGGATTGTCATTTAAGCGCATATATTACATAATTCATTTCATAATGCCTGGTATGGAAGGGACTGCTGTTAATATTACTTCACAACAAAAAGTGTCAATCACATGAATCGCTGCTTCAAATGGGAACTGTGAACAATACCAAGCCCTGCTTTGGGCACAGCCGTTCATTCTAAAGGGATGTGAGATTTGGCTGCTGCTATTTTTAGATTTTAAGGTGACATCTCTTTTGTGTCACTACATTATTGTTGGTGAGTCACCTTAACGATCATACAAACAATACATGTGAATCTGTCATTTCAACACACACGGCGTGAGAACCAAACTTATCATTACTCTTAAGGTTACCGGTTCAAACCCTTGTGATGACATACAACAAGGTAATCCAAGCCTTCACATACCACTGTCAGGGATATCTCAACCACACAGAATATGTCAGGCATTCTGAAGCCTTCACAGTGAAGGAACTTAACACCATGTAGTCTCACACATACAAGTTCCACATACAAGTAGTATACAGCGACGGGAGATGCATGGATGCAGTTGTAGACCACTGATCGCACCAAATGAATGGATCTGCCCTCTATATTTTTTATTTTTTTTAGCCTTTATTTATACAGGTAAATCCCATTGAGACCGGAGACTCTTTTTCAAGGGAGACCTGTTCCCAGTGACACGTTACCATTCACACACACATTCATACACCGATAGCAGGCTGACTATCGACATTCACACGAGGCAAGGTGGGTGAAGTGTCTTGCCCAAGGACACAACAACCATAACACATGGGAAGGGCGGGGATCGAACCGCCTACCCTTCGGACATTGGCCGACCCGCTCTACCACCTGAGCCACAGTCGCCCCCGAAACACTGCCAACTAAATCAGTGACAAAACCACATTCGACAGGGTCAAAACCTTTCATAATAAAAGCGCTTCAATTCTGATGCTCATAGAGAATCCTATAGAGAGTCATGGTAACCTACTGTCACTACAGCAGAAGCCACAGGCATCCTGATTCAAACAGATCATGTCCATGTATGTACACAGTGTGGACACGATGACAAGCAGAGGCTCGTAAATGAAGTGAGTGAAGTGACAGCTAGAATAAACCTCATTGTCTTCTTAATGAAGGAAAAGAGACACACCTTCAAAGTAAAACACAAGTATGCTTGTTATTTATATAGATCCTTTTATAAATCTTTGGGTGGCAACTCCTTTCATTAATTCTTATGTCCCAGTGTGGTGTTTCAATTGATGATTATTGTAATACAGAGGTTTATATGGTATATACGTTTACTGCCGAATTGAGGCTATGTTGAACAGAATGCAGCCTGGAGGTGTCTCACTATCTCTGGTATCGTATTAAATGATATACAGATAGATATACGCACAATCTAATGCTGTTTACTGGAGTTCTGGGTCTCGTTCAAGACCTTTGTGTATCTTCTATGGAGCGGAGTAATTTCACTCTTCTCTCTGCCCCATACTCAAAAGAAATAAGTATGTGAGAAAGAAAATCAATATTCATTACTAGAAAAAAATAAGTGTTTTCAGGTGTGCAGTACCGTACCACTGGGAGTGTCAGCCGCAGCTTTGTCACTACTCCTTCCTGTCATGATGCATTGGCCTGCCTGTGTGCCTGTGTGCCTGGGTGCCTGGGTGTGACACATAACTTCAGTGTTAGTAGGACACCAGAGCCGTACCAACCCTCAAGACGTTCTCACGCATTACATCCCTGCTTCCTCCATGGATTCCCCAACTGGTGTGGCTCTCTGAAACATTTCTGCATTCCTCAGACTTTCTGTTCAACCACTAACTCCCTCTGCGTTCCGTCTTCACCAGGGTTAGATTACCGATGTGTTGGGTGTATGGCGTTTTGATAAATGCCCACATGGAGCCTGGGAAACACCCCAGCAAACCGTTTCCGTCAAACTCAGCAGCTAGAATTCCTGCAGGAGCTTACCATGGAGCGCCGCCTATAATGCCAACTTAAAGCCCCTTATTCTTTTTTATTCCTTTCCTTTCGGTTACTGTGAGAGCGGATAACTTGTCAGCACAGCTATACAGCAGAAATCATACCCAGTGTATATACCTGCTAAGAGCAGCTGGGGAAAATGACACGCTGCTTCAAACACCAGGCCGACCGGCTGGCTGGCTGGTGGCTGTCTGGCTGGCTGGCAGGAGTGCACTAGTGGAACACCAGCTTTTGCACATTACCAGCACACACATACTATAAGAAAAACACATATGGTTATAATAAAGAAAGATCCTAGCTCTGGTTCTGAAAACAGGGGAACAGTAGTGTGATGTGCAGTCAATGACCCAAGCTGCAGTGATTTATCTCCTGGGATGGTTTCATAAGGCATCGAGCAGAGGTTCAGTAGCAGCTACTGCCTGGGTCTGAGTTTGTCTTTCCTGTTATTTTCCATCAGTTACTACAGGAGCAGGGTTAGACTTAAAGATATGCAACCAGCTGAAATGACAGATGACTGGTCTCTGCTTTTTCTGTGATTGTGACAGTGAGTGTTCTTGTAGGTTAGTCGTGTTCATGTAATATGAAAGCTAGACTAGGGCTGCACCATTTAGAAAAAATACAGCTCTGAAAAAAATAAGAGAACAGTCTAGATTTGTATTAAATCTTCATCTCTACATAACTTATTGAAAATGCTCTTAATGATAAAAAATGTATTGGAATTTGGTAGAAATGTTGTCATTAGTTTATATTATAAAACCAAAATGTTCATTCTCTTCAAACATAAGCCTATAAATAGTAAAGCGAGAGACACTGAACATTTGTAGAGCTGTATCTAGTTGTGATAATTGTGACTGATATTGCAATTGCGATATGATTTGAGACATTAGAGAGAATGCTCACTATGACATCATGATTCTAATTTTTCATTGAAAAACATACTGACTTATTATGGTGTGATTTTGTGGGGAAGTGACCCAACTGACTTTTTAATTTCTAAAGTATATCTTTGCAGTAAAATTATTGTATCGTCCAATATTCCAGGTAATACTCAATTTAACTTGTTATTTGTAAATTGCTAGGTCATTTGGAGATTCAGTGAAATTTCATTTATTTTGCAGATGTAAGCTAGACACACTCATACAAGCACGCATGACTTACACATACAGACGTTCTTTTAATGGTGCAAGCAGCAGCCCTATCTTTGACCTTGACTTGCTTTATGAGTGGAGCACTGGTGTTCGACCAGGAGGGGCGCTTGTGTGTGTGTGTGTGTGTGTGTGTGTGTGTGTGTGTGTTGTGTGTGTGTGTGTGTGTGTGTGTGTTGTGTGTGTGTGTTGTGTGTGTGTGTGTGTGTGTGTGGTGTGTGTGGTGTGTGTGTGTGTGTGTGTGTGTGTTGTTGTGTTGTGTGTGTGTGTGTTGTGTGTGTGTGTGTTGTGTGTGTGTGTGTTGTGTGTGTGTGTGTGTGGTGTGTGTGTGTGTGTGTGTGTGTGTGTGTGTGTGTGTGGTGTGGTGTGTGTGTGTTGGGCTGTGCGTGTGTGTGTGTGTCTGTGCGTGTGTGTGCGTGTGTTCCTCATTGATCTGTTGATGGCACTCGGAGCACAGAGAGCGGAGCCCGTCGTGTCCTGCAATCGATCTGTGTGCAACATCTATTTTTTTTCTTCCAGGGAAAATGTCACCAAAAATCCTGTTACCATAAATGCTTGATCACTCCCAAGAGCACACAAAATATGATGAAACAACAGGCAACATTTTCCAATCTGTCACGGTGTTTGTGTACAGTTTGTGTCACGTTTAAAAGCAAGGCGGGGCGAATGGAGGTCTAGATAGGACGTTTACACGGAGAGGGGTTGACAGCCTGCTTGTTAAATTGGCCTTAACATCCTAATTGCACTGGCAGTCACTCGTCTGTGTTGCTATTGGTCCGTGGACGGGAAGTGAGTGGGTAAAGGAGACAGGGAGCAGGGTGCCAATCATCACCCAACAGCTGCCCTCCTCCGAGAGGTGGCCTAAAAAAAACTGCCGGAGATGGAGTCTCACACACACACACACACACACACACACACACACACACACACACACACACAGACTGGGATGTCGACACATCATCAGGTCACCGTTGCTATTCTGGTCTAAGCTGTAAAGAGGGGCCGCTGAACACCAACGCAACGCAACTATTTGGCTTCAGGAGTCAATAGTGGAGCAGATTAAACCCTCTGCGCCATGCATGAGCACAGGGAGGGAGGCACAGGTGGGCTCTCTCTTCCCCTATGCCTCCTCCAAGGTGTCAGGGGGAGTGACAACAAGACAGCAACAGCTGCCAAACCGTCCACAGAGAGGAGAGAGAGAGAGAGAGAACGACAGGGAGAGGAGAGGGGAAAGAGAGAGAGAGAGACAGCGAGAGAAAGAGAGAGAGAACGAGAGGGAGAGAGAGAAAGAGAGAGAGCGAGACAAAGACAGGGAGAGAGAGAGAGAGGGAGGTACAGAGGGATACCAACGAGGGCAGCAGACAGAATAGGAGCAGCTGTGAGTGGCCCAAACAGCTGATCAAGCACTGATAGATCCACTTCCCAATGTGTCAAAAAAATTAATAAATGTTTGACAGGCAATGAACATAAACCTACACAACTGGCCACACGTCAGCGCCAGTGAATAGACAGGTTCAAGCCAGCTGCACAATGTGAAAAGGAAACAGATAGGAAAACTCCAATTTTCAAGGCAACTGTTTTGACCAGATTTCTGAGTTTTGAGCTGTTGGTGTGGGTGCCTGCACATGTGTGTGTTGTGTGTGTGTGTGTGTGTGTGTGTGTGTGTGTGTGTGTGTGTGTGTGTGTGTGTGTGTGTGTGTGTGTGTGTGTGTGTGTGTGTGTGTGTGTGTGTGTGTGTGTGTGTGTGTGTGTGTGTGTGTGTGTGTGTGTGTGTGTGTGTGTGCGTGCGTGCATGTGTTTGTGTGCTGGTGTCCTGTTTCAGACAAGGTGGGCAGCCCCACAGGACAGGGGGCCCAGACAGTATGCGAGCTGTTTTGAGCGCCGGCTCCTTATTAAGCCGCACTGTGTCCATCCAGTCCAACTGACCCTGATAACTCTTGCTCCCATGCTACACTGTCTAATTACCATGCCAGATTTCATTCAAACCAATAAGGATTTTTTTTTCAGATTCGCCTTAAAGCACTTGCTTACAATAACCCTTAGCACGTTAAAGCAATAGTTCAATATGTATGAGGTACTGATTTAGTCTGTAATGGCGGTCAGCACAGTCACTACAAGGAGTTTGGAGGAGACGTAGCTGTAGCAGAAGTCAGCCTTGTATTGTTGCAGAGGTGGCCAGCAGAAACCCCCTTTCTCCATATATATAACTAATGCTAACCTAAAAAATAAATATCCGTTCAATTGTTTTCTAAAGGGAGGATTTTTACACTGCTGATTTGCGCGGACGTATCACTCCGGGCGCTTAACACTAAGAGCAAAATCTCTGAGAAATACTTTCTGCTCCTGATAATGATATAGTTCAGTGTAAATACAACCACACTGACCTATTCCATTAGCAGGAGGAGAAAGTGTCTCTCACAGATTTCACTGTCTGGTTAACAAAGCAGCTCGACCCCCCCCCCTCCCCCCAACCAAAGGTAATCCTATCCAGGTGAAGCCCCTCTCCTCTCCCCTCTCTTGCATTAACCTTTGCTGTCCTGCTGTACCCTGGGGACTGCTCCTGGTCCACAGCTGCGTGTAGGTGTCACTCTCTTCATAAAGCCCCTGGCCTGAGGGCCATTAGCAGAGGGACCGTCATTTCAGCACACTATGCTGCTGCTCTGACAGCTCTGCTTGTGTCTCCCCCAATACTGAGCGGCCAGTTAAAACTTGTGTCACCTGATTGTGTATTCATTCTATATCCATGAATAAAAATATAGCACACACAATGTTATAATAAAGTAAGCAACATAATGAGGAGCAGAAAGAGAGAATAGATTAAGACTGTTTGATCTGTTCATTTCATGAATTTGGGATCAATTTTGAACAGTTTTTATTGGCCATTGTGCTGGTTCTTTTATATACAGTGGTATGGTTCTGACGGGCGATTAGGCTGGTTATTGTGGTAAAACTGGCAACCCCTTCGCTTGAAATTCGCAGCTTGTGTTTCAGTGAAGGTGAAATGTCTAAACCATGGTTTGGCCCTTGTTCCATGATGGACAGGGCTGGAGAGCTCCAGGCTTTTACCCCAGTCTGACTGACAGCTAGGAACACCTCATCCCCCTTACACAGAGAGCATTACACTCCTCAGGCAACAATGACACACGTGCACACACACACACACACACACACACACACACACACACACACACACACACACACACACACACACACACACACACACACACACACACACACACACACACAATAGACATGAGCGCTTACCTCAAGTCCATTTTTTTGTTGTGTAAGCTGCTTTTTGAAAAAGGCTCGATGTTGCTAAATAACAGCCCACCACAGGGTATTTTCCATGGGCCGTCCTTGAGCGTGATAAAACACCAGTTTACTCAACAGCAGTGCGAAAGGGCATTCATATTTGCATGCCATTCGCTCTCAAGACACATGTTTCTTATTTTACTGCCAATGGGGGAGTGATAATTCAAGTTTTTCTTTCCTAGAAAAAGGAGGATAGATATCTTAAATAACAAGCTGAGGACTGGCACATTCCTATACCCCGATGATAAAACACAGAAGAACATTTTAAAAAATCATCCAATGCCACTGAAATATTTGTTGGCTTATTCTGAAAAACTATATTTTATTCAAGTCCAAAATAGACATTTCTTGGAGTGCGACAATCAAAATGCAAACACTTGCTCTTGCAGGTCTGAATGGCTCCTCTATATAACGCTCAGTCAGGCTAGAATTTCCCCTCAAAAGCAAACATGCTGTCAGTACCTTGTAGATATGGGAAATGTCTCATTGCAGTAGTTCTGATTAGGAGCCAAAGAAAAGAATGGGTGAAAGAAATGCTATCAGAGTTCATGAAGGGGATTCTGAGTCAGACTGGGGTTTTGTTTCTAGCACTGACCTGGCAGCAAGAGGTAGAGAGAGAGAAGGCCTGAGCCAATGCACAACGCCCACGGGCCTGTAAAACACATATGCTGGCAGTTTGTCTTCCCAGGTGGACCAAGCTGCCAGAGAATGTAGCTGGCCTGGCTTTGGCCTGGCTTGGGCCTGGCTTGGGCCTGGCCTGGCCTGGCCTGCAGGTGCACACAGAGGCAGGGATTGTTCATGCTAAGGAGACAGAAGAGTGGGTGTCGGGGAAAACGGAAGGGGCCTGTTGTGCCTACTGTAAACATGTACACTGGAATAAATGTCTCTTCATAAATGAGTTAAAACAAAGAAACATGTAATACAAGGTGTACTTTACTTGTAAACTCTGCTAATGGAACAAGTGGAATTTCACCTGTTACAGTTTTTTCCGATTGCTAAAGCACAGTGGGCACAACTAAAACCACATGTGCAAAACTCTTAACACAGTGTGCACTACAGAAGTCCATGGGTTCCAAACTGTGTTTCATTTTTCATTCGTTTCACACAAAATGCATTCAGTAACCACATTGACCAAAACTCAAGAGCTCTTCTACCATTCATAGACAACAACCTGCAAAACACTGTGTATTTCTGGCAAAATGTTCATTTGCTAAGACGCTGTTTTCAAAACTCTTAGGAACTCATTCAAAACAAAATATTGGATTCTACATTTACCTTATTGAAGTTGTGGAAGAATATTACCAATAATATGACTAATATGTAAAATAAATTGCTTATTGAATTTCAGCTAAAAGCACGAAACTTGAAAATAAAATATTACAATAATTTTTTTACGTAATTGTTCCACCAGGATAGAAATCAAAGGGCAAGAAACTCTCCTGTTTTTGTAGTTGTCAGGGATAATGTGGCTTTCCACTGAATCTCAGACTGGTTTGCTGCATACCTCCATACAGAGAAAAATAAAATACACGTACAATACGATGTTTATCACTGTAAAATTTGAGGTTCAATGCTGAAGATAGGGAGGAACCTAACAGTTCTCACCCACTCTGTATGAGAGATTATACTCTATTACATTTATTTTTTTTAGTTTTTCGTATGTATTACAGCCCTGGAAAAAGGAAACTCTTGAAACCAAACCTAACAAACCCTTTTCAAAACAGTTTTTAGTATCAAGATGATACACACATGCACCATTTGAATTACTCTTTCAAAGCAGCAACAGCACGTGGATGTGCTTTATGCAAAACACAGAGGTTTTTAGAACTTTGTAAGGTTTTTGAATTTAAAAATATCATACAGACTTTTTGAAATATTGATATACTAGCCCACTGTAAAGTTCATCTAGACACATACAAATAAAAATAGAAAAGCTTCAAAAAGCACATTGCCTTATCCACATTACATGCAATGCCATCCTCTGACTAGCAAGTGGAAAAATATTGCCTGTTGTCCAGTCCAAATGTCCTAGTTATGGAGCTACTGTGTAGCAAGTCAAGTTGGACTCACTCAGGCCATGAGATACTGAATCAAATTGCTCTGTTTTCATTTACTCTTTTTTTACCTAAACAATATGGTACGGTCAAATTAAAATATGTTACTCTTACAATATTTTCTAATGAAAGTGTTTTATTTGAAATCACTCAGATCATTTATACTTCAAAGATATCAAAAGTTCATCTTTTATATTTTGCTGCTTGTTGTTAGTGTTTTTTAGGTCTGTGTGTTGTGTGTGTCAATGTGTGTTTTTCATTGTAACATGTTGCCAGTGTTTGCACCAGTGAGCTTGTTTTGAGACATGTATGAAGAGTTTTGTTGCTGTGAGTGACTTTTGGAGGCAAAATGAACTGAATTGCACAGGTGCATTTTAGTGATGCACACTGTGTTAAGAGTTTTGCACATGTGGTTTCAGTTGTGCCCACTGTGCTTTAGCGATCGGCAAAAACTGTAAGATTTTTCATGAAAAAAAGAAGCAATTGCCTCTGAAGATAGAAGGGATCTTGAAATTATTTATTTTACAATTCGTAAACTGCATGTCACAATAAGCCTGGAATGCTCATCATCAGTATTCCTCCACTGACAGGTCATTCTCTACATTTCAATCTTAATATAGATTATTTCAAGTGGTACATTAGTGGCACTGTCATAGATTAAAGATAATCCTCACCTATACTTGAAATAAGATGAAGTGATATTTGAGCATTTGAAGTTGTTGATATGTATCTTGATACATTGAGCATTTGTAAAGGAAGATTTTTTTTGTCATAGTAAACCAGCATTATAATCCTAATTTTCTAGTCCCTATATCTCACTAGAACGTTGCTGGTTAGTTTATTGTGTCTGACATTAAGCGTCATGAGATACTTTGACTAGAAATGACACCAATATGCTTGGTAATATTTAGATTTTATTTTGCAGTGTACGTGCACACACACTGGGAACTCTCCTTTTGCAGCACCCTCATTACATCACCCCTCTCCTACCCCGGGTCTCTTCACACCCAGGCTCCCTGTCTGTGCCTACAGCCGAGGCCCAGGCACAGACAGCATTCCTGGGGCCGGTGTGAGGAAGAGGTCGGGGCCTGGGGATCAGGGGCCAAGCGGAGTCTCAACTAGACACAAACAAGCAGCAGCTCTCTAGACCGGTCCACTGGGTGACTCCTATACACGGTACAGAGGGCAAATCAGCTCCACACCAGCCCCCCCGCTAACATGCTGTGTGTGTGTGTGTGTAAAGGGTCTCTGCTTGTGTGTGACCGCGTGCATAACCCAAACAGTGAGCTAATGCAAACAGCATTAAGAGTCAACCCCCCCCCCCCATCCTCCCCCCACCCTCCTTCACACTTCCTGTTTCTGGTTGAGATTTCACACACATCTTTGTACAGAGGGAGCTGGTTCAGAGCACACATCATCTGGAAAGATTTACACACTATGTCTTTACTAGTCCAGGCACCTTGCAAATACATTTATTTGTTTGTTTTGTCACATCTTGGCCATTACCAGTCTACACAAGAACAACGGTTTATGTTAA
The DNA here is from genome assembly GCA_026122265.1 of Ammodytes dubius. Lineage (NCBI taxonomy): Eukaryota > Metazoa > Chordata > Actinopteri > Uranoscopiformes > Ammodytidae > Ammodytes > Ammodytes dubius. The sequence goes on along the minus strand of CM047519.1, from coordinate 25,236,607 downwards.
AAAGGTATGTTTGTAATTGGTCAAACTAGATGGATAGAAACAAATGTTGACCATGGCAGCTTAAAAAACAAAATCCCAAAAAAGAATATGGAAGAGAATCATATATTAAGAAAAATAAGAGATACATTCACTTTGGGGATATAGTTATTCTTCGTTAATACGGTGAAACTAACTGGTTGACGTTTGGAAATTATGAAATGATTTTCTTCACTGAAATAGCCAGCAGAAATGACAACACTGATCGCATCTGTGAGATATTTTGGCTCCTCAACACAACATTCAGCTCCACTAGAGTTAGTCTAAGAAACACCAAGTGAAGGAGGGGAAAACACTGGGCTGTATTCTTTGCCCCTTCATACACAAACATGCCTGCTTGGCCTCAATGGCACTTTGTATTCAAGTTTGTGTGTGTGTGTGTGTGTGTGTGTGTGTGTGTGTGTGTGTGTGTGTGTGTGTGTGTGTGTGTGTGTGTGTGTGTGTGTGTGTGTGTGTGTGTGTGTGTGTGTGTGTGTGTGTGTGTGTGTGTGTGTGTGTGTGTGCTGTGTGTGTGTGTGTGTGTGGTGTTGTGTGTGTGTGTGTGTGTGTGTGTGTGTGTGTGTGTGTGTGTGTGTGTGTGTGTGTGTGTGTGTGTGTGTGTGTGTGTGTGTGTGTGTGCGCGTGCGTGCGTGTGTATGTGCGTGCATGCAGGTGTGTGTGTGTTTTGAATTGAGTTGGAGGGCACAAGGAGAGACAAGACTGGGCCCTGTCCCCAATGAGAGAGCAGCTTTGCAAGGTATCTCCTTAAAAAAAGGTGAATTCATTGTAGTATCCTGAGTGGAAGAGGAAACCCTGCCCTGCAGCCTGCAGAGTGCTCAGTCACTGCTGCTACATGCATGGCTCTCAAAGCCTATAGCCAGACCCTCACTGTTCTCCTGCCCTGCCTGGAAGGAAATGTCACTCCCCTCACTTCAATTTATTTAGGGTATTTTCTTAAGTTCTTTCCTGCGTCAAAGACTGCGAAAATGGTTGGTAGTGTAACTTAAGAATATCACTGCAGCTTCAATGGCCCAGACTTTATGCTTCAAAATTACCGCAGCTTTTCAAACAAAACAGAGTGTATGAACACTTCTTGAAAAAAATGAGCAATGACCAATCTATGACGATAAAAACAATCTGTTTCTGTATTAGGATTTGCAGGCTTCAAATTCAAATTCACTATTTTTCTTACAAATTTCATCTGTTTGCCTGATACAATAAATTGCATTGGTTTCTGTTCCAATCCTACAATGATAGGACCTTCCTAGTATAAGGAGAGAGGTTAAAGGCATTTGAAGTAAAAATCAAGTAAATCATTAGTGAGTCGATTATGTGAATTCACTCCATAATGTGTAGCTTTAGTACCTTTAAAGTGTACCTGTCAATATCTCTTCAAAGCAAAAACGTTTTGTTTTATACTGTGATTTGTGTGTGTGTGGGGTGTGTGTGTGTGTGTGTGTGTGTGTGTGTGTGTGTGTGTGTGTGTGTGTTGTGTGTGTGTGTGTGTGTGTTGTGTGTGTGTGTGTGTGTGTGTGTGTGTGTTGTGTGTGTGTGTGTGTGTGTGTGTGTGTGTGTGTGTGTGTGTGTGTGTGTGTGTGTGTGTGTGTGTGTGTGTGTGTGTGTGTGTTGTGTGTGTGTGTGTGTGTGTGTGTTGTGTGTTTCTTATGGGATTAAAGGAAGCACATTACCTGTTTGCAACAAGCCGATTTCACTGTCTAGAACATCGTAATGCCGCTGGATGTCGAGCAGAACACCTGCAAACAAGAAGAGAGGGAGAACATAAACATGGCTTCAATGCACAATAATATTCATAATCACAGGCATTGGAACACTGATATCCATTTGACTTACAGCTAAATTAATACCGGCTTTATGTTTGGATTTGATGTGGTTTATGATGATTGCTTATTATATTTCAAAGCTATCATTCACTTATAAATCCCTATAGAGCAATATCCTGTCTCTGATAAGTGCTCTCTGCTCTGCCATACAATACAGTGCAGAACTTAACCAAATGGCCTCAAATGTTCACCGCATGTAGTTTCATATACACAACAATGTATTTTGTTAAATTACCAAACACACCTTACTTTAAAACACATGAGTTTAAATCGCACACACACGCACACACCGCCACACACACACACACACACAACACACAACACACACGCACGCACCACACACACACACACACACACACACACACACACACACACACACACACACACACACACACACACACACACATCGCTCCACTGTGAGACAAACCACGAGCTCTTTCAAGTTCAGTCTCAATCCTTTTACTGTAAAAAAACCCACATAGAGCGGTCCTTAAAAGAATGGAGGAATTTCACATTCTGTGCATTTCTCCTTACTCCACTGCCTTGAATGAAGAGAGTAACTAACGCCTGGTCCTGGGCCAAAGGTAGAACGGTGGAACGCGCGTGTGTGTGTGTGAACAGCTGAATATCTTCTCACAGCGCTTTATGATTTGTTCCTTTGTGTTTCAATGGAGATTGTAAAGCCAAGCACCAGAACAACTCATAAACTTTTTAAAACATCATAAACATCAGAAGATGTAGATGAAGAAAAGAAGATCATAGGGTTGTAAACTGGTGGGAATCAAACCCTTTTCATTGCTACTGTACAATTTGAAGTGGCAGTAAACAAGATGCAACAAGTATTTCATCAAATGGATTGTGCTCCTCTGGAGACCACCAGTCTGGCAAGGTTCAAACTAGTCTTTTTGTTTATTATTTTTTATTAAAAAGGAATAATTAATTTGTGTGCTGGCAAGCTAGCATGCAAGGTGGTGGCGTGCTCAGTATAGTGCTATAGCCTCTGTGAAACTGACTGACTGGGGGATTGCAACACAGCTCATGAAAATGGAACAGCGGCAACATTTTTAAAAAGCTTGCAAAATGCGTGTGGTCCCTATGCTCCAGCAGTGAACTAGCATAACCCCACCTCTAGACCATAGTACACCTGTAACATTTCTCTATGCCCTTAATATTGTACACTTTTAATTGTTACAGTTTACTGCATATTGCACATTGTATTGTTAATAATGTTCCTCATATTGCACATTACAACTTTTTATACAGTTTAGTTTGCATTACCTTTTGCGCTATTTAGAATCTATTTATTGTATATATATTTCATCTTATCTTATTTGATCCTTTATATACCTCTTATTTTGTCTCTTTATCTTGATTCCTCCGTATGTCTGGGACATATTGTGAAAAATGTACATTAAAGTGACTTGACTTGACTTGACTGTAACCTTTCAGAAACAGTTTATGCCCAACCAAGGTCCTGGGGATGTTTGCCTTGGAGCATATCAAGATCACATTCACACAGGCTATATAGGCTTATAATTGCATTGGTTGGCATGGCGTGTCTTGTTTGTCAACAGAGAGACACAGCATGTTTTAAAGGCGGTGCGATGCAAAGGGGCAGGTGCAGGTTGTACCAGGCAGCAAGAAACATACGTCACATTCCAGTCAGCGAGTCAAACCACCTGCTAAGCATTCTCACACTACAGGCAGCATTCTTCATCATCACAGCTACTTCGCCTCGTTTCTCTCTCTCTCTTAATGGTGTGGCTTAATGGCGCTGGTATGCTACAGTGGTTTGTCACCCAGTTTCAGTGAAACCCATGGCTCAGTCACCTCCACACATTTTCCTAAATTAGCCCTTTCCCCGGAACAAAAACCCAGCCCTTCCATTTGCTACACATGTAGCTCTCGTGTGGTATCCTTATTAGCAGTTCTTCTCACTGCAGTCACACATGATGTGTCTCAGAAAGGCAGGTGAGACTCAATTCACATTTTCTACTTAAGGGTAAATTTCAGTTCATATCCAGTCCAAGTCTGGGTTAATAATCTTATAATGGAAGTAGGCTGATCACTTCTTTTTTTCACCTCTGCCATTTTGTTAATTTTTAGTATAGCCCACAGGGACCCAAAATAAGATAGCAGGTGGAGGTTCGCTGAGTAGACGTCAGGTGCCTTCCCCCACCCCCCTCTCTCTCACACACACACACACGCACGCACGCACCACGCACGCACGCACGCACGCACACACCACAGACTTGGAATCACTTATAATCACGAAACACATCTTGGCAGTGACTTTGCCCTGCTGTCCCTGTCAGGCCTGTCAAACATCCACCACAGTGTTTAACAGTGTACTGTAACACTGCAGCTGTACTCTAATTAGCCTGGAAGAAGTGCACACACACACACGCACGCACGCACACACACACACACGCACACACACACACACACACACACACACACACACACACACACACACACACACACACAGCCTGCTGAGAGGGGGATTCCTGCACCAGATGGAGGAGCGTCCCTCCTGGACAGTTTGCGTTTGTCTGAGCCACACCCGTCTACACGCACCACACACAACTTATCAGACGGTTAATAAAAGGTAGAGTCTGCTAAATGATGTAAGATAAGGAGGATGGAGCTATGGATGGTAGAGTATAAGACCTATAACCATTGTGGGATAAACCCCTGTTGTGACAACTCCAACAACTTCAGAATCTATTGAATATTATACCAGATTTTAACACGTTGCACCTTTTAACACCCTACTTTATCCCAGCAGCTAAATGTGTCTCCATTTCAATAAGTCGGTGGGAGTCAGAGCAAGGCAAACAGGGTTTATTGTACGATATTCAAGTGCAATGAGCTGTGTAATGTACTGTGCTAATCTGTATGGGATTACAGAGAGCCAGCAGCAGCAGCAGCAGCTCTGTGTGTTTGTGTTGCTAGCAGCCTATCACCACCCTCATCTCTCCTCTCAATGAGGCCTTTTAATGCCTGGCAATCAAGCAGTCAGTCGGAGAAAAAACAATCAAGTGATTTCTCAATCTTTGTGAGTATGGCCTGTGAGTGCTGCCTTTTCTTTCCTTCCTCCTTTCTCATATTCATGGTGGACATTTTGAGATACGAAAATATTATTATTAAAAGAGGAATAATTCAACATTTTACATCTTTAGCATTTTGTCTCACGCTCACAGCCCAGCTTAGCTCAACAACTGTAGTCAAGGGGAGCATGTCAAAAGATACAGTATAGCTCCCCTTGAATACCAGGGTTTACGCTAAACTAACCTGGATGAGCGACCTTCGCCCATTTCTAAATACAAAAAGCACGCAGTTACAGGAACGGTTTTGCCGCCTTTTTTTTGAGCCGGAGATTGAAGCTTAACATTAAAAAGGTTGATCCATTCCTTTAAGACAGAGAGACAGAGAGAGTGATGTAACCCATGATGAGGTACCACCACAGTCCCCGGGCCTAAAGCTGGCGGCGCCCACTTCAGTTGCCATGGCAATGCTGCAGACGGGCACTCTAAAAGAGATAAAGGTCAAGAGACCACAAAGGAACTCAGCTTTCCAAAATCTCCAAGGCTGTCCATCTTTTAATACAACCATCCTCATGTGTAGCTGCCTCCTCACACAGACAATATTTTATTATTCTACGACAGGGACTGGACCATGTGGAGCACATGCATAGAACATACAACAAATAATAACAAAACAAAACAATGAACATGGACCACATCAAGATATCACTTAACCAATGGAATGACATTTTTCTATAAGGCACCTGTTTTACCAATAACTTTTGGCCTACCGGACCTCAAAAGCAAAACTAATTTAAACATAAATGGGAAGTTAACTAAACTAGGCTAATGTTTTTAGTATAGTGTGCCTGTTCAAACAAAGTTACATTACAAGGCAGCATCTGTTAACGTGCTAACTAAACGACACAGGTCATTAAGAGATGGCAGATAACACCAAATAGGGATGTTTAACATAGCAAGTACAGGCCCCACGGATTCCATTTACGTGAAGACTGTTAATGAGTTTCTCAAGCCCTGGGGGCCTCCAGAGGCCTGTGTTCATCGGAGCATGGTGATGATGATGCCAAGCCAAGAAACATTAGAGGAATGTGGATCTACCTGACAGCACACAACAATAACACCGGCTCCTTCCATCTCCATTCAAGGCAACTCACCCAGCAAAGTGCACTTACAGGTCCGTCAGAGGCCACTCCCTCTGACACACGACAGACAGAAACAGAAACACACAACACACACACACACACACACACACACACACACACACACACAACACGCACAAGTATGCACAAACACACACACAGTTTACTGTACACTCCCTAAAAACACAATTGAAGTGGGCCGTAGGAAGTGGGTAAATGATTAGTCCAGAGTTTGTAAAGTTTATAATGCTTTGTATTCTCTGAGAGTGAAGGAGCATTTTGTGGATTCATGTTGATGCTGAAGTGTTCTTTATTCATCCCAGTATAGACAGTAGCTCCCTGCGCTCCAAATACAGAGTCAGGGTCATTCCACCCTCTCATAAAGTCTGCCTTTGACCACTATGTTTAGCTGCTTCAGCCCAACAAGCAGTGACTCCAATTGGTGAACATTAACATGCCACAAATGCTGCATTTAGAAGCAGTGAATGGTGCATGATCATTCTGCAAAAAAATAAATATGAATAGTACTTTCTTTCAGTCTTTTCTGATGTTCCCATTCTGAGGCTATACTAGTGGACTAACTCACTCACTATACAGGCTGCAGTGAATGTGTTTGTCAATGCAGCTCCATAAAAAAACTATGACACACACAAAACAAAAACAATGAACAACAATACACACAAAATGTGATCTTTGAGGATTATTTCCGTGGGATTATTGCTTGGTCATTTTCAATTAAAAACGACATGATGGCGTGTTCGGATATGGTGCGCTGCCAGCATTACTCCTCTGGGATACACAGCCTCACACGCACACCACGCACACACGCACACACACACACACACACACACACACACACACACACACACACACACACACACACACACACACACACACAACCAAACCACACACACACACACACACCACACACCACACACACAGTTAGCCATACACAGATACAGTATGTGCTCACAAAACTCCAATATGTTGGCGGGTGACAGCTTTCATATTAAATCCCCAACAGAGACTAAAGTAGACCCCCCCCCCCCTAAATTGGTTCTATTTCTGCTCATATAAAACAGGCTAAGAGGGGAAGGGAAGAATATAGCAGGCCCAATGTTGGAGTGTCGGGGAGTGTCGGATAGACACACATGAGACCAGAGTCACGAGGAGCAAAATAAATAGTTGTGGCTACAATCGGGCCGCTCTGGTGGGTTGGATCCATCTAGCATGTTTCCATTGTTTATATATATAGTATACGTGTGTGTGTGTCTGTGTTCCCCTTTCCCCTGGTTTCACGGTGTGTGTGTGTGTGTGTGTGTGTGTGTGTGTGTGTGTGTGTGTGTGTGTGTGTGTGTGTGTGTGTGTGTGTGTGTGTGTGTGTGTGTGTGCGTATGTGTGTGTGTGCGTATGTGTGCGTGCCAGTGTGTGTGTGTGTGTGTGTGTGTGTGTGTGTGAGAGCCAATGGATGGAAGTCATTCATTCTGGCCCAGAGTGTGACTATAGCAGTGGTTAAACCGCTGTGCTGCTGATGTGCCTGGATCCTTTTTCCCTCTCTTCATTCCTACAAAGGGGCGGAACCCTTTGTGTCTATACGGCCGTCAGTATAAATAGTCTGGGAAAAGGATGAATGGTGGGGAGGGAGGTAGGAGGACACAATGATTAGGAGAAAGTGTACATCTTTAATCGGGTTGTTCTTGTGACCAAATCTTCGGATTTTTTGGAGTGTGTGAGAGAACAGACAGACAGACAGACAGACAGACAGACAGACAGCAACAACACAACAACACCCGACGGAACAAGACAGAGAGAGTGACAAAGTGAGAGTGAAGTAGGGCAGGCCGCGCATGCAACACAGCGTCTAAGACTCAAGCCAAAGAGAGAAAATAAACCACAAATATGCCGACTGTGGCCGGCGGGCTCCTGACCGACTGCTCTCCTCCCTGTGCCATGTGGCCACAGTGGGCGGGGAGGGGAGCGCTTTTTTCCACTTGACTTCCTCTCACACTGCCACACAGAAAGGAAAACGTTGCTGCTGCTGAAGTCTGGGGAAAACAGTGTGGAAGTGTGGAGCTGCTATAGAGCAACTACAAGATAATAACATCAAGCTGAGGAAGGGTTGTGAGTGTGCTATGGAGAGTTCAAGTCCTGGTTCCCCTTTTAGGTAGCGAGTCGAACAGACAACTTCAAATCTTCATAACTACTCGGATTGAAACACACCCTGCGTTCCAATCCCCATACTTCCATACTATTTAGTATGCCAGAAAAAGATTTAGGATGTCCCCCAATACATGCACATCAATTGTAGTATGCTGAAAATACAAAATTGCCCCATTAACTCCAATAGCATTTTGGAGCATTCATCTCTATTCTTGACATTTCTCGACATAATGAAAAGAAATCTTCCTTATCCGATTTTTTTTCTCTCCTGTGGCCCCTTGAACTCTTCTTTTACTTTAGTATGTAGTGTAGTAAAAAGAAAAAGTATGTGATTTGGAACGCAGGGACAGTATAGGATCTTACAGAGTCAAACTGACAGGCTGAGATGTTGTTTTGATGCTAGAAATGAAATATAATCCGTCAGAGATTTGAGCTGATTAAAGGTGCCCTGTGCCGCTTTTGACCACTAGTAGTGCTATGGAGCATCGTTATAATAAATTGAGTTGTATCGCTCACAGAAACAAGGACACACGTACGCACGCTTTAAAACATAGAAAGAAAATGGCTTGAAAAAATCTTTATTAGTCAGAAAATTATGTAATATTTTACGTCATCTGGCAAAGATGTTTTTTAATCAACTATATGCATATTCCTGATATATTACTTCCTTAAGTGAATATTGTAATTCAACAGTTTATCTTGTGATAATTGAGAAGAAAAGATAAAACTATTCCTGCAGCGATAACGTTCCGAAGTTGTAAAATCTTTAATCATGCATAATATCACCACCCCCTGTGCCTACCAGCACAATCCCAAACTTTTCTATCATGCCAAAGTAAAACAATATATAAAATCAATGATTCTCCACCATTCAAACATATGTGCCACAATAATAAGTAGGCGCAATCCAAGTCAAAAGCTGAAGTTAGACTTCTGGTTTCAGTTCATGTTTCCTTTTGTATTTTGCTGACTTTGATGTGTGGATGCAACACACAGGTTCTGCTAAACCTTTAAGGGTTTTAGTTTCATACTCTTCCAGTACTCTTCCATGCCAAGATTGAAACTAATATTTAAGATCAACTTTTTACTATAAGTCATACTATTGTATGTTCTGTATATAGAAGGTTCAACCTTAACTAAAACAACTGAAAGAAACTTGATGGTTTCAATTCATCTTTCATTTCTTACATTTTTCTGATTTAGAAATGTGGGTGTGGCCATATCAAGCCAATCATAACTGCTCAAATATGACAGTTTACTGACTTCCAATACACCACATCAGTACACCAAGGTGGATATATCTAATCAGAGCTCAGTACACTGTTATTCTAGTGATAAACCTTGACTTTCAGACAGCTTTACTCTAGTCTTCTACATTTGTGAGGGCCAAAACTGGGGGCCAAATCCAATGAAAGACCTGTACGTTTTGTGCCAGCCTTACGCTTTAATTCATGGCACTTTTTTTTAATTCTCCTAATTGTATTCACTAATCAAAAGCTTGAATTGCAGCTCCGGGGCTTGGTACATTAGTCCCAGCCATGTACGTGCTAAATATTTGATGGTATAGTGGAAGAGGATGCATAGTGAAGCAGACCAAAAACCTATAGCTCATTAATAATACATCCAGGTCTAGCCCCACTTGTTCCTATGAGCTAATGCACTAGATGTATTGGAAAAATGGGATGCAGTCAAGCGTAGCAAAGGTATTTGAGATGAGATGAGGCCACATGTGGGACTGTCTGCCAGGGGATCTCCGTATGAGGGTTAGGGCTAGGTCAGGAGCGTCAGTTGAACTCAACCTTGAAAGTGGACCTGTAGGAGTGTTATTTATGTGGAAATATGTTGAAAAGGAGCCACGCTCAAAACTGGAGAAAAATCATTGGGAGCGGCTCAAACAGTCTCCGGTTGTATTTTAATAGAGAAGGGGGGGGGGGGGGGGGTAGTGTCCCTTTCACAAACCCTCAAGAAAGAAAAAAAATGCCTTGAGGTTTTCACATTCAGTTTGACTTGTCAGAGAGACTTAGACCATTTAGACATAATCCGAGAAAACATAAATATCCCCAAGAATAAATGAAAGGATCCACCAGTCATATGCTTTTATACATGTTTACCATGTTCACCATCTAAGCTCAGTCTATTAGCATGGTTCCATTGGTCAAATAGCTCAATGTGTAGACATATTTCACTTACTGTATTAACACTTTAACTTGCTGCTGCCACTATAGATGATATAAATTATGAAAAGAGTCATCATTTTGAGGAACATGAACGTCCCTTAGGTCAACTGAGTTGAGATATTTCACTTTGGAGAAAAGTAGTGGACCTGCCTGTGGACCATTGCTATTCATAGAAATTCAACCAGGGAGACACTCACACACACATACAGTACACCCACCCACGTATAACCGTTATATGCTTGTTTTAATTATGGAAATGTAAGGTAATGTAGGGACAGTTTGTCCATTTTAACAACCAAGAGCTCAGTTATATGATTATGTATGTGTGTGTGTGTGTGTGTGTGTGTGTGTGTGTGTGTGTGTGTGTGTGTGTGTGTGTGTGTGTGTGTGTGTGTGTGTGTGTGTGTGTGTGTGTGTGTGTGTGTGTGTGTGTGTGTGTGTGTGTGTGTGTGAGTGTGCGCATGTGCGTCTGTTGGTCAGCACATGTGAATTTTAGAAATCCAGTAATCCCAGCGCTCTTTTACATAACAGTGTGTGTAGGATTAAGTCGTTATGTAGTGTGTTTTAATGAGATTTTATTTCTCTGCTCTCCCTTGGTTTTTCTGGTCTCTCTGAGATATCACTATGAGGGGTATTGAAAACACCTTATTGCATATTTATCATAAACTGTGCATCTTAAATTCAAGCTTTCTTACATCGTCTTATTGACAAGTAATTTATATGTATCCAAAGATAAAGCAGCAAGCTCTAGAATGCTGGTGATGATACCTTCATTCCAATATTGGATAGTGAATAACCATCTACTCTGAAAGGAATGTACAATATGTTGGTGCTCTCTCGGCTTGACAACTGACTGAGTCCCTCCCAGAGTGTGAGCTGTAAAGCAGAACTATAAGATGTCCACAGGCTGCCAACCTCACTGTCTGCACCTCAGCACCGTTTGATCAAAGTGCCCTTCAGCCATGATTTAAAAAAAAAGAGAGACAAGAGAATTGGAACGGATTTTGTGTTTTCTGCACAATTTACCATCAAATAGCTGAAGCGCGACTATCTTCTCCACGGAATCACAGTGCTTAAGCCCCACAGAATGGGGGAATTCAGGGGCAATATAGGGATCCTCATAGCTTATATGCAGTGTGGCACTTCTTTTTATTTTTTACATTCTTTAAAGCAAAAACATCTATGCACGTATTGTTTATTCATTGGGAATGGCAATATCTTTATTTAAAAAAGGCTGGAATTGGGTGAAACAAAAATCAATAATAATGATATGCTCCTTCATACCATTAAATATCTCATTAAGAAACACAAGTGCTTGAGTGGTGGTCAACTTGTGATTTTTGACTTTTAGAGTTTAAATAGATTGAACTGTTTTCAAATGATATAGGCATTTTGTGTGAATAAGACAAACTAAGACTCATGAGGACAGGCTAACTTCTAGGGCTGCAACTAACGATTATTTTGATAATCGATTAATCTGTCGATTATTTTCTCGATGAATCGATTATTTATCGATTAGTGTTTTGGCCCGTAAAATGTCAGAAAATGGTGAAAAATGTTGATACATTTTCCAAAGCCCATGTTGACTTCCTCAAATGTATTTTTATGTTCAAAACACAAAGATATTTCAGTTTACTGTCATAATAGGATCAAAGACACCAGAAAATATTTACATTTGAGAAGCTGAAATCAGAGAATTTGGACTTTTTTTTATTAAAGAATTACTTGAAACGATTAATCGATTATCAAAATAGTTGGCGATTATTTTAATAATCGATTAATAATCGATTCATCGATTAATAATCGATTCATCGATTAATAATCGATGAATCGATTAATCGTTGCAGCTCTAACTTCAGTACATTGATGACGTGGACCACACGCTCCAACATTAGGAGCTACTGTACATGTGGCTCAGGTTCCTGCCATGATGCACCTGGGCAGAGCGTCCATTTTGTGCCAAGACTGTTGGACTGGATGGTGTGGACTCTGAGGCTAAGTATGATGACTGATGAAAAACAAGGAAGGGCTCTCTCTGCCAAATATGCTCTTTATGTGCACTGTGACAGCATCTGTCATAAGTGAGTGTGTCTCTACTCCCACGCACCACAACCGCTCCATACAGGCTGTAACCACTGGGACAGATCTGCCACTCCTATCCAGTACAGCTGCCTACATATATTATCTGTGTATTGCAATGTTAATGACCTATAACATACACTCAAATGGCTCCTGGGAGTTTATACATGTATATAAATATGAATGGCAAACATGTTTTTCCCATCTTCATGCTTCCTCCTGTATTCCCAGAGCAGCTACAGTCAGTGGGAAGGCCAGTCAGACATCTAAACGCACTAACATTGTGAGGTGATGTCAAGGTGACCCTTCAGCAGCCATACACACACACACACACACACACACACACACACACACACACACACACCACACACACACACACACACACACACACACACACACACACACACACACACACACACACACACACACACACACACACACACACACACACACACACACACACACACACACACACACAAATACATCACACACATCACTAAAAAGCAATCCTACCAATAGAATTCTCTCACTGTGTCTTCATTTAAAGGGGGAAGCCTCTATAATCCAACTCAATTTCTTCCCGGTTGTGAGGAGGACAGTTTAGTTAAGGCTTCATTTTTCATTGTCTCATGAATTAGATATGCATCTCATTACTTCCTCTTCTATTTCATCAAACACTTTTTCAAAATCCAAATATGTAATATTTTTTATTAACCTTATACAACAATGACCTCCGAGGCTATACTTTCAATCTCCCGTAGGAGATGTTACATGATTAGATTATTTGCAACCTCAATTTTTCAAGATTGAACTCAATGTTTCTCAATCTTAAAGTGTGGACATTATGCGAGTTCTTAGAGTGGGAAAAAAAACAAGGCTTCATTTCTGTTCCCCTCTCACCTCTGCTTACAACGCCTGTTTGATTCAAGAACAGCACACATATGTATTACAACACATACTATTATACTATTATACTATTATATACACAACACATACTATGGGGATCAGGCCTCCTGCACTTATCAGTCATTAGCCTACAATGAGAAACAATAAAATGATTGTACTTATGTGCTAGCCAGAAAAAATACCATCCCCAACCTGAAGCACAACAACATACTGTAGGCTTGCGGTCTTAACATAACTGAACATCCACAAGTTGTGTCCAAAAAAGAACCCAGCCCGATGTATAATGTTTAGTGTTATAAATACACACAGTCAAAATATCATCACTTTTGAAGTGGTGTGGTTACAAGACTGCCTGCAGATTCACATATTTAAATATACCAGTAAACATTACGGCGCTGGAGAAAATCAAAAGAAAAGGCTGTAATAGCTCAGCCTGGGTAGTGAGGTGGAACCCAAGCATTCTGGTGTACAAACTGCACTGCACAAACAGACATAAACTCAGCCTGTCGATGCCTCGTAAGCTAAATTCACCATCAGTAGCAGCTAGGGGGAAAAAAACAACGCAGATACAAACGTCTGTTTCAGCTCGCTAATCAAGCTGTGCTGTGTGAAATGAGACAGAATTGAAACTGAGAAGCTGGAGCGATTGTCATAAAACAATGTGGGGCTGCCAGACTACAGCAGAACCAACATTAAGTCTATTACCTGCATACTATGCACATGTGTGTTGTCCCTGTGGCAGCACTGACGTGTTGGAAACACACAACCAATGACACATTCTCATAGGAATTCAATAGTAAGTGTGAACCTCTTAGAACAGAAAATCACACCAAGGGTTCTGCATGTTGCGTGTGTGTGTGTGTGTGTGTGTGTGTGTGTGTGTGTGTGTGTGTGTGTGGTGGTGGTGGCGTTGGTGCGTGTGGTGTGGTGGTGTGTGCGTGGTTGTGTGCGCTGCGTGTGGTGTGTGCGTGTCGTGTGTGTGCGTGGTGTGTGTGTGTGTTGGTGTGTGTTTTGTGTGTGTGTGTGTGTGTGTGTGTGTGTGTGTGTGTGTGGTGTGTGTGTGTGTGTGTGTGTGTGTGTGTGTGTTTGTAGTTTGTACCTCTGACCCAGGTCACTTAACAGAAAGTATTTGACAGGGGGTCAGTGCCCTCATACGCGGTTCTTCCCACAAACACAACGCATAGGCCAAAAACACAGTAATGAAACCCCTGTTGCAATCTCACCCGCCTCTGACAACATGACAGATATCCACCAAATATAATCAGTTAAAAGAGAAGCTAAAAATGTGTGAGGGAGGAGGGCACACAAACACTCTAGACCTTAGCCTGGTTGGTGACGTGAAAGATTGCCTAATTCCCCTTTGCCAGGCTCCGCTATTTACTCTATATCACATGTAAATGGGGGGATGAGGGGGTGGGGGAGGGGGGAGATTAAATTATTCCTCAAGAAGGAAGGCTCTTCAAATATAGGGCTGCTGGAAATAAGCAAAGTAAATATTTTTCTAGCAGCTGTGAGGGCTTCCATGGGAGCTGCTTTCACAACGGTGGGCTGGTAACGTGTGCTGCAAGCCGCTCAGTATTAAGATCCAAGTGCTCACAAGAACAACTCCTGAATGTCTCCGATCCCATTTTCAATATTACGGTTTCATCACTTGTAAAAAATAATAATAATAAAATAAAAAATAATTCCCAGCTGCTGTTCTGTTGATCAATGTTCAGAGAGTCTGTGTGTTGTGCAAGGTTATAAATGGAGTGCCTTGTCTGTCTGTTTCTATTTCTTCAGTCAGTGCATGTAACAGTGGTCTCAGCCAAAGCATTGGACTCATGGGCCCAGTGTGAGCGGAGGAAAAGTCAGACGTTTAACTGAAAAAAAGCGTGTGTCCTCCTGTCTTTGAATGTTAAATGAGGAATTACACACACTCTTGTCAAACATGTACATTTAGGTGTTCATTTGACTAAACCTTGTCAGTTTGAGTCTGTATATTTCCCCTATAACACCATCTTGAATGGCTATTATCTCAACATTACTCTTTTCAATGCTCTGAGCACTTACATCAACTAAACTTGGCATAATCACTTTTAGCACTGTTCTGATAGCTAGGACACAAGGATCTGGTCATATGTTCGTAATTGTCTGATTTATGTTCTCCTTTAAAAAAATGCCAAAAATGCATTTGTAAGACCTGTAGATAGTATTGTTTTAATTATTGGAGATGACGATTTAAGAAAAATCCAGACTGGTCTCTTAATTTATTCCGGACCTGTATTTTCATTTCAACATTTCCCTGTCAAATTTGCTGCGATAATCATGAAAAAGACGGAATTCCGGGAGTGAAGAGGAGAGCAAATATTTGATTTTTCACATTTTTTGAAACAGGGATGAGCTGTTGTTTGACAGCGTGTCAAACACAGCAACGCACTCAACACATCCCCAATCTATCCCTCCTTCTTACTTCCTTCCTGCAATCTTGGCTGTCTGACTGAAGTGACCAATTTGAGCTATTTCCTTCACAATCCAGATATTTCTTTGATAATGGGACAGGAAGGGAGGGACCATGTCTCTTTAACATGGGGCAAATGACTAGGCCCACTCAGCATGATTGTCTTAAAAAAACCATCTTATCTCAGGGCCTGTAATCCTAAAGCAAACTGTAAGGTGGAGGGCAACACACCAAAGAGAACGCAGCCGCCCTGTCCTTATGCACACACACACACACACACACACAGACACACCACACACACACACACACACACACACACACACAGAACACACACACACACACACCACACACCACACACACACCACACACACACACACACACAACACACACACACACACACACACACACATACACTCCTCTGATGACAAAGGAGAGGGTCAGTGATTATCAGCCTTCACATGTCAAAGATCAATAGGCAGCTTGAGCAAGCACTGTTGTCTTTTTTTCCACACACAAGTTGACTGGTCAAAGCTCGTGGAAGTGTAAAAGATAAGGGCCATGCAGTTGAGAATGGGGCACTGTATGTTGAAACAGCACTCACTCTGATTCTTTCACCTCATATTGGATTGTGTTAGGTTAACGTGAAGCGAGGGCTTTGTTCTGAATGGATGTGTGGAAGGTTTTCCTTAACGTATGACACTGTGAGGTCCCCCGCTCCCACCCCCACCTCCCCAGACTGAGTCCAGACAAGATGAGTTGTGACTCAAAGAGAGGGAGTGTACAATGTTAGATGCAAACTTCTTCAATTAAGCACAAGAAACTGTTTAAAGAACCTTGTGCGTGTATACAGTATATGGCTCAGAGCCAATGAACGCGCTGGCCGTATGGTGACATCATAGCAGCGGGACACAGAGTAGCCCGCTGATTGATTCAAAACACTACACAATAAACACCTCTTGCCAAGGTGATTACACACAGGCTTTATCTCTCGCAGGGAAATGCCTTTTCTGTCGACCATGTTAATGCTTATTTCTGTACCCTTTCCAACGTTTGACAGTGGTGTAAAGCATAGGCAGCCTGCACAGAGTAGAAATATGCTCTCCAGAATGCAGAACACGTCATAGCCTCATAGCTGTGACTAGTGATGTAAGATGCAAGGTTCAAGGAGATCCCAACATAACTGTACGCAGGGGAAGAGTCAAAGAGAGGCCCTAAGAGGACCGTCAGCCCATGTGATATGGTACATTAGGGGGGGAAAAGGGAAGTGGGTCTGCTGCTCCATGGTAGAAATCTGGGGAAGCCACATGAAAAGCTCCAGTAACTGGGCAGAGCGAGACAGTCTAATTCCTCTGGTTACTATTACAGACGTGGGGCTAAATCGGAGCCTAAAGAACACACAGACTGTTTTTCTCACAGCTAGTGTGAATGGAACAGCTAGGATATTATGGACATAAAGCGGGGAATATCTGTGGGAAACCCGGTCTGGAAAAAACTGTCCAACTTGGTTATAGGATATCATGTTATTGTGAATGACTCCGTTTAACATCTGTTGAATAGTGTCAAATATGTTGCTCGTCGACGGTGAGATAAAAACCCTGTCGAGATTTCGGAAAAGACGTTGAAATAAATAATTAAAAAAAACAGCAAAGAGGGGATGTCGTCTTTCAAGAGACGTGTCACACCTAACTGTACCAAGTGCAATTTGACTAATTCGAAGCAGCTCAACATCACATGGAAAAGTGTGGTAAGAGAGAGAGAGAGGGCAGCAACCCTATAAAGTGAAATTACTAGAGGCCCCGCCGCCATCGTTTTAATGCCTCGGCTGCTGTTTGAGACCTTTAATGTGAACGCAACAAAAAAAACTAGAGAGTGTAAAATGGGAAGGAGAAAAAAAAACGCCGGTTTAACCAACCAAAGCCAAATCAGCTCTACCATGACACACACACACAGCATCTCACACGGTTCGGTAGTGAGAAGACACTACCTTCGCATATCCTAACACCATCCACTATAACCCCTTCACATTACTGACAAAATCAGCTATGAATTGTCTCTATCTAGTGGCTTAAAAATCTCAAATACAGCAAACGTAGAATGTCTTTTTGGAGATTTTGACACCCTTATCTACTTTTGTATTTGTGTAAAATGTCATTTTATTCCCAGTCTCCCCGGCAGACACCTACACTGACTATATTCACTTCTCTTTTTCTCTAGCCGATGTGGAATTAAAAGTTGCTTCCAACCCAGATCGGAACCCGTACGTGACAAAAATACGTCTGAGACGGGGGTAAATGAGCACTGCATTTAGCCTGTGATTCCTTTACACGAGGACATGTTAATGCAGAGGAATGCCTGGGGGCTTGTACGTGGACGGCAGTGATAACGAGTGGGCCCTTCAAAGTGACTGGACAAAGCTATTAGGAATTAATCTGCATGGTCAGTCAGCCTGGATAGATCTTCCCCTACAGTGTGACAAAGAGCTTGCCTTAAGAGGATTATTAGCACTGGGGGCTCGTCTGTGTCTGTACGGAAGATGCCAAATGTTTGCATGCGACTGTCCCTGCACCCGGGACCCTGTATTGGGGGGTTATTTCTGGAATGACAGCTTGGCCGAGATGACTCAATCTTATAGTGCCGGGAAGAAGCTTTAATCTGCAGCGCCCCCCCTAACATTTAATCTTAGGCTGGAGCCAGTGTACACCCCCTCCAATGACCCCTATGCAGGCTGAGATGGGGTGCACACGGGGGGAGGGGAGAGAGAGGGCTAAAGTTAACACAAATCAACTAGCTAACTTACTTTAAGTGCTGAGTGTCTGCCTCATATATCCTCATATTCTCTGAAAAAAAAGCAAAATAAAAACTTAATCCCCTCTTTATGATAAGCTGTCGGGGAGCTTGGACTGTCTGCTGCTGTGGGACTATACCCAGAGACCAAGAACCGGATTTAAAGGTTCCCAAAGCCACTTCCTTTAAATTCAATTAAATATAGTGGCCTTCTAAATCTCAGAGCTCCTAGTATGCACTCAAAAAGAAAAGGCAAATGGAATATAAGTGGCCGGCCACCGGTGACTCTGGCACAGGGTCGTAACTCATCCAGGCCTGGGCCTTCAATCCAATCTTGTATGGGAGGATCTCCATCTCATTTCACTGCAGGTCTAGTCAGGACGACACTGATAGTCCTACACACACTCCAGTAAAAAAAAAAAAACTCGTAAAAAAAACTGGAAGAGCACTCCAGGTCAGGTGTGTGACCTACCAGTCAACAGCTGAGCCTGCGTTTAACTGGCTTGTAGCTAAACCACTGTCTCACACTCCCCTCCATACTCCCTGGTATCTATAGGGTCTCCTCTGTACCCGTTCACTTTCATTTGATTTGGTCCGTAACTGTGTGTCTGCCAAAATAAAAAACCCAGATCACTGCCTCAGTGCCAATTCCACAACATAGACATTTAAAACTGTTTGTAGCCTGTGATGATCAGAGTTGAACACATCGCAGTTTACAAGAGCCAAACAGACATTCTAAATGCATTTTAACAGGGATGAAAAGAGAGCTGTTCAGGGGGGAGAGGGGGGGGAGCTTACATGACAGTAAATGTTATTCCTAGACTGTCTTTTTGCTCATTCTAGCGCCATGCAGAGATCTCAAACATTCCTTCCACTATACTATGCAGCAGCAGCAGCAGCAAAATTCAAGTCTGGCATATAGTACATATGGCAGAAGATTTATCAAAACGGAGAACAGAACAGCCGCTCCTAAAAAGAAAAGACATTGTGACTTCTCCCTTCATTTGTGGTTGGAGTTTGAGTGTTGGAATCATAAACAGCCTTTTTATTGTAAGTGGTGTTGTGTGTGTGTGTGTGGGGTGTGTGTGTGTGTGTGTGTGTGTGTGTGTGTGTGTGTGTGTGTGTGTGTGTGTGTGTGTGGTGTGTGTGTGTGTGTGGTTGTGTGTGTGTGTGTGTGCGTGTGGTGTGGTGTGCGTGTGCGTGTGCGTGTGTGTGTGTGCGTGTGTGTGTGTGGTGTGTGTGTGTGTGTGAGTGTGTGTGTGGCTTCACCTTTTGACACTGGGGGATTAACAGAAAAGATCTAAGTGCTTGACCCTGCTCCTTGTGCAGTGCTGGGTGCAATTTTCCCATCATTGTTTGTGGAGCAGAATAGCCTCAATGTGTGTGCAATGGTGACCCTCTGTCTCTGTGACAATGCTTTAGTGATGCCCCATACACTACAGTGATGGCCGTCGCGGTACAAAGACCTTTTGACATTTGTGTGTGTGTGTCAGTGGTGTGTGTGTGTGTGTGTGTGTGTGTGTGTGTGTGTGTGTGTGTGTGTGTGTGTGTGTGTGTGTGTGTGTGTGTGTGTGTGTGTTGTGTGTGTGTGTGTGTGTGTCTGCGTCCACTTGCCCCTGCCGACCGACCGTCCGCCTGCCATGCACTGCAGCAGCCTGCCCCTTCCCTCACTACTCCTCTCTCTCTGGTTCAGCCTCTGTGGTGTGGTGTGTGTGTGTGTGTGTGGGGTGTGTGTGTGTGTGTGTGTGTTGTGTGTTGTGTGTGTGTGTGTGTGTTGTGTGTGTGTGTGGTTTGTGTTTTGTGTGTGTTGTGTGTTTTGTGTGTGTGTTGTGTTGTGTGTGTGTGTGTGTGTGTGTGTGTGTGTGTGTGTGTGTGTGTGTGTGTGTGGGTGGCGCTGTCTGTGGTGGTTGTGCGCTCATGCTGGCTTAATTGACAGTAAGATCTATGAGTTGGGATTGGGTACCTGCTACTGAAAAGGCTTGAGACACAAGAAGCGGAAAGAGGAGTGATCGAGAGAGAGACAAGAGGAGAGAGAGAGAGAGAAAGAGAGAGAGAGAGCGAGAGAGAGAGAGAGAGAGAGAGAGAGAGAGAGAGAGAGAAAAGTCCTGAGCCAAAAGGAGGCGGAAACCCAAAGCTATTACTATGTTATGAGCTGGGGAATTCTCACCAGGAAAACACAACATTTAAAACAAAGTGTACCTTTAAAAAAACATCTATAATACCGACAACCAATATAAACCAAAACCATAATATCCAATCACATTCTTAATAGTATACACAACACACACACACACACCCCACACACACACACCCTTACAGAAAACGCAGTACCAACACACCACCACCTAATTACTACTGCACAGTAGCTGGCACAGCAGGAGAGGAGAGGAGAGAAAGGCTTAGAGATGGAGAGATAGAAGTCTCCAGTGCGCTGGATTGCACATGGCCGCTGCTCCTCATTCTGCATGTGCAAGGGTATACAACGCACAACCTGGGTATTTTTATTTTAACTGTAGCCTACACCATGTTTAACTTTCATATGCTTGGCCCCTGCTCTTGTATTCTACATTAATTGGATGCTGAATGCGGCGAATGAGAATTGTATGTGACTTTGTTGATTGTGCTTATTCATCATTCATCATGCGGCTTCCTTGGCCAGGCCAGGTAATCTTAATTCAATTTGCCTGGTTAAAGAAAGGATATTGATTGATTGAGTTTTTCCCATGCACAATGCAAAACGTTGCAGCAGCATTCAGATGGAAGGGGCCCCTGTTCCCCCTGCACCACATACACCAGCACGGGACTTGATTTTCAGCACTAGGGGATAGCCCAGGCTGCCTCTGTCCACCAACCCTCCCCATCCATCCCATCCCCATCCCCATCCCATCCTTGTCATCCTGCGTTACTTTCCTCCTCCCTTTACCACACTCTCTCCTCATCTCTCTCCAGTCACTTGTCTTCCGCCTGCCACACAGCACAACAACAAACCATTTTTTTTCTGTGTCCAGCTATTCATTAGAGATGAAATAGCACGAGACAGAGTATAGTGTGAGGATCAGCATGGAGAGAACAGACAGAGGAGTGAAGGCTTTTAGTGAATAGTCTCTTAATGAGGGGGATTCCACTGATCAGGCATGTGAGCAGCACATATGGCTATACTGTAGAGGGAGATGGAGATGTGTATGGTGCGGTGGATTATTTTTTTTGCCTCATCCAAAACTTACAACTACAAGACTTTCCTTTTGCGGTACAGTTATAGGCATTTAGACAAAGTAATCACTGACATTATAACGCAATAGATCCAACATAGCATTGTTTCACTCTTATCTGCTTATGCCTTGGTGGTTGCTTGGAAGATGCTCAGATTAGATATGACACATCAACACATTCTTGGCGTGGGCGTGTATAGATTGTGCAGCTTAAAAAGCCCTTTTTTTCTGGCAGTAATGATCATTGAAGGATGGCCCCGAGGCCTTCACAGCAGCTTGTGTGTATTTTGCAGTTGACGGACTGGACCTGAAAGGCGAGGATGAGCCCTGTGGCATGATGCGCTACGGCCACTTAAAGTGTACACATTGTTCTGTTTTAAAAGGAGCCACTCCTTCTTTGTGCCAGAGGGCTTACACAGTGGAATGATGGGCATTTTTTTACCCCAGATCTATCAGTTTAGGCGATCTTAATAATGTCAGATAATGACATGCCCTGCGTTCCAAATCACATACTTTTTCTTTTTACTACACTACATACTAAAGTACAAAAGAGTTTTAGGGCCACATGGAGAGAGAAAAAATCCGATAAGCAAGTTTTTTTTTCATTATGTCAAGAAATGTCAAGAATAAAGACGAATACTCCCCAATGCTATTGGAGATAGTGGGGCATATAGTATGTCTTTTCAGCATGCAACAATTGACTTGCATGTATTGGGACATCCTAAATCTTTTTCTGGCATACTAAATAGTAGGGAAGTATGGGGATTGGAACGCAGGGATGATTTTATGGCAACAACAACAACAAAAAAAACAGGTGAAGAAGAAGTAAAAAGGATACAATGCAAGCAAGGTGTTTCAGAGAGCGTGAAGAGTATGAATGGGAAGTTTACAGCAGGACGTCATGTCTTTGTACAGGAGAGCTGCTACAGTATGGCATACCCTCCACCGTCAACATGCTTCTTCCCTCCATTATACATGCTGCAGCAATATCTTTAACCCATTCAGCGCCACAGTCCAATAAGGAAGCCCCAGTACTAAATCTAGCTACCAAATATTGTTACCACTAAAATGAGGATGTAATGCATGACCTGGTCTAATGTAACACATTTAATATGCACTTCAAAGATATTCATTGTGACAAAAAAAAATTAAATACAAATCTGCAATTCTTGATACCAGGAGAGAAACATGGCGTCAGACTATTAAAATGAGCAGTTGAAATAATGAGATTTAACCATAATGTAATATTCCTATCTGGACCGCTGCTATTGGCTTATGTTTCATCATCTTTAATAGCTTTAATTGGTCAATTTTCTTAGTCACAATCAATTAATTTATCGGGCTCATTTGGATGAACTTGGCACTGCACTTTACAGCAGGTGTATAAAAGCGTGCTGTGTGGATCTCAACTAGATTGTGGAAATGCGGACACTTGAGGGGGGACGGGAGATTACCAGCACATGTTGGCCTGATCGCAGCATCACACAGCGAGCCACCGCACAAAGCTACACAGCCTATTGCAGTTCATTCTGGACTAAAGTCGCTCCCCATAAACTGCGAAACTAAAACACTGATTATTCTCGGTGATATGCTCTCTCTCTCCCCATCTCTTTTTCGCTCTATCTCATTTTGCAATGTGACAGCAACATCTCCACACACACACACACACACACACACACACACACACACACACACACACACACACACACACACACACACACACACACACACACACACACACACACACACACACACACACACACACACACACACACACACACACAGCGCGGCGGACGGACGCATGCATGCAGTCAGGTTCGTGGATGGCAGTGTCGATTTCCTTAATTGATTGATCGGCAATTATCTATACCGACCCCGGGTTGAAATCTTTAGTGTCAAAGCATTTCCTTGATTGATAGCAAAGACATGACGTGGAGCTCCTGTACTCTACAACCACGAGAACACCTAAAAACAGCCTTGTGGCTTGGAGCAGACTGTCCACTGCGCTTGGGCAAAGCCTATTGTTCCACCCGGTCTCAGAGGCTGAGGTGCGCTGGCAGCTCCCAGGCAATTAGTGCATAGTGTAGGCTACATTTTGGACCTTTTTTCATTTTTTTTTACTAGCAGCCTATGTAAGAAGGCGTGTTATTGAAGCAAAATAGCCAAACACATTTTAATATAGACCAGTGATTATAAAGACAACCTATACTGTGGAATCACTACAGCAAAATACATAAGAAAAAGCTGCACAGTTTTGTGATGTTTGTCCTCAGATAATGAGGGATCCTATATACAAAGCCTTATAGCTGTAGCCTAATAGAAAAAAAAGGAGAAGTCGGGGAGTCTTACCGGCTACAGTGTATCTATCCATGTAATTGAGGATGTTCCCAAAGCTGAGGATCCCTGCGGCGGCGGCTGGCGAGCGGCATCTGAGCAGCGCCGCACGGAACTTGTGTCCCGGTTTACAGTGAAGCTCCGCGGCGCTGGGTTTGACCGGCGCCGGGCTCATCATGCTGCCCGACAGCGTGCGCACCTCGTCCGCACTGCCGCAGCCCGCTTCAATCTCGCATCCATCTCTGTCCACACACATCTTCTTCTCCTTCTTCTTCTTCTTCTGGCACGAATGATCCAGCGCAGATTTATTTTATTTTATTTTGTATAACAGAAAGACACTGGAGAGGAGAACTAGTGTAACCATAAAGAGAGCAGAGCACACTCAGCAGCGTGGAGATGAGCCGCAATGAGATGGTTGTAGCGAGGAGTGTGTAAGCGCAGGAGCCGCTCTCGTCGGGATCATATTTTTTCTAGCAGTGTTGCTGGTGACGGACGGGCTGTGCGCTTCTTAGTAATTTTTTTTCTTCCAACGCGAGGACCAGGCAAGCGCTCCAGTGCAGGGGGGTGTGACCCGGCTTCAGAGACTCCTCCTCCCGCTAGAAGCCACGCAGCGAATGATGATGGAGCCCGCACCTGATACTGCGCTGCTGATGGATGGGGATTGCAACCGGAGTGCGCGCTGCTGCGGTTGAAAAAAAAAAAAAACCCTTTCTGTTATTTAAGGAAGCCGGCGGTGGTGAGAAATGAGTGGGTGGGTGGGTGTGACTAGCATTTATTATATCATTATTAATCATCATCGATCACACACGCATAGGGAGCGCGGAGTGAGATAATGTTATAACTGCTTTACCGAACAAGTAGAAGGCATAGGCCTATAAATAGGTCACTAAAGTGTGTTGCACGGACACATTTAGATGAAAATGAGGCTACTGGGTTCCAAATAGATTGCTGTATTCATTTGGATATATCCCCTCCCCCATCCACACCCACCCCTCCCTGCGTAACATTTGATTGACACAATTTAGGGCCCCATACCCTTGCCATATTAAAGGTGTACTATGTAACTTTGGGTGTGTCAGAGAAGTGATCATTTTCTAAGGTAAATTCTCATAACTGAAGAAACAAACTCTCCTCACAGGAAAATGTGATCCCTGGAACACTGTTTAAAGTTAGAAAGCTTCCTGAAAAGTTACTGTTTCACTGTTGTTGTTTACAGCAGCAGGGCCCACAGTTTTTATTTATTTATACAAACATATTTTAGTCTTAGTTTGGTTCAAGGAGCATCAAACAAATGTAGTTATGATTAGCAGGAATAATAATAATAATAATAATAATAATAATAATAATAATAATAATAATAATAATAATAATAATAATAATAATAATAATAATAATAATAATAATAATAATATAATAATGATAATAATAATAATAATATTACTTTTGAAAAGAGTGACAAGTAGGGGAAAGTGGGGTGAGTTGTGCATTTTGGAAGTTGCAAAACCCCTTGTTTCTAGAAAACCGTGGAAGAAATTGGAAATGTGACCACATATTTAAGAAGAGCCATCCATTTGACTCATCCTGTAAAGAAGGGAGACACAAGGAATAAGATATAAGCACATTTAAGCTCAAAAAACTGTGTTTTGCCTTTCAAAGTAAAATTTCCATGATCAAGGTTTTTTGATTATTGTGTCTGAACAATTATAGACACGTTTGAAAACATTTGACACATGTTTTAGTGCTTTGGTATGCTACACTTTGAGTCTATATAGTTAGCACGATGTCAGCCCTAAATTGCTGCATCATGCCTAGTATCCAAAATTCTGGGGATGGGGTGATTTGTGCCAAATGGCCTAGGTGAGTTATAAGTAAGTAAGTAAGTAAAATGTATTTATAAAAGCACATTTATGACAGTTTGCACTGTCCAAAGTGCTGTACATAGTGCATTCAGTAGGCAAACAATGAAGGTAAAATAACAATAACCAAAATAAAAGACGTAAAGCCCATACATCCACATAAACACAGATAGTAGTGCAGAGGTAAGATAGTTAATGGGGAGGAAACACCAGGGTGTACATATGGGTTTTGAGCCTTGATTTAAAGGCAGAAATGTAGGGGGAATCACATTTGTCAGGTGCCAGTTGGTTCCACAAGCACGGAGCAACTAGTGCAAAGTACATTTCTGAGAGTCGTGCCAGTGGCATGGCTGTATACGCTGGTCACCAAAGAAAGTGATTGTCTACAGTAGCTCAGAAGAGAGTGACATCTCAATTCCACTTAACGACACCACTGATGAGAGTTCAGATGGCCAGAAAGATGATGATGGTGACTTTGTCATTGTGAGCTTTGCAGGCAAAACCACCTAGATCTGCTAGGCCTTGTTTAAGAAAATGTACCTTCAATCTTTGTCAACTATTTACTTTATTTACTTTAAATACACCTTAAATAAGTGATTGTCTAATGGATTTGTCTTCCATTACAGTTTTTGAGATATATATAAATTGGCACAATTCACCCCACCTTATTTTCTCCAAATGCACAAATCACCCCACTACGTGGGGTGATTTGTGCGACAAGACAACTTTTTTTCCGAAAGCTATATTTCTTAAACAGTTTATTCCAGATCCAAAGTTTTTATTGCCAGGGATGCACAACATCCTGAAATATATGTACATATTTGAGTTGGAGACATAACTGTCAAGGCCTCACTTTAAAATCACTTTGAGTAAAAAGTTGCACAACTCACCCCACTTTCCCCTAATATGTAATGTATCACTTTTTTGAGTAACGTGCCCAACACTGATTATAGAATTATTCAATATTAAGAATTACATGTAAAGTCATTTTGTAACCCATTTTGTAATTTCAACCCCGCCTCCCATGAAACTGTATAGTGCACCTTTAACAATCTTAGCTTTCTATCACCTTCTGATCAAAGACAGCAGGCTGTTCCAGCAAAGATGAAGTCAAGGCAATGAGCACGCTTAAAAACAATGTTTAAGAGAGAGGTGAGATATGATGTAATGATTATGTGATAGATGATCAAAGGCAAACAGACATCTTTCAGAGGACAAACTGCACGTAAATAATAGAAACACAGAAATGAATCATTCTGGGTAAAACATTCAAATGACAGTGTTGCAGGTAAAACACATCGATCAAAGGAAGTAAAAATGTGGACAGTGATGCCTTCAAGTTCAGATAATTGTGTGTGAGAGAATTTTACATTGTTGAGAGGACATGAAAACAGGAACTGTGGTCTCCTAAACCCTAACAGAAATAGTTTTTTTTTACAAGGACGGTGAGTTGATGAGTTTATCACATTATCAAACAGCAGACTCAAAGATAACACACTCTCGCGTGGGAATTTACATTCAATGGCCGAGGCCCAACCATGCTGATTGTGGAAATGGAGTAAAGACTAATGGAAGATTTTAGTGTAACTTTTAACCCATTTAATCCCATCGGTCACAAAAGTGACCGTAAAAAACATTTCCAGTTTAAAGGTCCTAAAAATGTTACTGAATGGAGAATCAACCTATTTCCAGAAAATACTGATGTTAAAAAAACTCCCAAACACATTTGTGCAGTTTCATATGTTTAGTGTAAATTGTCACATGATCAGAGCTGATTACTTCCTGGTTGCACCATCCGAGGAGGATGGCTGCATCAAAGCACCAACAAAAGAGGTCAGTAAAGAGGGTTAACATAAAGATGAGACAAATATTTTTGGTACACATCATCTTCAAGGTGTCTAGTATTGACAGGTCTATTTACCTTAACTCAACTATGTTCAGTATGGTCACAGCATGAGTAAAGTTGTTGATGGCAACAATAGTGACCGGTGGGATAACACAGTGTAGCTAGCTAGCTAACTTTCTACTCTGTTCTTCCTTTTAGCTTAACTTTGAATGAAATTCTCTGTATGTTGGACCTTGTGGACCCTTCAGACAAGGCATGCAACATTACAGTTGTCCCTCAAAGTGAGAAAGACGCTGTCGTCAGTGACTGTGACAGTGATGGGTCAGACATGGACTTTGAGGGTGAGACAGGCCATTTGCCCGCTAGGCTGCTAAACGCAAGTGCTGAACTTATGCAAAGAAATTATGAAACAGATGTTATCAGTGATGATAACTCCCTCCTCACCACTACCCCACTTCCACCTCCTGTTGATTCTGAAGAGCCATGTTCATCTACCCACCAGACAGACAGGGTGCAGACAGACGAGCCAAGGACCAAGTTGCAAGTGGTCAAAAATAAAAACCGAACCTTCAAACGATCTAAGAGGCCTGTCACAGCAGGTATTCCAAAACACACAGTATACAGCCCAAATGCTGCAGAATGTGTTAAACAAAACTGCCCCAGCCCAATGGATGTTTTCCTACTAATGTATCCACCCACCCTTAGAGAGCTAACCCTTGAAATGTCCAACCTCTACTCCACCCAGACCAAGGGCAAGCAACTGAGTCTAACAATGGATGAACTCTTAACATTCTATGGAATACTGATCACATCTGGGTACAGCTCTGTCCCAAGAAGACACATGTACTGGTCACTTGACAATGATGTACACAATGAAAGCATTTCCGATACAATGCGAAGAAATCGCTTTGATGAAATAATGGCATCAGTTCATGTGGTTGATAACACTCAAATCACTGATGATCCATTTTTTAAAGTCAGGCCCATCTTTGCTGAGCTCAATCAGTCATATAAAATCATGCCATTTCAGGAATGGCTGTCAGTGGATGAAAGTATGGTCCCATACTATGGCCGACATGGATGTAAGCAATTCATAAAAGGTAAACCAATCCGTTTTGGTTACAAGCTATGGAGCCTTGCCTCATCGAGTGGTTACATGCATCACATGGAGCCATATGGTGGTTCCCACACCCTCCTTCCTGAGACTGGGTTAGGTCAGGGACCCAGCGTAGTTCTTGGCCTTGCAGAGCAGGCTGAAGTGCCTCAAGGTTGCAAATTCTTCCATGACAACCTCTTCACTTCGCTTGCACTCCTCGGTGAAATGACAAAAAGAGGGTATGGGAGCTGTGGAACAATGAGACAAAATCGTCTGTTTGATGTCCCATTCACATCACAGAAAAAATTCATGAAATTCCCCCGGGGAACATCTGAAGTCCTGACTGAGGAAGAGAAGCTGTTGGTCCGTTGGAAAGACAACAACATTGTCACAGTGGGGACAAACATGGAAGATAAATACAGTGAGACCTCTGTAAAGAGATGGAACAAGCAGCGGCGTGCATTTGACACAGTCAAACAGCCAAAATGCATCAACCAATACAATGAGCATATGGGTGGTGTTGACCTTCACGATCTACAGGTTTCAAGATACCACATCTCGATCAGGTCCAAAAAATGGTGGTGGCCCATCTTTGCATGGTCCCTCAGCAGTGCACTAACAAACAGCCATCTCTTTTACAGAGATGTCATAGGAGGGACCATTGACCTGCTCACCTTCTCACGTACAGTGGCACAGTCTCTTATGCAAAGGTTTGGCAGAAAACCACTGAGCCACGGAAGGAAGTCTCTACTGGCTGCTTCTGTAGAAAATCAGGGAAGATTTGACAAAACTTCTCACTGGCCAATCAACACCATGCATCGATTCCAGAGATGTCGTCATTGTGACAAACGCACTACTTATGCATGTGAAAAATGCACAGCACCACTGCACATTGAATATTTCAAGGCCTACCATGGGCAGTAGAAAAAGAGATCGGGATAGATAAAAAAAGGGCTAGAAAAGCCAATAAAAGAAAAATAGAAAAGTCTGCAAGAAATAAGGAGTAAAACATACTATAGGATGAAATGTTGACAAAAAAGAGGTTTTTGAAAAGGTCAGTTCATATCAGTCAAGCAATGACCATAGTTGTGATGCACATGCACTTAGTTCTGAGGCCTTTATGTACAGTAAGTAAAGTTTTGTTTAGTGCAGGCTTCTACTTGAATGCAAGTTACCTCTATTCTGAGTGGTCCGTTTAGTTTTAAAGACGCATATGACTACTCCATAGTGTTCAGTGAATGTTGCACTAAAATGTTACAATTACAATGTTAAAATGAATTATGCACTAAAATACTACTAGTATTAAACAAAAGTGCAAGGTCAAATGTTACAACAAAGTTACCATATGAATGTTTTAATAAATGTTAAGATAATAATGTTAATGCTGATGGGTGTCTTTTCGTTTTTGCTTTCATTTGTCGTATTCATGTTTTTCATATGTGAAACAGTCACACTAACATGTGATAAAGAACACTAGCATATTTTAATACATGCTGATACTGGTACTGCCAGTAACAAAGCTCTATATTCCAACCCAGATATAATTGAGCTGAACTATGAGAAATTTGATGACTGGAAACAAGAAAAACATAAAATCAGTATATACATTATCCCACCGGTCACAATTGTGGCCGACAATAAAACACACTTTTTAACCTATTTTTCCATGAAAATTTCCCAAAATAATGATAGACTATTTCAAAGGGTTACCAATAGCACATGATTTGGATATTTTCATGTCTGGAAAAAATTTGGGATTAAATGGGTTAAACATATTGTATCATGAAAAAGTTAAGGGAATAAAACTGAAAGCCAAAGATTGATGTGTGCACTGATAGGTTCAGGTACATTTTTTAGTTTGGTCTAAACGAACACACACACACACACACACACACACACACACACACACACACACACACACACACACACACACACACACACACACACACACACACACACACACACACACACACACACACACACACACACACTTGTGTCACATAGGCTACCTCAGGTTTCCAGCGCTGGGGTTTGATCCAACGTCTCCAGGTGGCGTCCTTTACACCGGACCATCTTCAGCGCTGATGATTAATTTTTTTACAAAAAGGGTTGGCAGTTCATTCTCAAAACAGTCAGGATGGTGACCCCTTCACAGCCGTGTATGAAGGGGGAAAAGGATAGGTATATGTTAAGCTTGTAATACAAATACTTTATTGGGCTTTTGACACATCAACTGTCTGTTAGAAAAAGAAAAATCAACTTTATTTGACTGAATTCATTTAGTAATTGGGCGTATTAATTCTACAGTGTACACTGTGAGACAAAAAAGAAATTAACATCAAAGTAAAAATGTATCTGCTCGGGGGAAGAAAAAAGGGGAAAAACGTAATCATTGTATTGTATTTGCTTCGCAAATCTTTTGATGAATAAAAAAACCTTTGAAAGAAAAATGTATCTGCTTGCTCTGACCGGGTATTGAATCCGGGTCTCCTGCATGAAAGTTGGTGGTGCTACCGACCTAACTATTCAGCCAGTAAAGAATCCTACTGTAAATCTCGAGGCTCCTCTTTTTTTCTTCTTTTTTTTCACAGTGGCCCTAATATTATTTTATTGATATTATATTATTTAATACACTTTGAGGGCCCCTAGTGGCACTGCTGCTAAGTTCACTTACAGAGAGAGCTGGCTCTGCTAAAGAGGAAGGACTTATGATTCCATATGATTAAGATGACTAACCCTAACCCACACCATTGCCCTTCATTTCCCGTTCATTCTTCTGACTGTATGATTATAATAAAAGGGAACTTTTTTTGTGGCAGATAAGAATGTCTTAACTGCGTATATACATAGCTATGTAACAAGGAAACACTCATGGGTCTGGTCAGTTGTCAGAAACCGCTGTAAAGGTGTGTGGGAATCAGATGTCAAATTTCATTCAACAAAGCCCACTGGTTACTGGAGCTTTCCACCACAGACAATGAGCTCCCACTGAAGTGCAACTGACATTCATTAGTTACCGTTACCTGTACTATACTGAAGCATATCAAATGGAGGTCTATCTTTCTTTATTGAACTGAGATTAGAATTGCAACTTGTTGTATGTAATGCAAGTCAGACAGATCAAGAAAACAATTCTCAACCTCACAATCACCGTTAAAATAATATGCTGAAAATACATTTTATGGTGACACAGGGATTCTAGAAACATACCTTTCATAATCAGTTCTTGATAGATACACAATAGCATCCTATATATATATATGCATGTTGATATGTTATGATTATACAGTACGGTATGTGGTGATTATGAAGGAATACCCCACATTTACTTATACCCTGCGTTCCAATCCCCATACTTCCATACTATTTAGTATGCCAGAAAAAGATTTAGGATGTCCCAATACATGCACGTCAATTGAAGTCCGCTGAAAATACATACATGCCCAACTAACTCCAATAGCATTTTGGAGTATTCACCTTTATTCTTGACATTTCTCGACATAATGAAAAAGAAAACTTCCTTATCTGATTCTTTCTCTCTCCTGTGGCTCAAAACTCATCTGTACTTTAGTATGTAGTGTAGTAAAAAAGATAAAGTATGTGATTTGGAACACAGGGCTAATTTAACCCTCTACTGCATGAATTATTTTTTAAACATGATAAAAATATTTTTATGTGTTTTTATTATTTAAAATAGCTTAAATAGAGGAAATATTTGAAAATTTAAAAAAAAAATGTTTTAGGGGGGGTAGTTGATAAATTGTTGCCATATGGCAACAATGCGCAGTCGAGGAAAGTACCATAAAATCACGTTTTTTGTCAAAACATAATTTTATTGAAAATAAAACAACGAAAAATACATCTTAGATGTTGTAAGATGTATAACCTAATATGTATGCAATTAAATACATTTAATTTCAGTTATTTTGGATTGTGTATGGTAATGATAACATCGTAGACACCTGTGATAAGACCATGGGACATGATTTTCTTCATCAAAAACTAAATGTATTTCCTATTTGATATCAAATAATTCTACTTCAGTATTATTCATTCGATTTACTTAACTATTTTCACTAATTTAATTTGGTCATTCTTTATTTCACACCTTATGAAAGTCCAAGAAGCCGTTTCTCCGTTACAGTTCACCGTCAGAGTTAGGCACAGTTACAGAAGGTATTAGATAGTGTATACTCTAAAGAGTGTATGTGTGTTTGTGTGTGCACACCTTTGAGTGTATGTGTGTAAGTTAGTTTCTGTGGACACTGTAAATCATACAAACTGAACTAAATTCTGTATATAAACCATAGATAGCATATGATATAAACCCAACCCTTTCGTTTTTGCTCTGATTTTTCATGAGCAAGATATGTGAGCTGAAGTCAAAGATTTATCGGTGGATTCAAAAGGCCCTTCTGCTTGCAAGATAATCCATCCACCTGACAGGTGTGGCATATCAAGATGCTGATTAGACAGCATGCTTATTGCACAGCAGTGCCTTACGCTGGTCACACACATACTGTACACTCCTTAGAGGATGAACTATCCAGCTTGCATGTTGTATGGATAAATACGAGTTTATTCCAAAATGCCTAAACTTACAAAACATAAATAAAATGTTTTTTCCTCATAAAAACAAATAAAAGTAAACAAATAAGTGAACATAATATTGGAGTACCCTAGAATAGTGCCTATGACTATGTAAGTCAATTGCACTCCAATAGGTTGAGTGCACCTAGATCACCTCCAATTCGCATATTGTTGCCATACGGCAACAAATAGATTTAATCACTTTACAAAAGAAGTATTAAATCTAAACTGGTTTTAGTGATACAAATCGAAAGATAACTATCCTGAGATAGCATTTACATTTTTTTTTATGTTGGAATTTTGCTTAAATACTGAACAATAAGTCAACTTTGGGAGCCCCCAGGCCATGGCCTCCACTGCTTCATAAGTCAAAGGAAAAGAGGAGTGCCATTCAGGATATCCTGGTTATCTGATGCCATGAATTATTTGTTCTTCAAAGTAAAAGCCCCTGTTCAAAACTAATCAAGAATAAAAGGATTTTATAATACAGCCTTTTAGTAAAACTGAGATAAAGTAATTGTTGCCATATGGCAACGCTATGCAGTAGAGGGTTAAGAGAACTCTACCTGGACCCATCTGCCTGGGCCTGAGCTGCTGATCCATCTCAATATCATGGTTGTCTGCTGGGGGTTTCCTGCACTGCACATATATATACAGTAGGCCTAGATGTTACTGTAACACCAAAGACAACAGCAGTGCTAAATTGCTCTCCGGGTGACACTGAGAAATAGCTGACTATTATGAACGCATTACTGAGAGTTATTTTCCACTCACTAGCATGGAAGACACATCATGGCACAGATTTGTCACTCCGACCCAAATGTCACCTTGTCTGTGAAAGTTCGTATTGAGTTTGCAATGATCGTTGTCATTGAAAAATGATTTGTGGCTTCCTGGAAGAAAAATGAAACAAAGTATATTTGTTTTCTGAGAGCGCTGAAGTTGGCCATATATAAGTCACATTCACTTGGAAATCAGTTTTTTTTTCACTCCATCACACCACCGGAGAACAAAACAGCCCTTTTTAGATGAATCATTTTGGACGAGTTTGTCTGTGGCCTTTCTGGTGGTGACAGTATAAACACAGAGGAGAAAATATCATGAACACAATACAGCTGGCTCAGTTCTGACAATTCTGGCGATTTTCTGAACTCATCTGAGAGCCACCACTGCCCACAGCTGTTTATAATCTATGGGAGAGAAGATACAGAAAGACTTCACTGATTGCATGCTTTGTCCTCCACTGGTTCCCATGCAAAAATGTGAATATATAATTCCCCTGTTTGGTCGCTACAGGGAGAAAGCAGTTTTTAAATGTATGATGGCTTAAAGGTCCAGTAAGCAGAATGGTCAGTTTAGCTAACTTCCTGTCAGTGATTGCAGTTAGCAGTCCCCTCCCTCGTCCCACGTCACCACATTAATGCACTGCGGCCTTCAAGCAGCGAGTTATCTAGCATCATCTCAGATCCTGTAGTGTGATAAAACATGATAAAAACCATCAAAACAGACATTGGGAAGGATTTGTACCTGCTCCGCCATTGTGGGCGCATACACATTCACCCAATCTGTCGCTCTGCACGTGCACCGGCAGTGAGACGGGTGCCGGTTTGTAGCGTTCTCTCTTCTGATTGGTTATCAGTAGTGGGATCCCCGAAAATTTTATTTGCAGATTACATGCAAAGCGACTGACTGACAGATCGGCTTTATGAAACGTACACACTATATAAGTGATCACTGTATGAATAAAGAGCAATTTAACACTTATATTTACGTAAATAAATCGCTTACTTCACCTTTAAAGAAGGTGACAATGGCCTGTTATAACACTGCACATGGTGTTGTTGTCTGATGTGAGATATTGCTACACGGTCACACCTCCATACACATTTTTAGTGCAGTGAATTCTAAAGAGGTGAGTCTCTGTTTGTGAGATGACATTGTGCCCTGCCTGAGTGCTTGTGGATGTCTGGGGGAAGGTCCAATCCTGCATGCAGATGAGTGTCTCTATGCCATCTGTGTTCCAAAACATGGCCAGCTCTTTGTATTAATATTCCATGGTGTATGCAGAGGGTATGTAGACTTTACCAAGACAGCTAGGGATCAATGTCCCAACTAAAAGACAGTGGCATAGGGTCATACTTGATACATACATTTCTCGTGATTACTTAACTTGTGTACTACATTCTAGATATATATAATGGGGTTTCATAGAACGTAGGAGCCGTTTGTGTCCTCCATTGGAATGGATAATTCTACTATTTTCACTAGGTGGTTTGTGTGGGACTGACATGATGGCATGTAGATATATGTCTGGATATGTGAGCCCGGTTTGTTTTTGTTTGTTTTGTTCTTAGTAAGGGGTTGGTCTCAGGAAATTGTATATGTTGTTACATTTTGGAAATCAATAAACTTAAAAAAAAAAACAGCCAGGGATCACAATCTGCCCAAAAACCCGATGATGTCACAGGAAAAATTGCGTGGAATTTTGTGATTCTGAATCAAGACACAGTCAGCCTTAGAGGCAAAGCAAGAAAGAGCTGTGATGGTGTGGATTAAGCTTGGAGACAGGGTTCAGTGTATGAGGAGAAAGGTGGGTGTGTTGGGGTGGGTGTTACTAACAAGTGCAGTTTGAAGGGACATTGGCCAAAACATGCTCTTACTGATGAACTGGGTATATAGCCAACAAATGAGTGTGTAACAAACAGAATAGTTAAGTTTTATTTGACCATATACAGTACTTACAAAAGCACACAGCCAAATGCTATTAACCTGCAATTGGAACAAGAGCTGGCTTTCTGTGAGTATTTAAACTGGCAAAAAAAAAAAATCTGGGAGGCTGAATCCTGGCACCATTGCATTGTGGGATAGATAGGGCTGGGCGCTGGCCAGGCGTTTGGCATACAGCGAGGGGTATCAGGGGTTGAGGTTCTGAGTTTGACCTGCATTGTTTTATCCAGGCTGGAGTGAGAACAGTTGTTCCTCCGAAAAAACCTTAACGCCCCTTGAGTCCTGACCCTTTTCTTTTTGGGGTTTTTCAGAAGTAGTTTCAAAGCCAATCATCCACTCACATCTTCAATAACTTTGATCTGATCTGAACCCCCCCCCCCCCCCCTCTCTGTTTGAACCTGGAAAGGATGATGCAAGCAGTGCAAGCATGGCAGGATACAGGCCCAAAATGATCAAGTTGATTGTGACAAGAATTCCCTTTTGTAATGCTGCAGACTTTGACATCCAGGATGAGAGAAGAGGGGGCCAAGCCAGCAGCAGCAGCAGCTATAGTGGCTCTGACGTGGAGGGCTTAAGAGGACGAGGGAGCCCCTTTTCTTTCTTTGGGGATGTGCTGCTTGATATGCTGGTCATGTCTATCGGATCCTATGTGTTTTTTTTCCAGAATGGTGGACCTATCTCTCTCTCTCTCACACACTCTCTCTCTGTCTCTCTCTGGTTGTTGTGCGATGTGGCGTGGAGCCACTGAGCCTTCCTTCCTGTCTCTCAGCCTGGGGCCAAGCCTTGCAGTGCAGGATGGGAGATAACCTGCTAATCGCGGGGAGCTGCAGCGCCGTCATGCACGATAAGGCCCCATGCTCTCTCTCTCTCTCTCTCTCTCTCTCTCTCTCTCTCTCTCTCTCTCTCTCTCTCTCTCTCTCTCTCTCTGTCTGTCTGTGGGTGAAGATAAAAGTTTAAATGTCCCCAGCACTGAACACGTGTGTCTATCAGCTGTGCTCATGGTCAACACGTCTCCACCTCTTTAAGCCCCGTCATGATCACTCAAACCTTCAGCGTATAGCCACACATGATGTAAGCAAGTGGTAACCATACAGCAGTTTGCAGTTTTTTTTTTGTTCTTTGTAAATGAATAATATGCAGGCCTCTTTTCAGGTCAGTAAATAGGGTTAGACAAAGTGGGGGTATTAAATGGATATTATATATGGATGGATGGATTACATTTGGATGATTTGTCAAGAAAAGATAAATGTGTGTCATTGAATCTGATTTCGTAATGCATGTAAAAACCTTTTTTCAATCTTTAATTATAAAAAAAGCACTCACATTTTGCACCTTCTAGTAGCACTTAGATGTGGCACTTAGCAGTTTGGCTTGTTTGAAGCTAGTTCTAGTTCAATGCGTTTATTAGATAAAAGCATCAGCTAAATGAAACGTCATTCTCTATCTTTAAGCTCTTTTTCTTCCTCGGTGAACGATGGCTGTGGGATATCAAGCCATTTCAGATTGAATAAAGCCAACCAAATGTTGAGCAATTAAAACAATCAAGGGATTTTTCTCAAATACAGTAATCACCCCACAGCTTGTGTTACTCCCATTGTTGTCCTTGAAGCCATGTTTACGTCCAGTCAAATATGTATTTCCTCTTCCTCTGCCCGAGGAACAAGTGTCCCAGTATCCCTGAGTACACTCATACTGTACGTTAAAGATCCTGCCTCTCTGACGTGTGCTTCAGTTTAGGAAAAAACATCAGTGCTACATTTGTGTGTTGTCCATACTCATACTGAATTTCCAGGGCGACACCAGTTTGTAAACGCTGCCATACTGAGAAATACAGAGAGTATTCTGTGGAGCTGATAGGCTTAATCAACTTTGTGTCAACTCGTTTAGCAATGGCTTCATTGTAAATTGTAACTAACATTAATTGATACATAAAAGTTACACACTATAGCTTTAGGACTTTGGACAGTGAGACCAGGCCACCATCTCTGGACCACCCCACGTCCTCTGTCTCTCTGTGTCACACACACACACACACACACACACACACACACACACACACACACACACACATACACACACACACACACACACACACACACACACACACACACACACACACACACACACACACACACACACACACATACAGTTTGTTTTTGGAGCCGGAGCC
Organism: Ammodytes dubius; assembly: GCA_026122265.1. Classification (NCBI taxonomy): domain Eukaryota; kingdom Metazoa; phylum Chordata; class Actinopteri; order Uranoscopiformes; family Ammodytidae; genus Ammodytes; species Ammodytes dubius. The sequence continues at coordinate 25,198,191 of CM047519.1, read as the reverse complement.
GTCTAGGCTTTGGTAAAAAATCTTGAAGTGTGTGCTCTGCCATTCTGACCTCTTCTCATCCACCCTGTGACCCCCTGACCTCTGCACTGCCTGTGGGCCTGACAGTAGCAACACCCCCCCCCCCCCCCCGCTCCATGGACTCCCAGACCTAAGCAACAGAGTGTCTGCTGGCGAGGCAGAGCAGCTGAGGATGTGAATAGATGGGGGCTGCATGATGTGTCCAGTCTGATCTGGGGGCTACACACACTCTTCAGCGCAGCAGCAGCAGCATTGGGAGGCAGAGAGAGAGACAGCACTGACTAATATTAGCATTCAGGGAACAGAGACAGTGTCTTTTATCTGCTCACTTAATTATTGATCGGACAGCTCCATCCAAGCTGCTCCTTGGGCATCATGGGTCTAAGTTGATCTGTCTGGGAGGTAAAACTAGGCCCCCGACTGCACTGCCTGCCTCCATGTCACAACGTTGATGATTTCTTTCACTATTTTTTATTATTTTATTTCCATGTACAGTATTCTAATTTGTCTATGTTTAAAGGTGAAGTAAGCAATTTATTTATGTTAATAGTGGGGATCCCACTCCTGATACCCAATCAAAAGAGAGAACGCTACAAACCGGCACCCGTCTCACTGCCGGTGCACGTGCAGAGTGACAGATGGGTGAATGTTTTTGCGCCTACAATGGCGGAGCAGGTACAAATCCTTCCCGATGTCTGTTTTGATGGTTTTTATCATGTTTAATCACACTTACGGATCTTAAATGATGCTATATAACTTGCTGCTTGAAGACCGCAGTGCATTAATGTGGTGATGTAGCCTAGGGACGAGGGAGGGGACCGCTAACTGCAGTAACTGACAGGAAGTTAGCTAAATTGACCATTCCGCTTACAGCACCTTTAATTTGACTTTATTTTGCATTCTACTTTATATTTCTATGGTGCATCTTATCTCTATGCTTTTTATCTGCACTGTGTCCTTGCGCTACCTAACGGTCTTCTATATTGCATTGTTGCTCCTGTAATTATTGTGAATCTGACTAATACACCGTCTGGATTTTTGATCTCCTTTTGGTTTAAATAACCTGAATTCTTTACAGAAATAAAAGCCCTCACATCACTTTGTACATTGTAAATATCAGAGTATTGTATAAATATAAATAACTTGCATCATGATAATTAAGAGCAGTTGCATAAGTGGTGGGAATACATAAGCTTAGGCTTCCTCTCACTCCTTTTCGAACATAGACACTACATTTATTTTATAAATATTGTTCATGGGGGCGCCCTTAGCTCAGTTGGTAGGGCGTCCCCCCCCCCCCCCCCCCCCCCCCCCGGGCCGGGCCCAGCAGCAGACCCGGATTCGATTCCCGCCCGCGGTCGTTCTCTGCATGTCACTCCCCTCTCTGCCCCATTTCACCTCTGTCTCTCTGCCCTATCAATAAAGCATAAAAATGCCCAAAAAAAAATAATAAAGAAATAATAATATAAAGCTACAGCCTGATTGGAGTAATTGGAGTGGCTGTGTTGACCTGCAGTGTGTGGGAGCAGATCGGTGTGGTGCTTGCACTTCATATTTATAGACTCTATTGGTCTTTGTAATTACCCCCATTGCCCTGGCATGTTTCTGCGAATCAGCTCTCTCGCTGGCCCAGCAGGCCTCTGAAACAGGAATGCTAAATACATAGAACCAGAATGTGCATATGCCATTATGGTAGAAAAACCTCAGATTTGGCTGCATTTCCTTATGTAGTCAACGTTTTCTACTTCCCACCCTGCTCCTGACAAAAAGCTGTTTGCATGACAGGGAGAAGAGGTTTCTATCTGACAAAAGCCAAGTGTTAAAGGTGCATTCAGCGATTCTCGAGAACACTAGTTGTCAAAATCATCAAGGAAGTGTTGCGTGAGTGCATGTCTGTGTGAATGATCAGCCCCAACATTCCAATCAACACATTTCATTTATTGTGTGTTTACGCCCCAGTGAGGTGTGTACATGTGAGCTATGTCTTGTTTCTTTCTTTTCTTTCCTTTGTGCAAACTTAACCTTTACAGTAAAGCAGGAAATGTGTCACGACGTTTGTCCCTAGCAGCTGATGGTGTAGAGACAGGAAGGGCCCGAATGACGTAAGTGTCCACATTATGGGCCAGTGTGCAGAGGATGGATGGATGGATGGATGGATGGATGGATGGGGCCCCTCTTTCCTCTCTCTATGATGTCATGTCACTGCAGCAGTTTGCCGGTGATAAGGGGAAAGAGTGCCACTTCACATCCACAAATGTGGTTTTTTGACTGCTTGTCTTATCATGTGTGTGGTTCTGTGGTTCCATGGAAGGGTGACAAGAACACACAAGCACACACACACACACACACACACACACACACACATACACACACACACACACATGGCGTAGATAAGACATGTCTTCTGCTGCAGCGATTAGGCCTACGCTTGGTGCACATGTGTCATTTTTCTGGTTAATATTGATAGCGTGACGGCATTCTCTGTTGAATGCTGACTGCTCCCATGTATGTATTAGCATGACAAGATGTTCTGTGTGTGTGAGAGTGGGTTGGAAGCACACACACACACACACACACACACACACACACACCCCTATCCCTGAGTAAACACTGACTGTATCCGCTCTGACTGCTGGCTCCTGGCTCCCTCATTGATCGGGGCCTGGACAATTTATTAGCTATTGTGACAGTTTCCTGTACAGCCAGGGTCGGCAGGGGGGGAAACGGAGAGGTATGCAGATAAAGTGCTGCTCAAAAAAAATACCCAGCACAATACCCATTGTGTGTTTTAATTGCAGGTTGAACTGTTACCTCTCTCCAAATGTTTTTCCACATACCTTTCAGTGTGCGTGTGTGTGCTGCGCTTTGTTGTTCCACACGCATGTCATGCTGTCCCCAAATCTATTCCCTCAGCATACACACTGACTGAGTACTCGCAGAATTTCTCGAAAATGACGAGCGTAAGGCCGCCATGCTTGAGAAACGAAAGGAAATAACAGCGAATTCCACAATAAGGCAAAGAAACCTTTAACAATGGCGTGGCGACCTTGAACTGACAGATTTCACACGTCTGTAAATGTCAAGTTCAGTCAACAATTTATACACAAACACACACACACACACAGACACACACACACACACACACACACACACACACACACACACACACACACACACAAACACACATACGTTTAAATAAAAAAGTAGGGAGCAAAATTACATGGAAACCAAGTGGCTAAGTATAGGTACACGCACACACACACACACACACACACACACACACACACACAACACACACACACACACACACACACACACACACACACACACACAAACGTCAAATTCAGTCAACAACGGTTTCCAACACTTTCAAAGGTGGAGTCAGCGATTCTGGAGATCGCTTGTTGTCTCAAAATCACTTTTCTTCAAAATCAGTGAATATCTCCTTATGATACGCTGGCTGTGTGTGCCAAATAAATAGTTGTTCTTCCGGGCAGCAGCTATTGAGAGTATATAGCCAATACGATGAAAATGCAGCCCCCCAATTACTGCATGGCCTTGTACCTGAGAATGACAAGGACATTGACCTTTGACCTCTACTGCGTGCTTTTACTCCAGTACAGACACAATATGGACACGCAAATGACATGCAGCTGTTGGGATTTCTGCCAGGGGACACTAGACACCTCTGCAAGCAGCAATGTGAACAGTTAGGGAAATTGATTGACAAGCAGCTTAGGCTATATGTTAACACGCCTGTTTGCCCGGTGTGTCTGTGTGCTATAATAGTCAAAGCAAGCCGAGCTCAAAAGATGATGAATGTTAACGCCTATCGTGTTCCCTGAACCCAGCACAGGGTCACAGACATACTCCCACACAGCTAAGGAGGCTCGGGGAATATAACAAGAGTAAACAGTCAGGAAAGCGTCAGACACTCACACACATATATATATATAGTAGATGTACGGTTGGCTAAACGTGGTAACACATCACCCAGACAACCGTGGGAGGAGTCAGTGTGGGATACGTTTATGAGGAGAGATCCTCTCGATTTGGGACAGAGAAATGCCTGGTGGGCGATGCAGAGTTCATGATTGTGCAGAACAAACCTGGATTTCATTCTGCGCCTTCCTGGTGTTAATACATCCCTGTCAACACAACCCTTTAACGTCTGGCCTGCCCCTTACCATACATACTGTATGCTAACTCATAATACCTAAGAGAAAAAAAAACCCTACTCTTGAAAAATGTAGATACAATGTCAGCAGTAACACCTGTGAAACTGAATTCCTTACTGAATTTGAGGTGATGTCATTTGAGTAGGCCCACCCGTAGCTGACTATACATACTGTATATTCATCCAGTGTAGGTGTACAGTATAGCCACCATGCCTGTACACTGTCATTGTGTGGTTGCTTTCATGTGCTGCATTTAGGTGTATATTGCATGCTAACTGTGTAGGCGTTTGTGTGTGTTTGTGGGGGTTTAAAAGCCTGGGAGGGGTGTTCACACATCAACCACATAGATAATGGTCTAACTATGGAACAAAACATATGCGCTATTTCTTTATATTTCCCATCCCAGGGGCTGCAATATGTATGTTATAATATAGTAACCATGTGTTTATATATGCATGTACATGTGATAATATATTTTTTCTATTATTTATTATTTGTCCCCTATACTGGTCAAAATATAAGTCATTAAGGAAATAATGCAAAATAACTGTCTAATGAGTTTTTGTGTCAGGAGAGGTCATTTAGTCCATTCCATGTAATGGTGCTGCCCGAGACACAGAAGGGTATTAAAGAAACATTAACGTTAATCTGCACATTATGAATAAAGTGCTTCGGTGGCTGTGAACGTAAACATATTAAGGGCAGTTCTACTGGAGGTCCCAGTGAACATCTGACACACCTATTACCTCACTGATCTCTCCTCATGAAGGTACGTTTCACAGTGGGACAACTCCGCCATCTAGTGGACACATTCAGAACAACTGGACATGGGACAAAATATAATCTAATCATTCATTATCTTTTTTTTTTGTAAAATAGAAACAACTCCTTACATTTTTTTCAGAGCGCCAAGTACAACATACAGTCTGAATTGTTGAGGCACTTCCAGGGTATGGATCCAGTGATTTACAGTAGTAAATACAGAGAGGAGATATTAGGAATCCTCCATTGCGTGCTGTTATGCTGTGCTCCAGCCCCCAAACCCCCTCTGGTGCTCATTAGGAGGCAGCAGCTGCATGCTGACTGGCACTTTCATATAATGGAGAGGTTCATCTCATCATCCTCAATGTGGATACTTCAGCTTATTCTGCCTGACGTTTACGATGTACAGTGATCGTAAGAAGCCCCATAGTGTCCACTATAGAGTGTATACTGGTTGGTCAGGAAAAATCATTGAGAAAATAGAAACACGTGTAATGATGGTTATACACAAATGGTGCCGGCCATTTTAAAATGTTGGTGTCAGCACCGTTTCTCTCGGGATTGGGGCTATCGCTAGCAGAAAGCTTATTAAGGTGTATTCCAGTGTGTGTTAAAGAATGGACCAATCATTTCATTAGGTCACTGTTACCTATGGAATAATGACTGTTTTCTGGGCAGTTAAATAGCAACTTGGCTAAAGTTTTTTTCCCACTTTGAGGCACAATTTGTGATGTTGTGCTATAACACTGACTCAACTTCAAGTTTAGAAGAAAAAAAATAATGGCGGGCAGACTTTCTCAAGAGAACATTCAATGGTGGCGACAGTGTGACATTAGCGACACATAACGTTTTCGGCTGGTCCAATATCCTGTAAATATGCACAGATGACTTTATTGCACAGTTGCTTTTGTCCATCTTCAATAATCATTTCTCCGTGTCGCTGGCTTCCACGGGGGGGTCGGATGAAGGGCCCTGCTGCTGTGGTGGGGCACCTTCTGACAAAACAAAAACAAACACACACACACACACACATACGTATATGTTTAGATAAAAAAGTAGGGAGCACTCATTAAAATGACATGGAAACTAAGTGGCTAGGTATAGTTGCACACACACACACACACACACACACACACACACACACACCACACACACACACACACACACACACACACACACACACACACACACACACACACACACAACAAATCCCCATCCAGGAAACATCTGACTCCACCTGAGGAGGGGAGGACATTACAAGCGCCCCTTCTTGAAGGACACAACCCCTCCAGGTGGTGTCACTTCAGCCTAAAAGGAACGCTTTAAATACTGTCTCTCTTCCTTTGTCCTTGTTTTACCATTAGACCTGTCGTGTGTGTGTGTAAGTTGGATTTTTATTTTGATATTCATTAACATTGTTGAATTATATGCACACCATTTCTGTTGGAAACTTGATGTTCTGTTAGTATTCTGTTCTATTGTTGCAGAGCTAAACCAACTAAAGAGAGAAGCCACTCTTATCTTCTATAGTGATGCCTACCAAGAGGCCTGTCCCTGTTACTGGTGCAGCAGCCTCATAATCCCATTAACAAATCAACAGAGCGCAGACAGTGAGGTACACGCAGACCCACTCTGGAAAGACAATGTTGTATTTATCAAGTTTGGACCTTGTCATTGTCAGGGGTTGCCAGAGAAACTAGACTGTCAGTGTGTTAATGGGCATGTGTTCAGATAAAAAATAAATGTTTTAGCCCTGACCACACTAGGAGTACTATCTTGTAGTAGTTGAGTTGGATAGAGGGCCATTGTTGGAGACTCGCATTAATGGTAGAGTCAGTGATTCAGGAGACCACTTCTCAAAATCACTTTTTTTATCAAAATCAGTGAATTTCTCTGCACGATCCGCTACCTGTCAGTACTGTGTGTGCGATGAAAATAAATCCAGGGCTGATACACAACCTAGGCTCTGTGAATTGGCATCAACACTGGATGAATTTTCATCGTACATACAGTACGGACAGGTAGCGGATCATGAGGAGATATTCACTGATTCTGACAAAAAAAAATCTTAGAGCATTTTCCAGAATTGCAGACACCGCCTTTAACAAGTCGTGAGAGCTTAATCATGTGCCAGTGCATAAAATTGCATCCTTAGAATATGTTGATAGGATTCTACTAAAGCTCAAAGAAATTTTTGAACTGACCGTTTGAGTCTTGGTTGCACTGTTTTACCACTCAGTTTTTTGTTTCAGTGTTTTGATGTTTACAAGAGAATAAAATGACAGTAACTAACCATTTAAGGAACCTTCAACCAACCGGCGAGCTGCCTTGCTGTCTTCAGTAATGTAAAGGGCAGCCAAGAGGAAGAACAGTCCACCCAGGAGCCCCACACACGGGCACACCACCAGGCTGTACTGCAGGCTGTAGAATCTCCCAATGGCCGAGGCAGGCGCAGTTTTGTTGATGGCTTCAGAAATCTACTGGTACAGGTATGAAGCCATTAATGAATCCTCTATGATAAACAGATTAAAAACTGGTTAACCCATGTGTGCAGAGAAACCATTGACCAAACAGTGCAGTTAAAAGGACGTTACATTGGTGGCAACACACATATGATAACAGTATCTTGGATTAAACCACTGCCACCAACCTTACAACAATGGGAAGATAGGTTGATGGAAGTATATGAAATGGAAAAAACAGCTAAACTTTAATTAGACGGCCCCCATCATTGCTTATTTTGGTTGGCCACCATGATAGGGTGCTGTGCTGGTTTTAGTAGTGAACTAGCCTCTGTGTGCTGTAGCGTACTTATTTTCTCTTGCCATGAAGTTGCCATGAAATATAATGTGTATGTTTGTTTGCCGAACTATGTCGTTGGTTTTTCTTTTATTTGTATGTGACTTGGCAGAGCTGTTGTGTATAATTCTAATTGTGCAAGTATACATAATACATAAACAATTAAATAAGATAAAGTTTACTCACCACGCCGACTAGGTAAGGACTGCCAGCGTCTCCCAGGAGATGACCGACTGAAATCTGCAGTGCCTCTGCTGTGGATCTCCTGGTCGGCACCACAACATACTGGAGTACAAAGTAAGACAAGAGAACCTTCATGTTCCAGCCCTTTAGTTTCATATTGTGTGAAATAATTAATCGCATGTATCACAACAACCCCTTCCTTTCCCCCAACTCACCAGCAGTATGTCAGCCATGACGGCCCAGTTCAATGCTATCAGCAATTGACCAAAGAAAATGAATACCTGTAATGAGACATTTAGGACACCCAATAAGCAAGCGATCAATTCATTCATTGGCCTGTTTGCGTCTGTATATTTCTCCTATAAGACCATATTGAACGGACATGATCTCAACATTATTTTTTTCAATACTCAACCAAAAATGTCAACTTCCAAAGCACTTACATCAACTATAACTTTCCATAATCATTCTTAGCACTATTCTGAAGGTTATTACTGAAGGAGCTGTTCGTATGTTGTACATGTTGGATTTATGATTAATTTTGTTCTTAAAAACATGGCAGAAAATCCATTCTAAGACTTGTACATATTAATTTTTTGATTTATAAAAGGAAAGAAGTCTCTTGTCTCTTACATAGGTGGCGGTAATGCTTGCTGATGCCACAAAGATGGCGACCAAGAGGCAGGGTGTGGATCCCAGCAGGCCCACTGCACAGATGATGGGGTCCACGTTCGGCACCTTGTCCCTCAACAGTCTAGATATAACGGAGCCTAGACACCCTCCCATGATGCCCGTCACCACCGTCAAGGCTCCGAAGATAAGGCTGCACGTGGGAACAGAGGCGGAGCCGATGGTTAAAAATCACCCTGAGTTCCAATACCCATACTTCTATACTATTTAGTATGCCAGAAAAAGATGTAGGATGTCCCAATACATGCACGTCAATTGTAGTATGCTGAAAATACATAAATGCCCCACTAACTCAAATATCATTTTGGAGTATTCATATTTATTCTTGACATTTCTCAACATAATGAAAGAAAAATCTTCCTTATCTGATCATTTTCCCCCTCCTGTGGCCCTAAAATTCCTCTGTACTTTAGTATGTTGTCTAGTAAAAGAAAAAGTACGTGATTTGGAACGCAGGGTGAGTCGTCATCTTGGAGCAAACCAGGCAAGTTAAAGGTCACATATTGTGCACATTTTCTGGTTCAAAATTGTGATTTGGGTTCCACTACTAGAAACTGTTTTCATGGTGTAGTGTGATGTCCAAACGAAAAGCTTTTATATTTCTCATAGTGCCATTGCTGAATCTCTTCTTTATTAAGCCTAAAAGCCAAGTCTGCTCTGATTGGCCCTGCACCTAACTGCCAGTTAGAGTAAGGGGTATCTGGGGGTTGTGCTAATACAGGTAGAGGTAGTTCAGGGGGTCATGCATGTCTGTAGAGTCACGTGCTCATTACTGACCTGTCTGTAGAGTCACAGTGCTCATTACTGACCTGTCTGTAGAGTCACAGTGCTCATGGTTACTGACCTGTCTGTAGAGTCACAGTGCTCATTGTTACTGACCTGTCTGTAGAGTCACAGTGCTCATCATTACTGACCTGTCTGTAGAGTCACAGTGCTCATTACTGACCTGTCTGTAGAGTCACAGTGCTCATGGTTACTGACCTGTCTGTAGAGTCACAGTGCTCATGGTTACTGACCTGTCTGTAGAGTCACAGTGCTCATTACTGACCTGTCTGTAGAGTCACAGTGCTCATTACTGACCTGTCTGTAGAGTCACAGTGCTCATGGTTACTGACCTGTCTGTGGAGTCACAGTGCTCATGGTTACTGACCTGTCTGTGGAGTCACAGTGCTCATGGTTACTGACCTGTCTGTAGAGTCACAGAGCTCATTGTTACTGACCTGTCTGTAGAGTCACAGTGCTCATTACTGACCTGTCTGTAGAGTCACAGTGCTCATTACTGACCTGTCTGTAGAGTCACAGTGCTCATTACTGACCTGTCTGTAGAGTCACAGTGCTCATGGTTACTGACCTGTCTGTAGAGTCACAGTGCTCATTGTTACTGACCTGTCTGTAGAGTCACAGTGCTCATGGTTACTGACCTGTCTGTAGAGTCACAGTGCTCATTACTGACCTGTCTGTAGAGTCACAGTGCTCATTACTGACCTGTCTGTAGAGTCACAGTGCTCATTACTGACCTGTCTGTAGAGTCACAGTGCTCATGGTTACTGACCTGTCTGTAGAGTCACAGCCCTCATCGTCGCAGGGCGGCGTCTGGCCCTGGGCCACCCGGGCAGTGGAGAGGAAGGTAGGCGTCCAGAAAGCCATGGCTCCAGTGAGGAAGGCTGTAGCAGTCACTCCCATTGAAGACAACACGTAACTTTTACTAGAGTCAGAGTAATGAAACAAGAAGATTTTGAAACATTAAAAAAACACATTTCTCAGTAAACTAAAGTAGGGTATAACAGTATTTATTAGGGACCCGACCAATGCATGTATCTGGAGGACCAATCTATCAACTGATAGGCTATTAGCTGATTGCATTACAGGAAGGCCAAAAATAAGTTTGAGATTGAAAAAAAGTGGCAGGAGCACTTCTGGTATCCACCAGTGCTCATGAAGGGAAAAGAGTTGACGGAGAGCAGGAATAGTTAACTTATGAACAAAAAGTAGTACATAAACCAAGTCCAGTCACTCAAGGTTGGTTACAAAAATATGAAATATGCAAATATGGCAATATCTAACGAGATATGTCTGTCTACACTTGCATTTCTCTAAAACTCTAAAATGTACTGTAGATGTTTGATAAAGCCAGAGTGCAAATATTGATTTCAGCGTTTTTTTTCCCTTTAATAAATCAAACAATACTATGTACATACTATATGCATTTTCTGCATGTTAAGAACAAAATGTATAATAAATCGGGCAATGAACAAAATATGAACAAATCCTTCTGTAATAAACTTCATAATGGTGCTAAGAATGATTAAATAAAGTTAAGTTGATGTAAGACCTTTAGAAGTTGACATTTTTGGTTCAGAGTATTGAACAAAACTAATGTTGTGATAATGGCCGTCAAAGATGATGGAGAAATACAGACGCAAACAGACAAGGTTTAGTCAAATACACGTCTAAATCAACATTTTGGACCTTTTGACTTATACTAATGTGAAAGGAGACATGTTATGGAAGCAAAATATAGACAACAATCTCAAAATTGACCAATGTTTCTGCCTGCAGTGTCTTGCCTTGAAAGTATACCAACGCATGTCGGCTTGTGGTGTCACTATACCCTGAAGGCTCAACCCAACTGTGTCAATACATTTGAGATTGTTTAGAGACAAGTAAGTACAGCACATGTCCTACTTTTTCAGAAGGTACTTGACATCCTCCAGGTAGGAGCTGCGTACCGTCAGCCCCTCTCCCTGGGTCTCAGCAGCCCCCCTGGCTGGGTTAGGGACCAAGAAGACCAGCAACACAAGGCCCACTACACCCAGGATAGGAGTGATCTGATAAGACACAAACCCAGAGATCTCTATCACAGTCAACACTGAAGATGTCATCCGAGTGCTTCAGAAGAATATCACATCAGGAACTAATGCCTTTATAGAACACGTGATGCCTATTATTACCACTGGTGCATGCTAATCTAATATCTAGCATGTTATTGAGCAGTTAATCATTCATAATCCATTATATTTCAGAGTGCAGACAACGTTTTGAAGCATATACATAACATATTTTCACAAATGATCATATACACATGTTGAAAGATGTATGTATTGAATTGTTTGGTTAATCTTTACTGATTAGGAGAAGGTCCTCACCCTGAGAGCCCAGTGCCAGTCACCAGTGAGGGCAGTGACCCCGGCCCCCGTAATGTATCCCAGACCACTGCAAACACACAGGGAGGGAAAACCGTTTGAGGGTTCAAAATGGCATTAGTGAGTTTAACGATAACTGTCCAGTAGTGGAGCAGATAAAGAGGCTACTACAGTCTTTTAGGGTGTATTCACACTGGGAAAGTCCGCTAGTTCACTTGCTTTGGTCCAGACCAAATAGAGTTTAGATTTTTTTTGTTTGGTGTCACACTTTCATATTGCCCCTTTTGCAAGTGAACCAGCATTAAGAAGTAAAACCACACGTGATCTGAGGTCATTCATTCATTGGACAGACATTCTGGGGTGGAGAGAAGCAGGAAAAACAAAGTAAAAACTGCGAAATATAAACTGATACGATATGGGGTTAAAAATAATAAATAAATAAATAGGCCTACATCTAGCCTATAAATAAAATAAAAAAAACATAACATTTTTGTTGTTTCATATGGTTATAATATGTAGGCCTGTGTCAATGTGTGGCTTGTAGCCTACGATGTGAAACATAATATTTACTGTATTTTTGCATCTGGACGCGCGGCTCCCGAGGAATAGGCTCAAGCTGACACACAGCTGATTTAGCCGTGTGTCAGCTGGGTGTGAGTTCGGCGCGCCTCCAAACTGACACGGGATAGTATTGACGGTCCCGTAACATGGGATGCAAAATAAAAACTATCTATGATAAAAACACGCACTTCATACAAAGCGCAGCGTGAACCTGTTGTCACTGTGCGGGAGACGCTCCCCTCTCCTTCATCTGATCACTGAACATCAGCATGTTTAGGCGTCCTGTCTATCAAATGTAATATATTCGCTCGGGGCTCTCGGTCAAACCACAACTAATCTTCCTAACAATGGCGACAACAACACTTTCCTATAATGTGAAGCTGACAGCGATTTATTAAAAAAGAAAAGGCACAGTGCTTCCTGCAATTGGGTCGGATCGAGTCCGGCCAAATTCACACCACAAACGAACTGCAGCAGAGTGCGTTTGGAAGAGCACCGAGACTACCTCTTCAGCTGGGTCTCGGAGCGTTTGTTTGGTCCGCCCCCGAGTGCAATTGCTGTATTCACACCTGTCTGAAAGATGCGCACCGAAAGCGGAAGTGCATCTGAGTTCGTTTCAACAGAACTAAACACGGCATGTGTGAATACACCCTTAATGTGTGATACAAGCGTGAACATTGGCACGAGCAGTCTCCATGGGTCACTTGACAAGAAAATGGTCCAAATGTTTTAATGAAAAAACCCAAGACATTTCTATGAGAAATTTTCAAATATACAATTCCAACTGTCTCGGACAATTTTCGTGTCAAGTGACCCTTGGAGCCTGCTCATGCCAATTTTCACGCTTGTATCATCAACTGAAAGATTCTGACGAAAATAAGGACTTAGCTGCTCCACTACTGTGGTATACAAAGAAAGGAAAATCATGTTGATTTTACTGTGAACATATTTAAAGGGAAAATTTGCAGATTTTCAACCTTACCTCATCTACCATAATATCCTTTGGGTCGCATTATATCCCCGTGTATTTTTTCAACATTGTCTATTTCGCGGGGACCGAGCTTCAAAATTCCGCTCACCAGTGACGTTTCTGTGACTTCTTTGGTGAGAGGAAGAGCTCATGCGGACTACAGCCCCGAGCACCAAAACAAACCGTCGGTCCGTGACAGTTGGGTTTTGGTTCGCACGGATTCACAGGGAGGGGGGTAGGTGCTCTTCCTCTCGCCAAAGACGTCACAGAAACGTCACTGGTGAGTGGAATTTTGAAGCTCGGTCCCGCTCGGTCCCCGCAAAATGGACATTGGACAATGTTGAAAAAACACAAGCTGATATAATGCGACCCAAAGGATATTATGGTAGATGAAGTAAGGTTGAAAATCTGCGAATTTTCCCTTTAATAATAATAATAATTGATTGGATTTATATAGCGCTTTTCAAGGTACTCAAAGCGCTTTACAGGGTTCCAGGTTCAATTCGTTCACACACAGTCATACCGGTGGTGGTAAACTACGATAGTAGCCACAGTTGCCCTGGGGCAGACTGACAGAAGGGAGGCTGCCATTCTGCGCCATTGGCCCCTCTGACCACCACCTCAAACATACAGCAGTCATACGAGGCAAGGTGGGTGAAGTGTCTTGCCCAGGGACACAACGACCATGACACAAGTGGCCGGGCGGGGATCAAACCACCAACCCTAGGATCGTTGGCCAACCAGCTTAACCACCTGAGCCACGGTCTGTGATTTGGATTGAAGAGAGAAAAAAAATCCCTTTACAAAAGGCAACCATTAGTCATTTTTCAAACCCATTTAATAAATTAGAAGGAGAAAGCTTTTACTTTATTTCAGAACATTGTAAATAAAAAGAAGGTGATTGATTTGGATTGTTATCTGACTGCTATATAAGCAACTGAAAGCCCATATTGTCTTCTGAGCTTAAGTGCTGCATTATACCTTGAAGATCAAACATCTGAAACATTTAAGACAAATGTATTAAGAATGAGGTAAAAAAAAGTTTAAAAATTTACAATGACATAATCCCTTTCACAACGTAAACAGATTATTTTTCAGCAGCATTTTCTAGCAGAATTGTGTGTAAATGAAAGGCTACTCAGTTGACCCTTCAAAACTCAAATGCTGGATTTTCCCTCCATGCAGTGAATCTACATATTTCATAAGACATATCCAATTGCATTCCCACACACCAGCACATGATGTTAAGCTAACGTACACACACAGCCGTAGATTAAGATGGTTTTCTAACCTTCCGATGGGGATAAAGATGTAGAAGACACAGATCATGGCGCTGCGTCGAGTCCCAGTGAAAAGGTCACCGATAATGGTTGGACTGATGGTGGAGTAGCTGGCCTCTCCTACACCCACCAGGCCTCTCAGAAGCATCAGCAGCCAGAATTGCTGCAGAGATCAAGACAATCCCTGTTTCCAATACCCATACTTCCATACTATTTACTATGCCAGAAAAAGATTTAGGATGTCCCAATACAAGCAGGTCAATTGTAGTATGCTGAACATACATAAATGCCCCACTAACTCCAATAGCATTCTGGAGTATTCGTCTCTATTCTTGACATAATGAAAAAAAAACTTCCTTATCTGATTTTTCTTCTCTCCCGTGGCCCTAAAACTCTTCTGTACTTTAGTATGTAGTGTAGTAAAAAGAAAAAAGGATGTCATTTGGAATGCAGGGTATGTCAGAAAAAGCAATTCAACAAGATTCAGAAACAAATACCACGAGGATCCTCTTACACGTACTCTGCAACAGTTCCGTCTCGTCCGGAATCTTTAGTGTAGGCTGGCCTTAACATATGCCATTGTTAGTCATGCACAGTACAAAAGAAAATGCAATAATAAAATGTTTCTCTATGAGGTGCCTTTAAGGCCATACTGTCTATTTAGAATGCATACACATAGACCACATTTTTTCACATGTACACATAAACAGCATGCACACACACGCATATACCATATTTTCACACACATACACCACTTTTTCTCACTAAAGGTTTTGTGTGCAATGTGCATGTGAGCGAAAAATGAGTGCTCTAAAAAAGTTGGGTGATTTCACGCTTTTTATGCAGATCGTACACGTACACAGTGTATGTGCGAGGAAATGTGGTGTGTGTGTGTGTGTGGTGTGTGTGTGTGGTGTGTGTGTGTGTGTGTGTGTGGTGTGTGTGTGTGTGTGTGTGTGTGCGAGAAAGCAGGCTTGATATATGGCCTAAATGGCACCTCATATTTCAATAGTGCTCTTTAAGTTGAAGTCCATGGTGAGCACACAAGGACTCAAATAATAATGATAATATTAACATATACAGTAATATTGTTTGAAGGCCTACTTATACTGTAAGTTTCCTGAATTACAAACTTCCTTTGTGACCTTGTGATTTTGTTACTTCTTCTTCTTCTTGTGAAATGTATGTGGACGCCTCTGCTTATGACTTACCGACTCCGTGACAAAAGAGCTGCTGGCTGACGTCACGAGCCACACAGTCAAACCACCAATCATGATGTATTTCCGGTTATAGCGGTCCCCAAGGTAACCAAAGAGGGGGGCCAAGAGTAGGAAACTGCTGATGAAGACTGTAAGTATACATTAATAAGAATGAATTTCCTTCCGTATATCATGTTGATTTGACTTGACTAGTGTGTGTGTGTGTGTGTGTGTGTGTTGTGTGTGTGTGTGTGTGTGTGGTGTGTGTGTGTGTGTGTGTGTGTGTGTGTGTGTGTGTGTGTGTGTGTGTGTGTGTAGTGTGTACTAATCTCATTTTTAGTCATGCAGGGTTAAATTGGTACCTTTGTATGTGTTTGAATGTTTTACAAATGAAAGTACCAAAGAAATGGTGTGGGTTTGGCTGTCAAAGAGACGCGTCATCATACCTGTTTGTAGAAGTGCGGCCGTACTATTCTTTATAACGAAGAATTTCTGAATGTTGAGAAGGACACCTGTATATATGACAATTTAAAAACAATTCATGTGTAAGCCCGCCAAATTAAAATGCAGTAACCAGTGCATGTTGTTTTTATTCTTCACGTTTGCACAAAAGAGATGATCTAACCTGCTATTGTGTAGCGTTCCATGTAGTTGAGCAGGTTGATATAGCAGAGCACAGCTACAGCGACATAGGAGCGTGGCGGCGGTCGTGGTGTGGCTGGTGTTTCCACCTCCAGCTGGGTAAGTGATGAGAGGCTTTCCACCAAGGAGCCATACGGTAGACCAGCTCCAGAGGCCAGACTCCACCGAGGAATGGGCTTCTCCTGGGGGGATGTCACCGGGGACATGGGCTCCATGGTGAGCAGCTCTGGAATGTATGTTCTAGTTTAAGACAGTGGTGTAAAGACAGAGTACCTTGAAACCACAATACAGTATCTCACAAAAGTGAGTAAACCCCTCACATTCCAACAAGCAGGACCAGCGAGAACAGCCTGGGACTCAGAACACAGGACTAGACCCAGCTAGCCTGGCTCCGCCCGCCCACCTACTTCCGCCCCCAAATTTCATTTTCCCTTCAGTAGTCAGTCTGGGGACGGGGCGTATTAGTGGGATTCTGCTCGTCCAGAGTTTTGGTTGTCCAATCAGCGAACAGAGCGAGTGGCTGAGAACGATGACGTCGAAGTCGCGCTCCAGTTTCAGTTGAATGCTGCGATCCTTTATACTCGGAACAATGTCCGACTTGGTAGTTCCGAGTTCCGACCTGTCTGTGTTCCAGTGCATCTGCTCGGGAAAGTATGGACGCCTACAACCTTTCTCATCCAAATAACTAAACGTTAGACCCAGCTGTCATTTTCCATCTTTGATTAATATTTTTCTGCATTTGTTTTATTGGGATCATTCATTGAATAAAGACATATTACTTAGAGTCTATTGATTTTAAATGTCAATCTCCTGTCCCCACATACATACGTGCCAAACCATGCCCTTGCTGACACCCCTTCAACCATCAACCCCCACCTCCAGCCCACATTGTCTTTTGTCTTATTCAAACTAGTTTGCTACCTCAAATATAATGGATTCATTAAAAGCGGGCACAGACACTGTCTCACTTTACCCCACAGCATTTGTCTCACTTTACCCCACTGCCACAAATTGAGAAAAAACTATCTCCCTCAGTAAATCTGGCAAATCTTCAGTTATCATCATCACATGGTTTCATATGTTGGTAGTTCATCAACATGTATGATAGAAGTTTTTCTACCTGAATCAATTTGCTTTGGCACAACAATCGATTAAGTTGACAGCAAGAAAATGTACTGTTACATGCAAAAAAGACATTTTTGTGAAAAAAACATGCTTACAACATCACCATGAGGTCCCTTTCCTCTTTCATGGCCAAGGGGAAATTAGAGGGGCTTGAAAACATATATCTCACATGACCAAAAATGTGTTCCATTGCCTAGATACAGGCCAGGGGTGTCTCACATTACCCGATGGCTCACATTCCCCTGTTCTCCCCTACACTACAGTATTTAAAAAAAACTCTTCATCTAAAAACTAGAATGTTTACCACTGAGTTGTAGTGGGGTAGACGTATAAAAGTACCACGAAAATAATATTCACGTATAAAGTACAAGTGCCTGTACTTAGTTACATTACACCTCTGGTTTTAGAGATATAATTATCTTAACATGTTGCAGGGTTTGCACAGTAGTTTGGCAAAAAAAGTCTAATGAGACAACTCAATAAACTCAGTGACAGGACAGATGCTATATACGGAAAGGGTGGTGGGGGGGGGTTGCATTTTTCAAGTGGATACAAATTACACTTCCTCCTGCATTTTGTCTTTTTGAAACGCTTAACATTGCAGAACAATGAGGTCCCTGTCCACACTGTACATTAATCAACCCAAGTGTTCTCCATTTCTTAAGTGTTTTTTACTTCCTCACACAAGTCATCTAGTTTAGGGAGAATCAGTTAATGTGGTTTGTCGAAACATTTAAGAAATCGCCCTTATGACACGAACCAACGACAATGACACAACTGTGTAGAAACAAAGTGTTGCAGAAAAAAGTGTATCCTATGTCAAAATGACAGAGAAAGGAGAAGGAAGATTTCCAGTTAAGATCTTTTTTTACACCTCAATGACAAACAGTGCCCGGTTTTAGAGTTAGTATAGGAATAATTCAGAGCCTATATATATCTTAAAAATGGTGCATAATGTCCAATCCTAAGAACTACTGTCAGGTTAAAAACTAAAAGCATAGTAAGAATTGAACGGCTTGCAAATTGAATTGGCTGCAACATTGTGCTTCTCGTGCATTCTGCCCCGAGTTAGAGAGTCAGTCCAGTGACAACAGTGACACTATTGTAGCTAGAAAGAAATAGAAGAACCTAAGACATCCCTCTTTCTATCAAACACACTGACACAGATACCGTTCTTTCATGTATTGATAAGACTCACGTTCTAGTTGGCGATGTCTTGCTTAACTAATTCCTCAGTTCATTCCATATTGGCAGTTGTCCCGGGATGTCATGCTTCCCCGTGTATCTAGTACTTGAAGACACTGTCAGAGGCCTGGGCTTTAACACGCCTCTCGAGACAGATTGAGTTAGCCAAAGGGACCAGCCCATTCTTGGGTTGGACCTATATGCTTTCACTCTGATCTTCACCGTGATGCAATGCTGTAAAAAACGAGACACATTTTATTATAAAATGTTTTCACTCTTTCTAAATGTTGATCATCATTACATAGCTACACATACACTAGCCTGATTTATTCATACAACAGCTTCATACAGCCAACCTACATTTGAAGTAGGAAAAATGCATTTTTGAAGGAGAGATTTGTCTGCTGATATACTGTATTACCACTGCAAATGTTTGCCTATTTTGGAATGGGAAGTCGAAAGGTGGTGCTGGCTGCCCATCATCACCACCAAATAACTTGCACTTTATGTTTTATTTCATTAACCTTTTATTTTTTACCAGGAACATTTCAGTACAGGCTCATCAAGCTGCATGAGTGGAGATGTGTGCCCGTCACGCAAGACAAGAATAGAGATTAAAGTCTACCATCCGACTTCCTTCCTCACACTCGATAAGAGTGAGAAGAACACGCGATGTGAACCGAGATCAGTTTGCACTTTGGATGAAGAAGTGATATTACTTGTTACATGATGATAGTGATAGCTAGTGTGTAGTGTGTGAGTGTGAGTAGCTGAGTTTGTGTGTCTTGTGTTTGTGTGAGTTGTGTGTGTATGATGTGTAGTTGTAATTGTGTATGTCTGTGTGCATGTATGGTGTGGGTTATGTCTTCTGTTGGGTGGAGGGTTGGGTTCTTTAATTTTCTTCTCTTGATTTTTATTTGCTGTTTTCTTTTTCTCTGTTGTTGTTTTTAATCTATGTAAGGCACTTTGAGCTACTTTTGTATGAAATGCAACATACATAAAAATTGAGTGATTGATTGATTAACATGAGAATATCAATATAGCACCTCATATCACCCTGTAAGAGACGGAGGCAGAAACATGTGAGACATGGCCTGCTGATTGTCCCTCTGCCTCTGCACTAGACAGCAATTCATTCAGAGTTGTTACTGACAATGACAGACAGCCCTGGACAAAATGTCATCCAGTCTTTGGGTCATTTTTTCCATATAACCACATGTGGCATCCCTACAGGTATTAAATTGGAATTTCTATTTGGGTTTTTCAGACAGGGATGTTACCTAAAGTAACAACAGAGTATACCATACTACATGGTGGAATTGAACATTTTAAATAAAGAAATAATCGGAATATTGCAGAAATTCCTTTAAATCAGGGTGTCAGGAAAAGAGGGCACGACCGAAAGACAACTTTTAAATATTGTATATCAGTTAATCCAGTGAGGGCTATTCCTTATAGGCTGATATTTCTTTGGTTTATGCTAGTTATTCATGACTTTTTTATGTTTATTAATGACAGATTTCTCTAAATGTTACACAACTTTAATAGCCTACAATGTTTTAAACAAATCAACACGGTGGTGTAATGTGTGAAAGGCAATCGATATATGGTCCTATGGAGACACATTTCTTCAGCTTTCTGAACGAAAATAACAAATAAATACTATGAATGCATTTTTATTTTCTGAATGCAAATACAAGTTGATTGCTTTCCTTGTATGTTTGTAGTTTCAGTTGTTATAACTATACACGAAAAAATAGCCAAAGGGTGCAAAAGCTTGTTAAACAACTAGTTGAACTACATCGAGTTCACAACTCCGAAACACTGCAGATTACCCAAATTCACCACCTTGACTGCAGCTAGACATGGACTAGACCACACATGGGCATTTTACGGCCCGCGGGCCAGACCCGGCCCGTGGGCTGTCTCAGTCCGGCCCGCGACATCCACGGAGAAAAGAAGAAGAAGAAAAAATCCCGCATTATAGAGGCATGAGTTTGAACTGCTATACAATCTGATTGCAACAGAGGGCGCTATTTTAATTTGGAATGGATGAAAATGCGCTTCCTTGACTCTTGCAGACAGTTTGATGATCATCAGGATGAGTGCTGTGAAAAAGAGGAAAGTTGATTCGGAATGTCGTGTTTTTAACACCGAGTGGACTTCTAAATATTTTGTTACTCATGTGGGTTCAAAGGCTGTATGCCTAATATGCCAAAATGCAATTTCTGTTTCAAAGAATATAATATAGTTATAATATAATATAGTAGGCTACCAACTTTTTGGAGCTTCACGGATACAGAGACAATGTGTGCACTATCAATCGGCAGCAAGATAACTGCCAGAGTTGTTAAAACAGTGTGAGTTTCGCAAACGTTTCATGCGGCTCTTACGTTCGTTTTACATGTTGTTTATTATTTCATTTTTTATTTTGTTAATGTGTATGTGTATGCCTGTTCGCAAATGTTTAATTGAGGACGCAACATAACGTTCGCAAACGTTTGGTGTGGACGCAACCTAAAACTGCCCGCTCAGCTTGGAGGGAGATTTTCCGTGAGTAAACAATTTGTGTCAAGTTCGCTCCGAAACAGAGTGGGAGAGTTTATAATTTGTGTTGAACGTTATACCAAGCCATTCTGCCTTAACTGAGAGTTTGTGTGTGAGCAGTGCACACAATGTTTATTGTTGAAAATGACTGGCCTGTCGTCTTAGTACTGTAGGAGTCCAGTTCTGTCATTATCAACAGGGGCGGCCTTAACGATCTGGGGCCCGTTTCAAGTCCTAGTGTGGGCCCCCCGTTTTTTTTTTTAAATAATTATTTCTTCATTGAGTGATGCAGGTCTGTTTACACAAATATAACAGTCTCACTGAATCATAGTTAATTGTTGCAGAGTTGTTAATTGTAATATTTAAAAAGGGCTAGTGAATAACACAATCAAGCCCACCAAATCTATGTACCGGTAGTTTAAAGTAATTCTGCACTAAATATTTCATGTTTAAATTTTATTTCCAATTGTGTGGCCCTTCACTTACTTTAACGGAGTCAGTATGGCCCACTGGAAAAACATATTGCCCACCCCTGGACTAGACCCTACGCCTTGAAATAGCAGGAATTAATTATGTCCAGAGAGTGGCAGTGACGCACCAACAAGGATGCAGGCTGCTGTAAAATCTCAACGAAGAAGAAGAGGAAGCGGCAGCTGCAGGGGCATGGAAAAGGCGGCGGCGAAGAAGAATGAGCAGAATGCTAAACGGAAAATAGAGGGGACCGGAGGACTGTTTGGTGAACGTTAAATTAACGCTGTTACCCCAAACTATTAGCCACTGAACATAGCCGCATTGTATTCGTTAAAGTATGACAGAGCCTCAGGCAGCGCTGTTACTCCGGAGACAGCTTGCAGGTAATGAAACTTTGTTGTTAACAGATGCCGGATGCCGAGCCGAGGCTGCCGTTAGCTGTGATTCAGAGCGATGGTTGCATCTTCTCCACAAACGTTAACGTCCCGTGAGAAAATAAACTGCGCGGAGACTACAGCAGTGGCAGTGGACGGACGTGTTCCCCCCTCGACATTTACATTTTGTCAGTGTGCTGTGACACCAACTCGTTTTGAAAGTGTTTCTCAAACGTTGCGCGGTGATTTCAGTTGAAAGCCGCTGTCAGAAGTATTGGGGCTAGCCGACAGCGGTTAGCCTACCGTTAGCCCCTAGCTGCCTCCGCGGACTCGATGTGTTTACATGTATTGGACATAACAAGTGTTGTTTAGCATTTTGTTGTGTTCTTAACGTGAGGCTAAGCACTGTATATATTTGCTTAAATATAAGCGTCGTTGCAATAGTTGACCCACTTTCCCCCTGCTTCCCATTTAATTGTTAACACATTTAGCCAACTCGCTAGCGTTACATCTTGTAGGCTAAAGTTAGCTTCTGCCACTGTTGTTAGCTTCAACAAGTCAAGCGAATAAATGCTAACCTTGCGTTGTCCCTCTGTATTCGTCAGCTGCGAGTTGAATGCAGATAACCCTGATACAAACCACTTTCCACTAAACAGCTAAATGGAACTCATGTAACGGTTATGGTTTGTAGTACTAACGTCACATTTAAGGTTTATGAGTTCATTATGCAACCTGCCAGGGGACATAATGTGCAACTGTGTCCTTTTTCCAAATATCATCTCCATAGTGACAGGCCATTGGTCTGGATTTAGATATTTTTGAGAAGGATTTCATTTCAATCATGTAACCAGCTTAATTACAGAAATATTATATTCCGTCCTAAGGCAATACGTGTAGGCCTATGTGTTGTAGGAGAGTCTTGTTGAAAAAAAAACATTGGGAAGACCATACTCTGATTTTATAAAGACATGTCTGTTTTTGTATGCTGCATACCCTAAACATAGAATCTAAACTCCAAAATGGCTTTGAAAGTGACGCAGTGGGAGCTTCGATGACGGCAAGAAACGACTTCAAAGTGCCAGACTATTAGATTGTAACAATGCAGCAGCTATTTAGAAAAGTGACTGTGAGCCAGGCAGAACAGTGTGCCGACTGTCTGAGGATTAGCACTGCAATTCTGCCTGAGGTCCAGCCCATAAAAATATACATAATAACATGATTGAACATTTGTATCTATCTGAATCTACATCAAAATACATGTATAGAAAGTTACACACATTTTGGAGAATTCCTAAAGCCATTTTATATTATTCAAAATGTCACATTGAATGAGACTCCACTGACCTATGGCCATATACAGTAATGTTCCATTTGAATTATACAGTGCTTATTATATTTTTCACCAGTCTTTGGTTCACCTTGAGTGACCTGTTGGCTGTTAGCACGGGTTGTGCTTTGATTTATTTCGATTCCTGATTTAGTTTCTCTTTTAGCACAGATGGCTGTCATTTTAGTCTAGTATGTTTTAGGATCATTGCTTTTATACCATGATCAAATTCCCTTTTTCAAAAGAAGGTCTACAAACATGGAGTTATGACTGATATAAGATCGCGACATCTCTCTTGGCTATACATGATCCGTTAGTTGCTGTAGGGCCATCCATTGATAAAATCTTGCTGGCTTGTTTGTAGTTTTTGGAAAAATTCTCTATGGGCAATCACCTATAACCGGATGAAAACGGTCAAATAAATGTTCATTTGACCGCGGGCCAGCTGTCCCCTCACCTACCCTGCGTTCCAATACCCTTACTTCCCTACTATTTAGTATGCCAGAAAAAGATGTAGGTTGTCCCAATACATGCAAGTCAATTGTATTATGCTGAAAATACTTAAATCCCCCAGTAACTCCAATAGCATGTCGGAATATATGCGTCTTTATTCTTGACAGTTCTCGACATAATGGAAAAAAAAACTTCCTTATCTGATTTTTTTTTTTCTCTCCTGTGGCCCTTAAACTCTTCTGTACTTTAGTATGTAGTGTAGTAAAAAGAAAGACTGTGATTTGGAACGCAGGGTTAGTTGCCTTCTAGCTTTATCTTAGTTCCGTTACCTCCTCATTACCTGCCTCATCAATCAGCTGCACAGTGAGGCACAACATTCAGCAAAATGAATGTAGGGGAAACGCTGATACATTAGAAAGGCCCAGAAGTGTTTTCTAGTTAAATGTCAGGGAGTATCACAAAATGAATAACCTTTTTACTTTAGGGTTCATCAAAATATGGAGTGGTGATGATGACACAAGTGTGTTTTTAAATTAGCAGAACACCTGTGTAGTGCAGGGCTGCCTAATACGTTGATGGCAATGCTGGTAGATCAAGTGTCCTTCACAAAAAGAAACACAGCCTTGCTGTGACTTCATTGACATAAAGAGCAACATGTCTGTCACACCCAGAATGCAAAGCCATTCAAAATCAGTCTCAGGCCAGTCCCTTACATTCATAGTCACATAGTGCCTTTCGCCTTATCTGTCAAGCTAGTCTTGCTCTTCATATAAAGATAATGTTTCCCTAACTTCAGGAGCAAGTTCAGACAGGGAAAAGTGAGGGACCTAAAAAAATAACCTCAGTCTATGGAACAACATTCACTTTTCACACAGCCAATTGTAAAGGCAGCCACTGAAGCAGCGTCTTCATTCCCTGTGGGTGATATACCATCACACATTAGAATCAATTCAAATTGGACTTCATCGTAGAGCACTTTTTTATTTGCAAAAAAGGACGCTCAAAATTCTTTAGACCTACATAATAGAAGCATTGCCATGAGGTCTCACTGATCTGCTAACACTGCAGTATGTGTAGGCTAAACTCAATAAAAACCCATAATAATAACAAAATCAATAAAACATTACCTGAGGAAAAGTTATAATAAGAGAACTTAAATAAATGTTAAAAGTTGAACATAACAAATGTAATACTAGGAAAACGTAGATAAATCAATATAATTAACAATAACCCTGAGTAAAATACCAATAAAAGGATATACCATGAATTAATAAAAAAGACCAATATATAAAAGCTGTTGTTTGCAATTTGGGAATAATATTCTGCTTTTGGCTGGTAGATCGTTGTGAGCTTGTCCTTTTTATAAAAGTAGCTCACAAGCCAAAAAAGTGTGGGCACCCCAGGTGTGATTTGGTGAGTGCCTTCATGGGTATCTGATTTGTATGATATATTTATTTTTTCTTAAATCTACGACAGAGTATTTCTTTTATGCTTTACAATGTTGAAATTATGAATGAAACAAATTACTGAAGAAAATACAATATATGTATTGTGTGTACAGTAAGAAGCAGTATCTGGAGAATTTCACTTTAGTGATTTAGAGAAAAAAAAAGCCCTTTACTCTTCTTTTTTATTTTTTAAAATTATTATTAGAGAGTTGTTTGTGATTTCAGCACAATGGCGCCTGTAAGGCCTCTGCAGAACAGGCTTAATGAGATGCCTCAGTTGTCTTAAGGAAAAGTAAAACACTATTGTAGTTGACACACTGTAGGTAGCATGGTATCACTGGCCTATATGCTCATTTGACTTTGGCTTGTGTCTTTTTCTATCCAGAGCTGAACAAAAACCCAGTGGAGGGATTCTCAGCCGGCCTGATCGAGGACAGTGATCTGTACAGATGGGAAGTCCTTATCATCGGCCCTCCAGACACACTGTAGTAAGTCTATCGCTGCTGTTGCAGTCTTGTACTATGGGATGACGTATGCTATGCTAAGAGATATGCTGTTATGTTGTGCTCTGGATCATTTGTACAATATTTATTTTAATATGTCATTTTTTTTTTCATTCACAGTGAAGGTGGTGTGTTCAAAGCTCATCTGACATTTCCCAAAGACTACCCTCTCAGGCCGCCTAAAATGAAATTTATCACAGATATTTGGCATCCTAATGGTAGGTAGCACACTGTCAATGGACCGATGGTGTTTGTCTGTATTAAGACCTGTTTGAGTGGAGTCTCTCAAAGGCTGACAGATATCATTTATACTGGTAATACGTTTACCTTTAGCAAAATGTGTCGGTACCAAATATATATATATTTTTTTGCCATTCATTATGTAGGACTTAGGGCGCACTCACACTACTGTAGGCCATCTGTTCCATGCCCGAGCACGTTTGCCCCCTAAAGTCTAGATCGTTTGGCTAGTGTGAGCACGCCATCCGTACTCCAGCACGGAAACTTCCTTGGCCCCGGCAATCATGCTGGAGCACGGAACAGGGCAACTTTGCCTAGTGTGAGTGCGCCCTTAAAGCTCTTCCCGTGCCCCTTCATTGCATTAATTGATAATATCTTCTGCTGCCTTTTCTAATTGAACTTTTCCACAGAAGGGCCAGTTGGAGTCCACCAGAGTCAACTTCAACACTGTTGGAACAGAATATTGAAATCATTGAAGTTGTTTTAAACCCAAAAAGAAAACTAAAAAGCCACCGACTTCACTTTAGAGAAAATTCAGTAGCCTTAGGTTGGATATCCATATAACGTGTTACAGTCTGCCTTTGACCATTTTTGCTTAGAGATAGTAAGAGCTAAGGAAAGGGTAGTGCACACTTTGAGTTGAAGAATTATCTAAAGAAAAAATGTATCATACTGGTATACTATTGTAATAGAAATGTAGTTACCAAAGTAAAAATAAAATATGTTCTATAAGCAGGGCATTTTAAAACATATTCTGCTTCATAAATTGTATCTGACATGTCTCTCTCTTCTCTCCCCCCCCCACCCCAGTTGACAAGAATGGAGATGTATGTATTTCTATTTTGCACGAGCCCGGGGAGGATAAGTACGGCTATGAGAAACCAGAGGAGCGCTGGCTGCCCATCCACACAGTGGAAACCATCATGATTAGTGTTATCTCTATGCTGGCAGACCCAAACGGGGACTCACCAGCCAACGTGGATGCTGCAGTAAGTTTACCTCTTTAAAAACAAAAGGCATTTTGAAAAAACACTGACATTTAGTTGGGGATAATCATATGAGTGTAAATGTGACAAAATAACATGATTTTAGTTCATTGATTATTTCTTATTTCATTTTGTCCTTCAAAACTTGACTTGAAAATGATACTAATAATACAGCAAATATGATGACCTTCTTAAATTCAGATATCGTTAGCATCATAGCATAATTGTCTACTCTACTTTTACTCTACATCCAGTCTATTCTACATCTAAGCTACTCTACATCTACTTTACCCTACTCTATAACCCTTAAAATAGGATTTAGGCAATTATGCTATGAGGCTAACGATATGCTATGTACTAAAAAGATATACAAATGATGTAACGGAATTTTTCTTTACCCGTTTTTCCCCCTCTACAGAAAGAGTGGAGAGAGGACAGACATGGCGCGTTCAAAAGAAAAGTCGCCCGTTGTGTACGAAAAAGCCAAGAGACTGCATTTGAGTGATTATATTCGTGAGGATCTAGCTTCATGTTTTCAGGGCAAGTATACTTCACTTTAACCCTTTTCAAAAACTTAACAATCACAACTAACTTAAGCGTTTACTGTAGTTAGAGCCCCCCCCCCCCCTTCCATAGAGGCTCAGTCCTTGTTGCAGCAGACCCGGGTTAGATTCCAGCCCGGGTCATTCTCTGCATGTCATTCCCCTCTTCAAACTGTCTAATAACAGCAAAAAAAAAAATGCCTAAAAATAAATAAAAACAGTAAATGTACGTAAAAAATCTCACTGGCAAGTTTATTAGGTACACCTTGCTAAATCTAATGGGAGTCTGATACTACAGTTCTTAAACAAACCTGCACTTTGTGAACTGTATTGCGTTTAACATAACAGCGTTTCTGTTATTTTTAGTCCAATCCATTTACTATGTGTATCGTTTTAATCAACTTGCCTAAGTAAATAAACCCTTACATTTTGATTTTAAGAAGCGGTGTCTGTGATATTTGTGTCTTGTATTTCACTAATTGCTGGTAAATAAGGTCTATGCTCAAATATTCACTACTTTATTATATTAAATCTCCATTGTAACCAACTTTGACATTTTTAATGGTAAATCCCTTTAACATTAAGACTGTTTTTCTAATTTGATTCAAAGTTCCCTTTTTCAAAGGGTGGTGCTCCTTAGGTATTAACGGTAATAAGTAATTTGATTAGCTTGACTAATTTAATTGATCATTAATTAAATTTTTTTTTTAATATTATTATTTCCTTGAAATTAATAATATTCTTGACTTTGACCAAATTACCCATATTATTAATACCCCTTATGAATTCCCAACAACACTCACATTTTTTAACCCATTTTCTTCTTATTTCTGTGCTTTCCTTACAGGTCTCCAATTTGATCAATCAACACGGCACTGTCTCCTGCACTCTTCCACCCTGTCCTCCTTTTTATTTTGGCAGGAACAGCCTGGCTACTGTAAGGCTGCAATAGAACATAACCGTGACTACCAAGGCTGACCAGAAAAAAGAAAAAAAAACGCCAAGCAAGTGCCAACCCCAAAAACAAAAAAAACAGAAAAAATACCCCCAGAAGACGATAAAACATTTTTTTTCAAGTCTATGAACTGCTTCAACATTCAGGAAGATATTGTAAAGACATGTATATAGAAACAGACTAAAAACCGGATAATATATAAGCTTCCCTCGCTCTCCATCCATCAATACACTTAGACCAGATGAATAGCACTGGTTCAGATAGATTTATTTTTTTGTCCTTTTTTTTCTCCTTTTGTCAGCTCCTTTAGTTCTCTTTAGATTGTTTTAACAGGAGGTCTAAAATGGGACGTGAAGTGTGATGCTGTTGGAAAGTCGCCTGTGAAGAGCTTGATCCATTCAAGCCGGACGTGATGCGATGGACCAAGTTTTTTTTTTCTCGAAGAAGAAGAAACGCCACCATATAACAACACAAAGCCGTTCTTGTTGGTATCTTAAACCACTTTCAGATCTCATATGTATGTGTACATGAAAATATTTAGTTTTTTTCCGTTCTACTGTACGTCTTACCAGCCCTTGCTCAGTTGACTTAAGAAAAAGGCAACAATGCCTCTTAATTCTTTTTGTGCATGCTAAATTTTGTTTATCTTTTTTGGGAAAAAAAGTGCCTCCTAATAAAATGCTAGGCCACTTCACCCCCTGCATTGAACAAATGTTTAAAAAAAAATGTTGAGGAACTTGAGAAAGTTGTGTACCACCTAATGTATGAATTTCTTTAATAGCCAGTACACAGGGAATATCTGTATCATTAGAGTATTGGTAATGATTTGGTATAGCAATAACTCCCATTTTAGTATGAAGTATACACATGATACATTTTGATATCCTGATCTAGTTTGAGTTCCTCCTCCTCCAATATTCTGTTTTTAGCAGCGTCCCTTTTTTCCTGGCCTGTGTTGTCCTCAGTAGGAATTCTTCTGCCTGCTTTATCGTACTTTCTTTTGTCCGGATTTTTTGTTGTTGTTGTTGTTGCCGAATGTTTCTGGGATTCTGTTTGCTTGTTTGTCCCCCCCAGTATGTGTGGCCCCATTTTGTTTCCTCGCCCCCACCCTCCACCCTCCACCCTGATCCACAATCTCATGATTATTCTGCTCACTGAACTATTTGCGGTTTTGCCTAATGTACAAAGACACAAATACTGATGTATATTTTTCATGTTATGAAACCCCGTCACCTGTAGTGAGTTCTTCTAAAAATATGACTTTTTTTCAATATGTACTTGTGTATTTAATTCAGGTTTGTGTGTGTTTTGGATGAGACATGGATGACATTGCTCACAACAAAGACAACAGACAACTTTTATACCTGCTTTATTAACTATTAACCAGTGTGTCACTCAGTTTTTTTTTAACATATAAACTGCTAGTCACCAGTTTAATTCACAGATTTTTAACTTTCTTTTGGGGTAAAGTCCCTGAAGGGATCTAATGTTGCAGATGACAAGCCAGATTGAATTGTAAGAGCTCTAACATAAGGGCAGGTTAAGTATTACAAAAATATATAAATCTTTTTTAGTCATGGTTCAAACAGTGTATGTGTGTACACACTATTTCCAATCAACTCTTGCCTCTCCACAAGTATATTAATGTCATCTTGGGAGAATGTCCCCCTTTTTATTCAGTATAAATTATATTTACTGTTCCAATGTAGTATTAATACAAAATCAGTATGCAATGATTTGGGACACACAATCCTCATGCCATAGTGCCATGAGAGAAACATGGTATTTGTACATATACATATGTAATCTATAAATAAGTACAGCATTGCATCATATAATATAATTTAATAATATAAGTTTACCTTATCCTAGCAGTTTGCTTTTACCAGTAACTCAGTGAGCAGAATATTAACTTGATCTCTTGTTATCTTGGTTGTTGAGCTTCACAGAATGCATGTACAATACAGTAGCCCTTGTGTTTGATTTATTTCCAGGGTGATGGCATGTGTCACAGTGCCATGCTGTATGTGTACCTGACCACCAGACCATGTTTCCACTAGGTTCAGCAGCTTTATTTTATGTTTAGAAGATTCTTTATTGATCCCCTGGGGGAAATTAAATTTTCACCCTATTATTACACCAATACAGCCCGAAATACAGACATGCAAACAGGACCTATACACATGCATTGAGGGAGAATAGAAATATAAATGTCAGTGATGAGTGGTTTAGGGGTTTGGTGCCTTGCTCAAGGGCGCCTCTGCAGTTTCCCAGAGGGGGAACTGGCACCTCTCCAGCTCCCACTCCATTTTACAATTAACATTTAAAAACTCCATCTAAATAAGAATGAGTGAATGAGTC
The DNA here is from genome assembly GCA_026122265.1 of Ammodytes dubius. Classification (NCBI taxonomy): domain Eukaryota; kingdom Metazoa; phylum Chordata; class Actinopteri; order Uranoscopiformes; family Ammodytidae; genus Ammodytes; species Ammodytes dubius. Next base: position 25,167,249 of record CM047519.1, on the reverse strand, counting down.
AATCTTTGCTTTGATTGCTATTTTGGAATTATGGGGACTACCGGGTCTCAAACAAAGACTGTAGACTGTTAGTTAGTCAAAACCAAAATGATTATACCCCTGGCAAATTTTGACTTAAAGTTACTTTTATGAAACCAGCAAGGTTTTTTATTGATTGGAAATTACACAGGCTTCTCCAAAAAGATAATAAGACGGTGTACAAGAGGCATCATTGTGGGAAAAAAAATATTTTTCAGCTTTTATTAACAATTCAACAAAAATTGGCATGTCCAAAATTATTCATACGCTTATCAATAGTGAATAGAAAAGCCTTTATTGGCTATTACAGCAATCAAACGCTTCCTATAATTGCTGGCCAGCTTTTTGCATCTGTCCACTGGTATTTTTGACCATTCATCTTTAGCAATGAGCTCCAACTCTTTCAGGTTGGAGGTTCTTCTTGCCATCACCCTGATCTTTAGCTCTCTGCACAGACTCTCAACTGGATTCAAGTCAGGACTCTGGCTTGGCCACTGTAAAACGTCAATGTGTTTGTCTGCTAACCATTTCTTCACCATTTTTGCTGTGTGTTTTTGGTCGTTGTCCTGCTGAAATGTCCAATGGTGCCCAAGGCCAAGTTTATCTGCAGACTGCCTGATGTTGTTGTTGAGAATCTTGATGTATTGCTCTTTTTTCATGATGCCGTTTACTGTGATTAGGTTCCCTGGTCCATTGGCTGAAACAAAAACCCCAAAGCATTAGGTTCCCACTACCATGTTTGACAGTGGTTATGGTGTTCTTAGGGATGAAGGCTTCTCCTTTTTCATGCCAAAAGAAGGATACATCATTGTGGCCAAACAATTTAGTTTCATCTGACCATAAAACAGAAGACCAGAAGTCTTCTTCTTTGTCCAGATGAGCATTTGCAAAGTCTAAGCAGGCTTTTGTGTGCTTTATGGAGAAGTGGCGTCTTCCTTGTTCTGCGTCCAAGGAACACAGGAGTGTGCAGTATCCGTTGGATTGTCTGCCATGAGACGTTTCCTCTAGCAGAGCCAACATTAACCAGGATGGCCTTGGTGTTGATCTAGGATTATTTTCCACCTCTCTCACTATCCTCCTGGCCAGTACACAGGTGTAACTTTTGGCTTCCGACCACGTCCTCATAGGTTTCACACCATGCGGAACTTCTTGTATTTTTTTTTTATATAATACGACAACGACCCAAAACACAAAGCAAAAGTGGTGAAGAAATGGTTAGCGGACAAACACATTAATGTTTTACAGTGGCCCAGCCAGAGACCTGACTTGATTGAGAATCTGTGGAGGGAGCTAAAGATCAGGGTTATGGCAGTGAGACCCTCCAAACTGAAAGAGATGGAGCTCATTGCTAAAGATGAATGGTCAAAAATACTAGTGGAGACATAAAAAAAGCTGGTCAGCAATTATAGGAAGCGTTTGATAGCTGTATTAGCAAATAAAGGCTTTTTATTTTGATTATTGAGAAGGGTATGAATAATTTTGGACATGCCAATTTTTGTTCAAATGTAAATTAAAGCTGATATTTTTCCCCCCCACAATGATGCCTCTTTTACACCGTGTTATTATCTTTGGGAGAAGCCTGTATCATTTCCAATCAAGAAAAAGCTTGCTGGTTTCATAAAAGTAACTTGAAGTCAAAATTTGCCAGGGGTATGAATACATTTGGTTTTGACTGTAAAACACAAGTCTTGAAGGGAATCCATTGTTTTTCTGTGTTCGTGTGGAGATGAACACATGCCCTGCGTTCCAATCCCCATACTTCCATACTATTTAGTAGGCTATGCCAGAAAAAGATTTAGGATGTCCCAATACATGCACATCAATTGTAGTATGCTGAAAATACTTAAATGCCCAACTAACTTTAATAGCATTTTGGAGTAGGCTACTCGTCTTTATTTTTGACATTTCTCGACATAATGAAAAAAGGCCTATCTATTTTTTTGTCTCTCTCCTGTGTCCCTAAAACTCTTCTGTAGGCTACTTTAGTATGAAGAAAGAAAAAGTAGGCTATGTGATTTGGAACCACACAGGATTTTTCATTTTAAAGGTAGGAGGAGTTTAACAGGAGCACCTGAAGGCAACATATTTGACAGCCCGTTCACCAATTTGAACTTACAGAGTGAGTGACAGAGAAAATAAAAGTTGACACCTTTCCCCCCTAGTATATAAAAGCATCAACTTCAAAAATCCCCCCAAACAATTGAAACATGCTGACATGATAAGCGATTAGATAATTCATTCTGTACAAGAAGAGAATAGTAATGGTCATGTGATGATCTATCAATGTACGTGTTCCGAGCATAGACTGTATGGTCGTGAGAAGCCCTTGAACGCAGCACCGCGTACCCTCTGTCTGCCCCTCCGTCATATCGCGATAGATGACCATAGGGCCGCGGAGCTAACGCTGAGCAACATGGCGGAAGGTATGAGCTGGGTCTTTTCACTGTTTGGTACACTCCCTGTTATCCTCGTACGCGCGTCGAGCTGTCGGACCGAGTCATGTAGTGTGTCGGCAGCTCAGTGTGGCGTATGTAGCCTGTGGTTGAAAATACAAAGTGCTGCGACACTTGCCTTGTCACATTCAGCTTTTTGCCAGTGAGCAAGCTCTGTCGTTAGCTGCCGTTAATGTTGCTAGCTGAATTTGATCGCCGAATACCGGGGAGGATGAGAATTGTGTGTGGTGGTGGTGGTGGTGGTGGTGGGTTGGACTGCGAAGAAAACATTCTGTTTGGGGACACAGTCGATTTACTGTGTACATAATCAAACCCCGTCTTAACCTAGTGAATGTGAAGGTAACGTTGCAATTAATGTTGAGCTAAATTGTCAACGTCATGGATCGCATCCAGCTTCATTCATCATGCAGGCAGCTATAAAGCCAATTTCAGTGACCGGTTGACTGTCTCGCTGTTTGTTTCAAGAAGACACTCGTCAAAAATAATAGTTTGATGTATCAGTTGTGCTAAACGGCGGGTAGATATGGGACGGGATACTGTATTGGACAGGTGAGACATCATCTGCACCACCTGGCTGAGGTGCCATGGCCAAGAACAAGCACCTATATGTGGAATGGACAGAAGGGGAACTATTGTGTGTGTGTGTGTGTGTGTGTGTGTGTGTGTTCTCCTCCTTAAGATAAATCTATTAGCAACTGGAATCCAGCAGAGAACTAATAATACTCCAATCTGAGGTGGATTAAGCTTTGCCACTGGGCAAGAAAAATTCCTTTTTAAGACGTGTTAAATTATTTGATATCTTTGACCTAAATGTATGAAGGGAAGGCCCACCATATCTTTCTTTAACGACCCAACCTGCAATGCATATATTCTGTAACAATTGGCGTAGTTTTATAGTATGTTTTGTTGGTGTTGTGTGTGTGTGTACTAGCCTATTGGCCTGTTGCTTTTACACAATCTGGAAGTTTCTGTTTTAGAAGCCAGGACAAGATGGAGCACATTTCCTACAAGTTTGGTTCATGGTGCAATGTCTTTCAATGTTAATGGCTGTTTTAGTACAGTTGTCTTTCCAAAGCTTCCGATGGAGTAAAATCAAATGCATCAGTGATTTGCTGCTAAATCCTGCAAAACCAAGGTGGATTTGAGTACACTATAAGAAGTTGTGTGTTGAGCCGGTCAGGTGGTTTTCAGATACACCCCCCCTCTTATCCTCATGACCAGTGGCTGTGCCAGTAACGCTTTACGAGGGAACGTGCCGCCTCAGCATTCTCTCCTCACTAAAAAACTTGACTGGTTTGAAAGGAAGGAAGTGGGCCTCAGTCAAACTCTGTGGAATCAGTGTTGTAACATTAAAGATCTGTAGGATGTGTGTTTCTCAAAGGAGGAAGAGGGAACAGCTCTGACACAACACAAAGGCCCTACTTTGGGTTGTGCCATAGTCCCATAGATTTTAAGATTAAGACATTTACGTCTTGTAGACAGAGACAAGAGGGAATGCTGAATATGTGTTTCTCTGCAACTTGGGTGACGGAGGAAAGTGTGGCGGTGGCGAAGTGGGCAGGGAGATCGCCTCTGGAGTGCAGGGTCGGAGGTTCAATCCCCCATCTCCCCGCCACATGTCGAAGTGTCCTTGGGCAAGACACTAAACCCCAAATTGCTCACGATGGTTCAGAGAGCGCATTGCATGGCAGCTACTGCCATCGGTGTATGAGTGTGTGTATGAATGGGTGAATGTGGTAAGATATGTAAAGCGCTTTGGGGCTGAGAAAATCGGCTAGAAGGCGCTATATAAGTCAAGTCCATTTACCATTTACCATTTTTTTTTTTTTTTTTTTTAAGATTTTTTTGGCATTTTTTAAGCTTTATTGATAGTGTAGAGATAAGAGTTGAAATGGCCCCCCCCCACCATGGGCCTTACCAACTGAGCTAAAGGCGCCCCCTTTTTTAATTTTTCTCTCGTGAAATTACCACCTTAATAATAATCAAATATTGAGCTATGACTTTTTCCGTAATGAAATCTAGCCTTTATTCTCGTAATTAATTTGTTTGTTTTTTTACCTCAAAGTGGCCGTACTACTCTGTCGTTATTTTGTAAAGAATGCATTTTGTGAAATAAATAGCTTGAATGCTTGCTGTGTAATACATCAAAGACACTAGCTACTGTACATGGGAAGCGATGCTCTAACTTCAGAACCCTACTCATTGTCTCCCTGCTGTGTCCTCTTGTCTCCCCCTCCCTGGCTGTGGCACAGAGGAGGTGGCCAAGCTGCAGAAGCACCTGGCTCTGTTGAGGCAGGAGTATGTGAAGATGCAGCAGAAGCTGGTGGACACAGAGCGGCGCTGTGCCGTGCTGGCTGCACAGACCCAGGGTGTCCCAGGCTCAGCCAGCCCCCCGCCGCAGAAACCTTCATCAGTCGCCTGCTGGACATAGTGGGGGACCTCTACCAGCAGGAGCAGTACAGGTGAGTGGGAGCACGCTACCAATGGAGCATTATGGATTAGGTTTAAGACTTTGCACAATGATACACAATTGACTATTAGCATCAGGGGGGCTAATCATGTTGACCCTGGTAGTTTTTTTTTTTTTTGTGAAATAAGTTTGTTTCTGTGTGCAAAGTAAAATAAAGTAATCATCCAAAATAAAAGTAGGATGTTTGGAAAAGCTGTGTTAAAAATGTCTTGCTCTGTTTGACAGTACTTGGGGAATTTTTTATAGCGGGGCTAATAATTCTGTCCTCAACTGTGTATATAGTTGTATTTTTATGGCTGGGTAACGTTAATATATTTTTGTAATGCAAATAACTATACCTTGACTTCCACTTCATTAAATTCATTTTAACAAGATGACATTCCCATTATGCATAAATGCCATGGCAACAAAAAAAAATCAATAATCAAAGTTTTAATAAGCTGAAATTGAACTAACTGTCTTCAGATTAGCACACATGCCTGATCTCCTGAGCCACTGCAGCTCCAACTAAATATACCAGCACAAAGGAACAGAACGGGAACGATACAATCAATCAGTCCAAATAGTTTTAAGTGCAAAATGAAAAAGGTGACAGTCAGTATGTAAGGCTCACTGATGTATACTGTGTAACACATGTTGTAACCTAATGTATTTTTCCTGGATGCCGCCACACAGCCAATCAACAGCACTTTTACATCTTGGCACATGAAGCATGCCTCATGCTTATTGGCTCAATGACGGTGATGAGATCAACCCCTTAGGTATTAAGATTTGATATTGACCAACAAGACATTTTGATACTCGATTGTATGAAGGCATTTCCGTCAGTATCAAAAAAGTATGTTACTCTGATACCCAGCCCTATGTGTGTCTCTGCTCCTGTGTGTGTTTTATGATACAATACGACCTGCCTATGCAGCTACACTGTTGCAATGACTGGGCTTTTCCCAGAGCGACATGTAAGTCATGTTTGGAATTCTGTTGAGAGTTCTATCTAGTCAAAGAATTGAGAGAATTACCTAAAAGATAAAATTTGTGTGTACTTGTTTTTTTTTTGCTCACAGCTGAATGTGTGTGTTTTGCAGTGATCTGAAGGTGAAAGTGGCTGGGGAGCAGCTCAGCGCCCATAAGTTTGTGTTGGCTGCTCGTAGTGATGCCTGGAGTCTGGCCAACATGGCCTCCACCTCAGAGCTGGACCTGACTGGTGAGATGTCTCTGTCAGTGTGTTTCTATGGGACAACTAGATTGGATTAAGACATATTCCGAACATGCCACTCGAACGGACCGCGGCACTTGTCTGAGTATACATGGCCTTTCAAATATTCGATAAATGGCCGGAACGTTGCTGACTCGGCTATGCTAGGTGGCGCTGTAGCCCTTTCAACAAGTAGTTATAGAGCCACGTCCGGTTCCTTTCCGGCAACAACACTACTATTTATTATGTCGTCTCCTTCCACTTCCTTGTGAAATCCTCTGAAGGGATTCTCGAGCAAGCGCAGAACGAGAACTCCGATATGAGATATGCGATCCTGTATACATGCAGGTAGAATTCCTACTATGAGTTATCTAGGTGTTCTTATCCGACTTCGCTTGTCCGTTAATGTTCCGATTTGTGTGCGAAATAGATCGGATAAAGGTGTTTACATGCATTTTACAAGTCCTGTTGAAGTCTTATTCGTTTATTTAACCGAGTATGAGTCTGCATGTAAACGCACTGACTGTTAGGAGTCCCTTAGATCACAATGTAAATCAGCTTGGTGCTCACCCCTCTGTCAGTACAACACACTTATGGGTTAATAGATGATGGCTGAATATTTATTTTAGAGGTAGATAATGCAGACTTTCAAAGTCCAGTATTTGGACACAGTTTTGCTGTGTGTAGGTGTTTGGCCCTCATGTCTATATTCCAGCAAGGCTTGAATTGATATAGTGTGTGAGTACGTCTGAGCAAATGACTGCCTTGTAGAAGTACCTTGATAATATAAACCAATGCTTTGGGAGAAGGCATTCCAGCTTTCTAAAATAAAGGGAAAAATGGGATGTTCTTTTTTTATAAAATGATTTTTGTCTTAAATGATTGTGTGTTCATTTAGTCCGTTTAGAATGACAGAAGGTAAGTCATTTGCTCACTCTTGTCCACATTTTTCTGCATTCACCAGATTGCAAAGCGGAGGTTGCCATGGCGATGCTGCGCTGGGCATACACAGATGAGCTGGAGCTGAGTGAGGACGATGCCTTCCTCATTGACCTGATGAAGCTGGCCAACCGCTTCCAACTGCAGCTGCTCAGAGAGAGGTCAGCACAGCACACATGCAGGCTGCAATCTAACTTTAAATCTGTAGGCCGCGGGAACATGGGATAGATTTGCCTCTTCTTCTTTTTTTGTCATTTTTTTTTTCTGTTCTGTTTTTTTAATTTTTTAATTTTTTGTGTTGTGATGGTGCATGTGTTTGTCTGTGTGTTATTAATAAAAATTAATAAAAATGCAATAAATAAATTGTGAAAAAAATAAAAAAATAATAATAATAACATTTCAGAGCGACACACGTGGCTTAATGGCCTCAAAAAATACATTATTAGCAGTATTATTATATCTTTATTTAACCAGGTTTGTCTCACTGGCCCTCATTTATCAAACTTGCGTGGAAACTGGTGCAGATTCTGGCGCAAATACCTCCCTACGCCAGGTGTCGCGTGATATTTATCAAACAGTCGTATCTCGACAATCTCGGCGTACGCCACGCCATTATTGATAAATGCGGTGGCTGAAAACGAGCGTATCACGCCCCTATATTTTCTCAGTTTAGAGGCCTCGCCCAGGGGTTTTACGACATGGATATGCGCAATACGGCACTTCCCTGAAGTAGAAATTGACAGAATAACAGCGAAAGTAGAAAAAAAAGAGTTTCATTTCGGAGCATTAGCCTACAAGCAGCATCAAAGAACGACAGAAGGCAGCAGTTAGGAAGGAAATAACTGCCGCGGTCAACAGCGTTGGTGTTGACTCAAAATCGCCACTAAAAAAAAGCGTGTTGCTGTTCTGAAATGCAACCAACTGGGGGTGCGGGGCTGCGGGCATAATATAAGTGGTGGAGGAGAAAAAGACGCACCAACTGTCCGATAATGGTCCCCATAAAATAAATACACGTCTGCAGAGATTTGAATGATTAGAACGTATTGGCCCTTTTAGATAGCACTATTCAAAAGGGGTTTAAAAACTAAAAATAACACATAGCGTTTTACTGTATGACAGCATGCGCTTGGCACGAGTGGTCAGCCCGGCCGTCAGCTGCACAAGCCGACCCGGTGTTGTGCCGAATTCCCACCGTCCTGCTCCACCAGCAGATAGGAACAACGTGCCGGTTAACGTTGGAAATAAATCGCTCGCTTTAGCATCAATGACACATTAAAAGAGGAACTAACATCTACAAAGTGCGTCAAATAAATAAAATGTTAAGCTGAATGTTGTGCCGTGTATTTTTTTGTATCATAAAGAGCAGTGTATGTCTACTACATATTTAATACTTAGGCTAACATTTTGAATGAATGCAGCCCCCGTGCCTCAGTGTCCCCTCAGCTGCTCCAAAACGGAGACAACTGCCCTTACGCAGTTCCATGCAGCCCTCCTAAGTGGCCGGTGTGCGCACTATTGAATCAGCTCTCCTACTCAGTTGCACACCATAAGCTGCTCATTTTTAAGTGATTAATATCTTTATTTCGGTCTTATTTGCACTGCATTTGTATTATCTTCTAATAATTGTCCAACAAAGTCATCGGCTACCCAACACAGCCTGCACTGCGAGTCCAAGCTGTTTTCAAATTTGCGTACACGAGCTGAGAGCTGGCGTGGGATTTGAGCGTATCCTACGCTCACGTCCATATTGATAAATGCCGAGATTTGCGTGGAAATGTACGTACACCCATTTTTCTGGTCTACGCAAGATTGATAAATGAGGGCCATTGAGATTAAAATCTCTTTTGGCAGGAGAGACCTGGCCAATACAGACAGCAGTACACAGTTACAACATTACACACAAGACAAAATACAAGTTCAGTACTTTACAATTGTGAAAAAAACCGATTGATTTAAAACATTCGCAATGTCCAATGGAGTCCGACTTCAATCTCTTAACAACGGCTTTAAATCCATCCGGAGTCACCGTAGGCCTGAAGAGTCAGCTGCTCACATGTTTGTCTGTGTGCTTGGGACAGGTGTGAGAAAGGCGTGATGTCCTCGGTGAATGTCAGGAACTGCATCCGCTTCTACCAGACAGCCGAGGAGCTAAACGCCACCACGCTGATGAACTACTGCGGGGAGATCATCGCCAGTCACTGGGTGAGTACAGCACAGTACATGGCCCACTAGTGGAGTTAGGGGGTGTTGTGTTGTGTGTGAGAATCTGTTGAAATACGTTGTGTGTGTGTGTGTGTGTGTGTGTGTGTGTGTGTGTGGCTGGATGGCTGATCTTCTCAGTCCAGTACAGTATTAGGGCTGTCCCCGTGTTTTCTCAGTTGAATGGGATTTGCCTGTTAAACGCAGAAATTCGACTATTCAGGAACCTATTTGGCAATCAGAAAAGTGCATTGTGTGGTTAGGTTATTTTTGACATTTAAACGAAAGTGGAGCTAGCGGTCTAAACAGGAGGTTCCTCTTAATTGCTTCCAAGCCAACCTAGCTTTACTACAAGATTACTACTTGCCATTTCCATTTTCTTTTTGCTTGCTTAAGAAGATTCTCACCCTGTGATCAAAATCACATACTCTTTCTTATCACTATACTACAAACCTGAAGAATGTGCTTTGTGTACTACACACAATAGTATTGGGGCCTTTTGGCTGACTTCATTTGACCTCATGTATTGGGAAAATAGATTGTAAAAAAAATACATCCATACATAAAGACATCCTGAATCTTGTTCCTGGCAAACTATGGGTGTTTGATGTGACACATTATCACCACCTACTGGCCTGGCATGATTGCATAAGGGTTTTTTGCTTATATTTAGTTTTATTGTAATGCACGCTGACTGACCAAAAAGAAAAAAACGATGGGGTTCCACTTAAAGAATCTATTCCACCTTCCAGTCAACCTGCTATGTGTTCTCTGAAGGTTGATCTCTTATCATTCAATCCTATTTGACAGATCAGAGTTCTGTTGTCCCATCAGTGTGTGTATGACCTCAACATTTACGATCCAATAACTGCAGCGAGGCCACCGCTCAGCAGTTGTCAAGGTTATGTTTATGACCCAGTGGAGATAGAAAATTGCTTGTGAACTGTCACTTGCTTCCGACACCTCCAGTCTCATTTTGTTTATTGGCTCAAGCTGACCCGTGATTGCTTTAGCATCAGGTGTATTAAAACCAGCTCCGTTGTACTGCATTGAACACTACAATCTGTGCAAAAAAACCTCTTATGATAGTTTTCTGTTTGTGGAAAAAAAACATGCATAATAACATTGTAGTATTTCTGACAGTCATCATACTCATATACAGTACTGTACTGAATAGATTGATAAACAACATAGCAATGAATTGTCTTCAGATGAATTCTGTTCCAATTATCCAGAGCATTGTGGATATTTCATATCTCAGACTCTAGGTCAGCCTTGGAGCCTGTTAGGAGACACTTAGGTCAGTTGTATAGATAAAGTCTCATCTCCTTAGACTCCAGAATGTTATGGTTCACTGTGTTCAGCTCTGAACCAAAACATTGGTACGCTTGGTGCCCGAGCCGGGGAGGTGTTAGAGATAGCGCAAGGTTAAGACACAGCTCTAAGCATGAGTTTGTCAGAATTGAAGTGCAAGTCACGAGAGTTGCAGTCCGGTTCTCCTTGGCCAAGTCTGTAATAAATATTGCTTCATAATTCATCCAAGTCCCCTGAAATATTCTTCCACCTGAGTTGACCTCCAACCTTAACAGAACTTCCATCACACCCCCCACCACAGTTTTCCCACCATGGGCCTAGTTGTGATATTTTTGCCATTGAACCTTTGCTTCTGTTTGATTGGTTTGTCTTTGGTTAGGATGACCTGAGGAAAGAAGACTTCAGTACCATGAGCGCCCAGCTCCTGTTCAAGATGATCAAGTCTAAAACCGAGTATCCCCTCCACAAGGCCATCAAGGTGGAGAGAGAGGACGTGGTCTTCCTCTATCTGATGGAGATGGACTCACAGGTCAGCCCCTCACTCTCTTTACTGTCCTCTTCCACTTCTCCCTGGTGGAGACGAGACGGTGTGGATCAGGTCTCCCCTCTGGCAGCATCTCAAGTCCACAATATTCACACTTTACTTTAGTATTACCATGTAATCACCTGTCAACTCTCCCTGAGATTTCTAAAAAAAAAAATGTAATCCCGATAAGGTTTTTTTTACTGCAAGTTTTTTCTCAGCCGAGCTAAGGGTGTAAGGGCAGGGTGTCGTACTGTATGGAATGTAAAGCCCACTGAGGCAAATGACTATTTGTGATATTGGGCTTTACAAATACAACTGATTTGATTTGATTTACTCAGAAATACCACGGATTCACGGTATCACAGTATTGTGATAACAGCTCGCAAATGTGCTATTTTGAAAAGTCTGGGTAAAAAAAAACAAGTTCTTCTTGAACGCAATCTTTTTTATGTTGAATATGAATATTCTGTACATTAATAAACTTGTGTGTGTGTGTGTGTGTGTGATTTTCAAACCTTGACTTTTTCAAATCACGTATTGGTGATATATTTCAGCTACCCGGCAAGCTGAATGAACTGGACAACAACGGGGACCTGGCACTAGACCTGGCCCTCTCTCGTAAACTGGAGAGCATCGCCACCACGCTGGTCAACAACAAAGCTGATGTGGACATGGTGGACCAGAGTGGCTGGAGTCTCCTGCATAAGGCCATCCAAAGAGGTGTGTGTGGGTGTGGGTGTGTGTGTGTGTGTGGTTGGAGGGGTCATTATTACAACACTTTTTTTAGTGAGCCATGTGTGAAAAATAAACTTTTGGCTTAGTTGTCAAGGTGTTACATTTACAAAAATATATCTTCCATGATACCCACTTTTTAAATGAATAAATACATTCTTCATGTTAAAGGGATGGTTCAGTACTATTGGAGTGTGGTTGTACGTATGAGGTACTTCTGCATAGTAAGTCTGTAACCTCAGGGAGATGGCGGTCAACAGGTTGTTTGAAGGAGTTTTGGGGAGACGTTCCTGTAGCAGCAGAAGTCAGCCTTGTACTGGTGCAGAGAGGGCCAGCAGACACATATCAATCTGCAAATCAGCACTGAAAAAAATCCTTCATTGAGTTTACAATTGAGAAAATATTTAGTTTTGAGGTAAGCATTTATATATGTGGTGAAAAATCTTTTTGGACTGGCCCCGTCTACAACAGTGCAATGCTGCTCCATCGACGTCTATTTAAAACAATTGCTCTGACCGCCATCTCCATAAAGTAACTAACTATGCAGAAGTACCTCATAACCACTTCATTAATACTGGACTATTCCTTTTATATCACCCTACCGATTTCCTTTCCTTTCCTTTTTTTTTGCACACTGTAAAAAATTATCTTTTCAATTTCTTCAATTGAAGCAGAAGCATGGTTCAATCTCTGTGTGTTCTTGTGTTTTCCAGGTGATGAGTTTGCCTCCGTCTTCCTGATCGGCCACTCTGCTCAGGTGAACGCAGCCACAGTGGGGGCCGTGGAGACCCCCCTTCACCTGGTCTGCTCCTTCAGCCCAAAGAAACACACTGCCGAGGTGATGGGCGGCATGGCACGCATCGCAGAGGCCCTGCTCAAGACCGGAGCTAACCCCAACATGCAGAACAGCAAGGGCAGGTAGCGCCACACACACACACACACACAACACACACACACACACACACACACACACACACACACCCTGCTCCTGAGTTATCGGCCATGTGCCTTTAGTGATAGCTAGTGTATGTGTGAGTTTGTGTATGAGTGTGTATGTATTTGTGTATGTCTCTGTGCATGTCTATGGGGGTGTGAGGGTTGGGTTCTTTTAATTATCTTCTCTTGATTTTATTTGCTGTTTTTAATTTTTGTGTTGTTTTCAATCTCTGTAAGGCACTTTGAGCTACTCATGAGTATGAAAAGCGCGATATAAATAAAATTGATTGATTGATTGATATCAACACTACTGGATGTATCACAGCCGGGCTTCAGCTTTGTGTCTTGTCGTTTTCTAGAACTCCGTTGCATGAAGCAGTGGCATCAGGGAACGAGCCAGTGTTCAACCAGCTACTACAGTGCAAACAGTGAGTTACCTTCTACCTTTTGGAATGCAATTATTGACTTCTTCTTGTTTCTGAAATAGACAACTATATATATTTTTTTTATGTAAATGTAAGCTACGTACCTTCATTGTCTATGTCATTTAAATAAAAAAACACCAGTATACATTACAGCTTAAGAATTTAGTAAAAAATCTTAGTTTAAAAATGTCTTGTGAACTCAACCCTCTTTGAAGGCACCAATATATGAGATTAAAGTTCCAACTAATGACTATTTTGATTGTTGATTTAATCTATCGATAATTGAAACGATTAATCGTCTGATTTGATGATGAATCACAACATTTCCAGTTCTTAGCCATCAGCTTTTAAATCCATCTATTTGCAAGATTCACACGGACCTTGCTTGGCATGGGAGCACATCAGCAATGCATTAAGATAGTTCGCTTGTTCGCTCGCTAGCTGCTGGTTAGCTAGCTTGTTAGCTAAACAACAAGGTAGCTACCAAGCAAACTTATCATTCGTCAATAATTAGTTGTTGGCACCAATACTGTGAGATCATGTGACCGCCCTGGCCCAACATTTAGCTGTAAAGGTAATCCTGTGTGATGTGATCCCATCTTGTTAGACTTGACCTGGAGCTGAAGGACCATGAAGGCAGCACGGCCCTGTGGCTGGCCCTGCAGTACATCACTGTGTCTTCAGACCCTTCAGTCAACCCCTTTGAGGACCACGCTCCGGTGGTCAACGGCACCTCTTTTGACGAGAACAGCTTTGCCGCTCAGCTTATCAAGAGAGGAAGCAATCCTGATGCCCCTGACACTACCACAGGTTGAACCATCTCACCTCATAGTAATGCCTGGATGAATGGAATATGCTTTATGTCTTTCTGAACAAGTTCTCACCTTGGTCTCCCCTGTGTTTCTCTCTCCTGTAGAAAACTGTCTGATGCAGAGAGCAGCGCGGGCAGGCAATGAGGCCGCCGCTCTGTTCCTCGCCACTCACGGAGCAAAGGTCAACCATGTCAACAAATGGGTGGGTTTGAACATTATGCAAACCATAAGAACAAAGACCTAGTATGAGCTTGTTTGAGTTATATTTTGGTAATCCTTTAATAGTCCTGCTTGGGGGATTTGAGTTTACAGTTCTTCTTATTCTTAGATGTATAATACAGTGTCCCTCTGACCATACTGAGTATTTTCTTTAAGATGTCGACTGATATATAACACGGAGCGCTGGAGAAAAATGACAAAAGCACCTTTGTTCTGGACTCTTCATTTTCTATGTGGATAAAGATGATTGTACTTGCCATGTCATTGACTACATTGTATCTTAGTTCATATAAAGCATGACAGATGTTGCACCACTGCACCAGTTATATGATTTGCAGTAGACTACAGTCATTGATCAGAGATCTGTCTTCGTTTGCTCTATCTGCTGACCTTAAAAAGTCACTTAATAAGTGATCTTTAAACAATAAGATGTATAATAAAGCCTTAAATGTGACTAATAACAATATAATGAACCCCCTCACCTTGTCTCAGGGGGAGAGCCCGCTCCACACAGCATGTCGCTCTGGCCTGGCCAGCCTGACAGCAGAGCTGCTCCAGCAGGGGGCCAACCCCAACCTGCAGACCCAGAAGACTCTGCCTGAAGACAGCCTGGATGTGGCTCTGCAGAGCCCCCTCCACATGGCCATCGCTCACAACCACCCAGATGTGGTCTCTGTCATCCTGGAGCAGAAAGGTCAGCATAGTGTTTGGAAGCTTTATACATTTGAATGACTAGGTGAACTGCAAACCTGGCAGGTCAGGGGTGTAATGTTTGCTCACCTCAAACTAATGGACTTATTTCTCTCTTGATACCTGTGTTACAGCCAATGCACTACATGCCACCAACAACTTTCAGATCATTCCAGACTTCAGTCTGAAAGACTCTATGGACCAGACAGTGCTGGGCTTGGCCCTGTGGACAGGTACGCAGCACTACACCTCCATGGGAGAGTTGTAATATAGTTGAATCTGTGTCATCAACATCATCTCTGGATTGCAGACACTGCATGTGTGTGTATGTGATGTGTAACATGTCCAATCTGTCCCCTTCAGGAATGCACACCATAGCGGCTCAGCTGCTGGGCTCTGGAGCTTCTATCAATGACACTATGTCCAATGGACAAACCCTGCTCCATATGGCCATCCAGAGACAGGACAGCAAGAGCGCCCTCTTCCTCCTAGAGCATCAGGCAGACATCAATGTTAGGTAAGGCCTGGGTTATACTGCAGTAGTAAAGCATTTACACAGTTACACATTGTTTTTTTATTATTGTTTGGAGCATTTTATGCCTTTATTAGTCATCCGACTGTAGAGATGACAGGGAAGTGAAATGGATGAGGGATGACATGCTGTGAAGGGCCCTGGCTGGACCTGACCTGGGTCAATGCTGTTCATAGTCACAGCCAGCAGGGCCCTCTATCATCAGAGTAACATACAACAATCTACTGTGTTAGCAGGGACTCATTCATATTAATCTAACATCATATTATTATTTATTTTAAATATTATAATTAGGGCTGTCAAACCATTCTTTATTTTTTAAATTGCCAATAATCGGGGGTCGATCTGCACACTCCATAATAGTAAGAATAGTGCTTTGCCTGTGCCTGTTTGTATAGCTCCTAGGTGGTAGCTCCAACCTGGAGTACTTGTGATCATTTCATTGTTTCATACTAAGTTAATATTCAGTTTGACTTGACTGCAGCAATCCATTTATAAAGAGAATAACACGTTCACTCTGACAGACCTAAATATTAACCATGTATTGATAATATTCATATGTTTTTTTTTTCTCCTCTACCAGAACCCAGGAGGGACAAACAGCACTACAACTGGCCATCAGTAACCAGCTGCCACTGGTGGTGGATGCCATCTGCACCAGAGGAGCTGATATGTCTGTGGTGAATGACAAAGGGGACCCTCCCCTGTGGCTGGCTCTGGACACTGGCCTGGAGGACATCGCATCAACACTGGTGAGACAAATGCACTGGCAATCAATTTAAAGGAATACTTCACCCATACTGAACCGGCATTCTATCATTATAAAATCGCTATTACAATATAATGAATGAGGTTTTTCTTCCCTCAGTCTTCCCTTTGCCCAACTGACCTGTTAACCTAACCCTACATTTTACCATGTGTGATGTCACGCATGGGACAATGTAGGGTTAGACAGTGAGACCATAAAACCCTCTTTCTGCCTTTTCTCAGGCTAGGATGAACCGATTTCAATTTTCTTTTGCACATTTATACTACATAGGATCTCATAGTTCAATACACCTTCATATTTCCACCGGTGAAGTAGGTCTTTAAGGATGATAGTTCCCTTTGAGTTCCTCATTGGTATATTAACACATATCTTTTCTTGGTGATTTAAACAAAAAAATGAAAGAAATGCACAGATGAACTATTTCTGGTTACAGGTAGTTATTGAATATTTCCGACTGAAATCAAAGCATCACTTGAAATTAAAATGTTACATTTCAGTTTTGTAGTAAAAATCCAGTTATCCTAAACATTAGAAAATAAAATATCTTGTATTTCTTAATAGGGTTGCAAAGGGGTGGAAAGTTTCCGGTAAATTTCCGGAAACTTTCCTCGGGAACTTTCGCTCGGGAATTTTGGGAATATTCAAAATCGGGAATTATAGGAATTAACTAAATGGCGGTCATTTAAATGATTTTTTTTCATATCCAAACATAAATCTAAACATATAAACACTGTGTTTTGTCATAGGCAGACATCCATGCAAACTAATACAATTAAAAAACATTACATTTGAACAGAATTATTTGTAAGTAGAACTTTATCAAGTTTTGATTATTTTATGAACAATCAATAATTTCACTGAACAACAAAAAGATGAATGTTGAGTAAAATATAACTCATCTGTCTGACCCCATCCATTCAATAAATAAGGTAAAATGCCCCCCCCCCCCCTCTCCCCATGTGATGGAGGAATGCACAGTGCATGTAAGGGGCGTGGCCTCAGTACCCCTGCAGTAGGATGTGTGCTATGTGCAACTTTCCAAGTGTACTTGCATGAAATCTGGTTGTTTTAGTCAAGATTATGCTAAAATATATTTTCCCAAACTATATTTAAAATCACTGTATAAGCCTCTGTTAACCTGGTCTAGTAAATATCAATATATGATATCAAGTTGGGTCTCTCAATAAGCTTTAAAAAAAAATCAGATTTGAAGTTAAATGTTCATAAATATTATAAAACGTAGTTGAAAAAAACAGCTTTTTTCAGTCTAGAACGTTTGCCAGGACTTAGATAACATAGTTAGAAGGATTTAGTGCATTTGGGTTGCTTTAAATTGAGTAAATTCCCGTTTATTCCCGTTAATTCCCCAAATTCCCGTTAATTCCCATAAATTCCCGTTAATTCCCATGGAAAGTTTCCAACTTTGAAAATTCCCGAAATTTTGCAACCCTATTTCTTAATAATGCTTTACATTATGTATATATTTGTTGATTGGGAAACACAATATATGAGTGCATTTTGACTGAGTCCTGTTTGTCCTAACAGGTGCGCCATGGTTGTGATGCGACGTGTTGGAGTGTGGGGCCTTCAGGCTGCCAGCAGACCCTCCTGCACAGGGCGGTGGATGAGAACAATGAGGTTTCTGCTTGCTTCCTCATCCGCAGGTCTTCCAACATTCCTTACCATTAGAATATATACTGTATTGTCCTAAACTGTCACTTCGTTGTGTATGGGGAGGGGGGGGGGGATTATGCTTGGAAAATGCTACTATTTTTAAAATGAATCCAAAACCAGCAACCTGTTTGTTTTTGAAGCTAGCTCTCTGACTTGTGTGTGTACAGCGGTTGTGACGTGAACAGCCCCAGGCAGCCTGGTCCCAATGGGGAAGGAGACGAAGAGGCCAGAGACGGACAGACGCCCCTCCACCTGGCCAGCAGCTGGGGACTGGAGGAGGTGGGCCAGTGCCTTCTGGAGTTTGGAGCCAATGTTAATACACAGGTCAGTCCCTTCACATCACTTGCTCCATGCTGCTCTGCTATCACTACCGTACTTTCCGCACTATAAGACGCACTGGACTATAAGCCGCAGGTGTTATAATGTTTAATTACCATATGTAAGAATTCGTGCACAGAGGGGATTGTCGGGAAAGAGATGGCTGCTTGAGGAAGCTCCCATTTATTAACATTTCAACAAACAAGTTGCATATTTGAATAATGTATTCAAGTGTTACCATTTAGTGCAATAGCTACTAGGGATGGGCACGGGTGTTTTCACTACTCGTGTGATCGCTTGCATTCCTCGAGGATCAATCGATTCCTCGTTAAACTTTTTTCAATTTTTAGAACGCAGCGCATCTGTCAGCAGAACGGTGCATCGCAATAAAGCCAATAACCTGCGCTTAATGCTTCTTGTCAAACAGTCACAGTTACCATATGATTGTAAGGATTTATTTTCCACAAGTTTAAAACACATTTTCCTAACTGAAAGTAATTAAATAAGCGGGCCACAATTTAAACCGATCGAGTAGGTCTGCGGTGGAGAGAAAAAAAAGAGAGAGAAAAAAAGCATGGGCTGTAGTTGGCTAACAATCAAAATAGACACCATTTAAAATAAGAAGGGCAGCAAATACAATAACATTATTGTCCTACAATTTAAACACATAGATAGGCTAAATAACTCACCAAAGCAGTAGTAGTAGTAGGCTATATCCAACCACGTATGCCCACTCCGTGTCCGTGACTAATTACCGCGGACTAATACCTCATTAACGGACCGTTACACCGGTCGGCTTTTGAATCTCAATCCTATATTCCATAATAAAGGCTTCTTAACTGTCGTTGGCTCGAATGTGCCCGAAGTCAGCCTGACTTCTTTACGTGACTATCCAAGTTTTCCAGCACCGCATTCAGCTCCGCGGTGCTGTGGAGACCACACACACTGGCTGCGCTGCACGGAGGTGGCAGTTATTTGCGGTTGCTGTTTGACACAACGCTTAGTTTATTTAACTTGGATCAAAATATTTAATTTTGTTAAACTTTATTTTATCCGTTTTGTGCCGTTTTGTACACGTATATAACATTTTAAAATAGGGGCGGCCCGCCGGCCGGCCTAAAGGCTACAGACACTAAAAAAAACAAAAAACGATTTTCCTCATCCACCAATCGAGATCATTTGAAACGAGGAGTAGATTACTAACGCCCATCCCTAGTAGCTACAGAACATATACTGTGCTGTGTAATAACAGGGTCGAAAAACGGGGAAAAAGTCGCGGCTTGTAGTCCGAAAAGTACGGTACTCATTTTCCCTGTATGGCTATTGAGTAGGGGTGTGCAATATTGATAATGTTTAGATTCCATCAAAAATGTGAAATGAATGTGTTTGTTGAAGCCTTTATTGATCCCTCTCACTCTCATTAATAATATATTTGGTGTGAAAACAACTGATTCAAGAGAAACTGGGTACTGACGTAGTCACGCAGCACCTACATTGTGTATTGTTACAATATTTCTATATTTATATCTATGAATGAATAGCTGCTCCCCCTTTTGAACAGACCACCTTAAGGTCAGGTTAGTTAGCTTTCATTTTGACTTGAGGTGGTGAGAGGCGGAGCACACTGTGTGTGTGTGTGTGTGTGTGTGTGTGTGTGTGTGTGTGTGTGTGTGTGTGTGTGTGTGTGTGTGTGTGTGTGGGGGCAGAAACAGCTGCAGAGATTAAAGTGAGAGCGTTTCTGTTGGTGAGGCACATGAATAAGTTCAGCAAATGTCTCTCTATCTCTCTGCCCATCACGGCTAGAACAAACAATTTTACTTCAATCTCTGATTGACGTTGTTTTGATAGTTTTTTGCCAAATGTGACACATTGTAATTTTACACATGGTAAAACAACCATCACCATGGACGATATTTAAATGTCTCATTAGCTGTACAGCAAACAGCATTATTATTTATTATTATTATTATTATTTTTATTATTATTATTATATATTGGTTTTATATAGCGCCTTTCGAGAAACCCAAGGACACTTAACAAAAGTACGGAAGGATGATACGAAAGTGGGAACACCAGCAAGGACTGAAAAATAAACATACACCAAAAAAAAAAACGATAGATGGTGTAAAGTGTCTAAATGGAATGTATAACTCTGACATGAGTTAAACATGCTCTCTAAGCACTGTGTGTATGTGTCAGGACGCCGAGGGCAGAGCTCCCATCCACGCCGCCATCAGCAGCGGACACAACGTCATCATCCAGCTCCTCATCTCCCACCCCGACATCCGGCTCAACGTCCGCGACCGCCAGGGCATGACCCCCTTCGCCTGCGCCATGACACACAAGAACAACAAGGCAGCAGAGGCTATCCTCAAGAGGGAGCCCGGGGCTGCTGAGCAGGTAGGCAGGAAAAACACCTACCCTGCGTTCCGAATCACATACTCTTTGTTTTTACTACACTACATACTAAAGTACAGAAGAGTTTTAGGGCCACGGGAGAGAAAAAAAAAACAGTTAAGGAAGTTTTTTTTTTCATTTTGTTGAGAAATGTCAAGAATAAAGAGGAATACTCCAAAAAGCAATTGGAGTTAGTGGGACATTAATGTATTTTCAGCACACTACAATTGACGTGCATGTATAAGGACACCCTAAATCTTTTTCTGGTGTACTAAACAGTAGGGAAGTATGGGGATTGGAACGCAGGGCTACACTCTCATCTGTCATTTTATATGTAAACCACACCATATAGCGTATACATATTTTAAAATGATATTTAACATTATTCCAACACATGTACAGTATTCTATTTCGTCTACATTTATTTTCACTTTAATTTGCTTATTCTACTTTATATATGGTGCACCTGATCTCTACACTTTTTATCTGCACTGTGTCCTTGCTCTACTGTTGTGTTTATTTGTGTCTCAGGTGTTGCTCTCTTCACTTGTGTGTTTCTACAATTTTCTTCTTATTTTTTTGCATTGCTAAGAATCTCATTGCCAACGACTGCTGCTGTAATTGTTGTCCATTTGACAAATGAACCATCTTGAATCTTGAATCTCTCCTGACGTCAAACTTTTGTGTTTTTTCTGCCCAGGTGGACAACAAAGGGCGTAACTTTCTCCACGTGGCGGTGCAGGCCTCTGACATTGAGAGTGTCCTGTTCCTCATCAGTGTCCAAGCTAACGTCAACTCCAGGGTCCAGGACGCAGCCAAACTCACCCCCCTCCACCTGGCCGTCCAGGCTGGCTCCGAGATCATTGTCCGCAACCTGGTACAAAACCTCAAAAATGTTTCTTTATCTTCTACATTAACTATTCATTCCAGTTTAAAGGAATACTTCACCCATACGGAACCGGCGTTCGGACATTATAAAATCGCGATGAAAATATAATGAATTGAAGTTTTTCTTCCCTCAGTCTTTCCTCAGTCTTCCCTTGGCCCAGCTGTCCTGTTAATCCTAACCCTACATTTTCCCCATGCGTGATGTCACACACATGGGAAAATGTAGGGTTAGACAGTGAGACCATAAAACACTCTTTTTTGCAGGCTAGGATGAACCAATTTCTAAAATGTTTGCAACTGTAAACTACATAGGATCTCAGAGTTCAATACACCTTCATATTTCCTCTGGTGAAGTCGGACTTTAGGTGTACTTGACAGATTTTTTGCAGTTTAACATGTTTAAAAAAAAAAATTTGTTTGCATTACTTCCCTTCCAGCTGCTTGCCGGGGCCAAAGTAAATGAGGTGACCAAACACAGGCAGACAGCACTACATCTGGCAGCCCAGCAGGACATGGCCACTATCTGTTCTGTGCTGCTGGAGAATGGAGTAGACTTTGCTGCGGAGGATGAGAATGGCAATAATGGTACCTTTTTTTAAGATTCTTCATTAAAATGTGTTTTTCCCTGCGTTCCAATCCCCATACTTCCCTACTATTTAGTATGCCAGAAAAAGATTTAGGATGTCCCAATACATGCACGTCAATTGTAGTATGCCCAAAATAAATAAATGCCCCACTAACTCCAATAGCATTTTGGAGGATTCGTCTTTATTCTTGACATTTCTCAAAATAATGAAAAAAAATAAAAATTCTGATCTGATTTTCTTCCTCTCCTGTTGCCCTAAAACTCTTCTGTACTTTAGTATGTAGTGTAGTAAAAAGAAAAAGTATGTGATTTGGAACGCAGGGTTGGTTTCTTTCTAAACGGGGGTTAAAAAAAATGGCACCACAACTGAAAACATGTCCAATCTAAGCAACGATCAGATATCCAGGTCACTCAGAGGTGGATATGTGTTCACAATCCCTTGTTAATAACATGCATAACGTGCACCGGCAGACAGGTGCCGGTTTGTAGCGTTCTCTCTTCTGAGATTGGTTATCAGTAGTGGGAGCCCCGAAAAGTTTATTTGACGATTACATGCAGAGCAGGTGACTGAGAGATCGGCTTTATGAAACGCGCACACTATATAAGTGATCACTGTATGAATAAAGAGCGATTTAACACTTATATTAACATAAATAAATCGCTTACTTCACCTTTAAGGGACTGACATACATGTGTCATGGCCACCATTGACCCAAAGTGTTTGACCACGTGTCCGATCATCACAAAACGTGGCACTCGTCATTAGAACAAGTGGGGCCAATAGTTTAACCAAAGCATTTTTTTAGCCAGCCCAAGAGGAAGCATGGCAAATGCCAGGCTAGCGGTCACTCACCGACATGTTACAAATTTCCGCTGGACTTTTCTTTCTTTTTATTCTTCCATGTGTCCTTGTTGTTGTCTCTCTCCCTAGCCCTGCACCTGGCTGTGATGCAGGGCCGCCTTAACAATGTCCGCACCCTTCTCACAGAGTGCAACGTCGACGCTGAGGCCTTCAATCTCAGGTACAACACTCAACTTTAGGGTCATTGCTAGTATAGTATAATACAGGGGTTACAGGGGAAATGTAGAATATAAACGGTGAAGAACGTGTAAGCTTTTTATTCAAGCATACATGTATAACCTGTAGACTATTACTGTCGGCTTTCCTGACTCCCATTTCATCTTCTTCTGTCTGCCTAGGGGTCAGTCACCGATGCATGTACTGGGCCACTATGGGAAAGAGAACGCCGCCGCCATTTTTGAGTTGTTCCTGGAGTGTATGCCCGAATACCCTCTGGACAAGCCCGATAATGAAGGGAACACAGGTACTGTATCTTGGCTTGGGTATTGTTGGCAGTAATACCAATAGCATACTAATAGCACCGCTACACTTAGAATGACTGCATGCTGTATTATCTCTAATGCAGGTCTGCTCCTGGCCTACATGAAAGGAAACGCTAACCTGTGCCGTGCCATAGTGAGGGCCGGGGCCCGACTCGGCGTCAACAACAATCAGGGCATCAACATTTTCAACTACCAGGTCGCAACCAAACAGCTGCTCTTCCGCCTTCTAGGTCAGTGTTCACACATAATTATCCGGCATCCAGTTGATTGCATATTGCACATTCAAAATATTTTTCATCACATTGCACATTTCAATTTAACTGATCTACTTTTTACTTTCTATTCTATACATCAGTGATTCTTGAGAACCAGGACAAAAGGCCGTCTTCCATATGTAATTTGCTGTTATGTTTAAAACTAAAAATATTTAAAATTGTAGATGTTATTAGGGATTAAGAATAGAATGTCTGGAGCACAATTATCCCTTAAATTTAATTTTATTATTATGTCAAATATATGACACTTGTTATCTTCTCACGACGTCCAAAACAGTGTGTCCTCAGAGAAGGTTTCAATCTTTCATATGCAATAAAACCTATTAATTTACTTTAATGATTTAAAAAGAGCTTTTTTCATCAAAGGCAACACTAAATAATCTCTCATATCAATAAAAACAGTTTTTCTACAACACATTCATGTTTTAGAAGGATTCTAAGTGGTGGGACCACTTTACTGTAAGTCAACACCGTCAGACATTTCATTGTGTAAAATGTAAT
The DNA here is from genome assembly GCA_026122265.1 of Ammodytes dubius. Classification (NCBI taxonomy): domain Eukaryota; kingdom Metazoa; phylum Chordata; class Actinopteri; order Uranoscopiformes; family Ammodytidae; genus Ammodytes; species Ammodytes dubius. The sequence goes on along the minus strand of CM047519.1, from coordinate 25,143,037 downwards.
AAAATCAGGCGAAATAAGGGGCAGCTGTCACTTTGAAGGACCTCTTGTCACATTCTACCACTGTAGAGTACATTAGAGTCAGACAGGCTCTGATAAGTGTTGTAGTTTTAGAATATTTTACATTACGAATCTTGAAAGTCCTGTCACAACCATGATATGTCAACACCGACTTACAATTTCTGAAGAAGTTATTTGAAATTTTTTGATAATTTTATTTTCCTGAAGTAGTTCATACTAGCACCTAACATCAACAGAAAAACCAAATGGCTACTAGATAAATTCCATTTGTGATGTTTAAGAAACGTTAAGTATGGGGGAGAACTTAGCTCAGTTGGTAGGGCCCAGCAGCGGACCCGGGTTCGATTCCCGCCCGTGGTCGTTCTTTGCATGTCACTCCCCTCTCTGCCCCATTTCACCTCTGTCTCTCTGCACTATCAATAAAGCATAAAAATGCCCAAAAAATATCTTAAAAAAAAAAACGTTAAATATGTCAACACCATCAGACAGGAAATCTGACGGAGTTGACATCAAACAGTGGTGATAGGCCAATGACGGTAAAAAAAAAAAAAAGCTGGGAGGTTGTGTCAAGTATATGTTGGATACATACATGTAATTTAATTTGCCATACTGTTGCCATACTGTTTTATATTGCACAGAAAATTCCTTTGCACTACACTACTTAGTATTTAGAATTTATCTTATGTTAATATTGTTTATGTTTATCTTGTTTATCTTATTTAACTCTATTTTTTTTATTTTTTTTATCGTTCCAACTGCACTGTGGGACAGAGATAAACTCCATTTTGATTCTGATGTATGTCTTCCATATATCAGAACTGACAATAAAAGACTTGGACTTTGTTAGGCATTGTGTGCTCTGATACTGTGTATTTGATGAGGATCTCTAGTTTGAATTAGTAGTTTAGTTTAGTTTTATTTATTTGTCACATACACAATTGCACAGGGCAATGCGTAGTGAAATTCTTATGCAATGAACAGGTTTCTTCTTTTCTTTATTTGTTTAGATATGCTGTCCAAAGAGCCCCCTTGGTGTGATGGATCCAACTGCTATGAATGTGTTGCCAAGTTTGGTGTCACCACACGGAAACATCACTGGTTAGTAGTACAACCTTTTTTTACATACATCTACAGTTACATCATTTTTATCTGGATGTGGAGAACACACACTGTGCACTGCACTGAGGTGGCAGCTATCAGCAGCAGCTGCTTTGATACAAAGCCTTCATTTTGTCCGTTTTCCATTAATAATAGTTTTTATATACACGTAAAAACACTTACAAAAATACAACACCTTGAGTGCCCTCGTTCACTGTTCAACTGTTTTCCTAATCCCACTTCTCTTCCTCGACTGTTAACTCTAGCCGCCACTGTGGGCGCCTGCTGTGCCACAAGTGCTCTATCAAGGAGATTCCCATCATCAAGTTTGACTTGAACAAGCCGGTGCGGGTGTGTGACATCTGCTTTGACGTGCTGACTCTGGGTGGGGTATCGTAATGCAGCCGGGGCCCCTGGATCTTCACCTCCAAACCCTCTGGCCTGGCTCGGACCGGCCCCCAACTCCGGGCACAGTTATTCAGGCACACACCAGGAGAAAAGGGACGTCGGTAGCAGGACACACTAACAAGCGATTTCTCCGGACAAATTATGGACCATTTCCTTCATAATATTCCAGTCAATGAAAAAACTCTTCATGTTCTAATAGAGGGACGTTTCAGATAGAAAAAGTGAACCATTGTCTTATTGGTTTTTTCTGTTTTGATAAAAGTATCTTAACGTGGATATAAAGTGCTTTCCAGCTCTGTGATGATGGCTGGACTGAGTTTTGTTAATCAATTTTCTCCAATAATGTTTGTAATGATTAATCTCTTATTGTGACAAAGCAGGAAGCTGCTGTACTTCCACATTTCAATTCAATGATTGAATGATCAAGTCACTGTTAGGACAAGGGGAGGGGGGCTTCATGTTTCTCTGTTTGGATGTGTGGCCATCAGCAGCCCTCATGCCCAAAATACAGAAAGTTCAACGCTACAAAATGAGTTCCCCACATTTTTATAAAAAGCTGAGGCTGTGGCCAACCAAGAACTGTAAAACACCCCTCCATCCCCTACATCTACAAAGACTGAACTACCAGCATGTTCTGTAATCTTTCATTTTTTTCCTGCCACCCCAACTCTGTATTGATTGGACAAAGTGGGATAGGCAATGAGGATTTAAAGGGAAAGTAGCTCCACTGATTTTTTAAACAGGCATCATTTCCAAATGACATCTACTTAAGATTCCAAATGATTACATTGACATTGTATAACTTTACGGTTCAAGGAGAAAGATTGTCCCAACAGGACAAAGATGAAATTCCTCATGAAATGGGACTGTTGTTTTTCCATGATAGTTACTGAAGTCCTATGGTGTGTAAAGGCATCGGCCAAATGACACAGAATGCTTTACTTTTTGAACATGACTGTTGGGAAGAAACGTGACCTGAGAAAGCCTTTTTATTTGACACAAGAAGAAATATAAATGGTGGTCCCCTGAAAAAAAAATCTCTTAACAATCCTCTTTTTAAGTTACAGCTAAACCGATTCTGCCTATGCATGTCATTTAATTTGTAGCCTTTAGACGTCATTGTCATAATACTAAATCATGTTTTTCAAAATCAGTCGCCGAAACAATTACATTCCTCTTTTTTTTTTGTGATGTGCCGAGATGTGTCCTCGCATAGCAGGACGTTGTGATTCAAGTCCCCCACAATGTTGCCTCAAGTCAAGCTGTCTTCTTGACCACGTCTACATTTAAAGACCTACTTCACCAGTGGGAATATGAAGGTGTATTGAACTCTGAGATCCTATGTAGTATAAATGTGCAAACATTTTAGAAATTTGTGACATCGCAACTGTGCAAAATGTAGGGTTAGACGGTGAGACCATACAACACTCTTTATGCCTTTTCTCAGGCTAGGATGAACCGATTTCTAAAATGTTTGCACATTTATACTACACAGGATCTCAGAGTTCAATACACCTTCATATTCCCACTGGTGAAGTAGGCCTTTAACGCTTCTTGATTTCTAAGCCTAACAGGTGCACTTTATCAAGATCACATGGCATTTAGGATCATGGGGGGTTGGGGGGAGAATGAGGAGCGAAAGGGGGATTGGCCAAGTGGTGGGGCCTGTCTTTAAAAAGTATTGTTAAATTGTACAGATAAATGTGTGATATTTTTGACCACTACAACTGTTTTGTACTTTAATGCAGTGTGTGCTTGTCATTGTGACAAAACCTTAAAAATCTTGCCTCTGTTAATCTTTTATTATGCACATTGTTTAATCTTTTATGCACATTATATTGTTATCTGTATGCTCAGATATCTAGCCTAGTCTCTTCCTGGTGTATCCTTTTAGAGAAAGGGAGGGACAACTTTACATAAAGGTCATCGAAAAAAAAAACAACGCACTGAGTTTTCCTTCATTTTACCTCTTTAATTATACATTATATAGAATAGCTTTGATTTACTGGCAATAGTCCCTGTGTTCTCATGAGTTTTACTGCTGCTCAAAAGCATTTGAAAGGCTCAAAAATGGGGGAGCTTGTGGTGTAGTGGTTAGAACCCCCCCCCCCCCCCCCCCCCCCAAGAGGCTTGGTCCTTGTCACAGCAGACCCAGGTTAGAATTCGGCCCGGGTTGTTATCTGAATGTCATCTCTGCCCCATTTCATCTCTGTCTCTCCAAAAATGCCGAAAAATTATCTTTCAAAAGAAGTCTTAAAAATGTGTCCATTTTCTGCGCTGGTCGAGAGACTAGAACTCTTGAATGGAGCATGATTCATTGTGTGGAGGGCAGCCTTCGTATGGCTGCAGGTTGGGGTCTTCCACCGCTGATGATGGGTCTTCAACACACACACAACGAACACCACTGGAGCCTGGAGAGAAGAGCTTCCTTGGGACACCGGTCCAGCCTCTGTCCACTCCACCACTGAAGAAAAAAAAATTCAAATCAGTCTTGTAAATCCTTATGTATACTAATTAGTGTAAGACATGCCCTGCGTGCCAATACGCGTACTTCCCTGCTATTTAGTAGCATAAAAAAAGGATGTAGGATGTCCCAATTATTGAGGTCAGATACATTATGCTTTAAGATACCTGGATGCCTACTACTACATCTGGTCGGGATTTTTAATGTGGATATCAGCATGCTTTTTGGGCTATTCTGATTCTGACTCGCAATCCAATACGCACCAGAAGTGAGGTCACATCGAAGGAGCCTCCATATGAAAACAAGCAGGGATGCAACTGATATACAAGCCAATCCATAGGCAATATTAAGGCACAATTTTATGATGAAATAAATAACCAATAGTATGCCTCATGCATGCTAACTCGATTATTTCTTATGATCAGCTGTAGTATAGAAAAAAAGAGTATGCCATTTGGAACGCGGCCATGATCTCACAGATAAGTAGCTGCACATGAGAACACTGCATCATATGTAAGGGCTGTACAATATAGAAATGTATAGTTATCCCAATATCAACATTCAAGGTACATTTATTGCAAAAATAGCTAATTTACATGTGCCATGCATTAACGCACAGCATGTCAATAGATTTGGCCTATCAGGTGAAGCCCTGCTGCTCTAATGCCCGCCCTCCCGTGTAGACGCTAGTGGCTGAGTTGGTAAAGAAAATATAGCTCTTCAACTATGTGGAAGCCGGATAGGATTTATTAACCAGCAAGTGTGTGTACTGTAGCCTATTACGATGCAAAAGTAGTGAAGGCCACCAAACTCAAAAACTGGGTCAGACCATATTGATCTGCTTTGCTACACTCAGTCTATGTTAGCAGAGATAATACCACTTTAAAGGTGAGTCAGTGATTCTGGAGAACGGTTGCTATCAAAATCCCTTTTTGTCAAAATCAGTAAATATCTCCTCACAATCCGCTACCTGTCTGTTCTGTGTGTGCTGCAATATTCCTAGGCTCTGTTAATGGGCATACTGCTAGCTACGATTGTCCCCCTTTGTTTACATACCAGTTTACAGAGCCTAGGCTGTGTAATAAACCTGGATTTTCTTTCAACTCGCACACAATACGGACATGTAGCGGAACGTCAAGAGATAAGCACTACATTTGACAAAGAGGGATTTTGACAACAATCCGTATCCAGAATCGCTGACTCCACCTTTAAGTATTTGTTTAATAATCGCAAGTGATATCGTCTTGCAATACTCCACGTTATCGCGTATTGCATTTTTTTTACATGATATCATGCAGCCCTAATCATATGCCATGTGAGCTTGTTAACATTTGATTTGGCCAGAAACATATTTCTATACCTCTTAGTGGAGCACCAGACTCTTCCTCCGCTGGCAGCGCTCCACTGTGAGTTGCATGCTGGGAAGTGTACCATCTGGGCCTGAGCCTGGGCCTTCTGTCGCTGGCCCTCTGCTAGAGATGCTTCTGCCTGCAACAGGGCCGGCGTGGGCTGCCCGCTCTCACTGTAGAACCCGCCTATCACCAAACCTGGAAGCCAACGTAGTACAGGGTGGCTATGTTACTGGAGATGATGATGGTTGATGTCCATTGACCACACTGGACACTCCGGAGTTCCCCAAACATTGTACCAGCTTTAACCATTCATCCTTTTAGCTGTTTTTTTGGAAGGCCATCTTGTAGCTACTATTCTGACGTCAAAGCTGGGGTATATGATTTGGGGAGAAAATAGCAGTTGGGATAGAGATTTGAATCCAAATACCTCAACCGCTTCACATGTTCTCTTTGGACCCTCCCCTATGCTCCCTCCCTGACACGCTCTACACCAGGAGTGGCCAACCAGTCAGAGACAAAGAGCCACATTTTTTACTGTGTTACTGCAAAGAGCCACATCGTACACACGGGTACACACAGTGGCGATTCCAGGAAATTTTGACTGGGGGTGGCCAAGGTGGGCCACAGAGTTAGAGTGGGGTGGCCATCGCACCCCTGAATGAATAGCATGTGATATGCTGTACAACCAATTCAAAGATGATTTATAATCCCAAATGCCCAAATCATGTTTGTATCCATTGTAATGTTTGTCAGAATACTAAACCCCTGAAGGGGGGTCTGGGGGCATCCCCCCCAGAAGATTTTTTTGTGTTTTTAACATGTAATCTAAGCATTCTGGTGCATTCTCGCGAAGATAATAAAGGAAAAAGTCGATATTTATTTCAGCTCAGATGAATAGTAAAATTAGCAAGACAACATAACTTGCTAGCAGCCAGATGCCTAACAACTGGACAGAGGGACGGATGACCACTAGCTTTTGACCAAATATCTTGCTAAAAAAATAAACCTTTATTTATGAAAGTCTGCCATTGCTAAGAACATGTTACACTCGCTAACTACAAACTTTAATTTTTTTATTCAGATTTCAAAAATCTGCTGGGACACGTGCCTATACACATGCATGGGTGGCACGCATGTCACAAGCACACTTATGCTGTTTTCAAGACCTTTGCTGACCAGAGACCAGTTCTAGTGGCCACAGTCCTACCATTAATTTAGTAATTGAAAATTGAAAACTGATCTCATATCAGTGGATTGGAGTGTTTGTGTGATGAACTTGGCAACTACCTATCAAAAAAAGTTAAGAAAGAAAAAAAAATACATATCATCTCTGAACTAGGATACATATCAGGAAAAAAATGTAATTAAAAAAATAAAAAATAACATTTGAACTGGGGGGGGGGGGGGGCACTGGGGTGGCCAGTAAGATTTCATGGGGGGGGGGGGGGGGCGTTTTTATTTTCGCGGGGAGCTTGCACATGCATGCACAAGCATTATTTATATTTAAAAAAAAAAAAAACAGGGGGCCCCACACTAGGACTTGAAACGGGCCCCCAGATCGTTAAGGCCGCCCCTGTGATAATGACAGGACTGGACTAAAGACGACAGGGCAGTCATTTTCAACAATGAACATTGTGTGCACTGCCTCACACACAAACTCTCAGTTCAACCAAGTCCACAAACAAAAATATAACAATTTAAAATAGCGTTTTTCTCTTACTATGCATGTTGCTTTGTGGGACTTACTTTTAGCATGGAGAGAGCTGAAGTGGCGCTGAAGATTTGAAGCCTTGAAATGCGCTAATGACGCCTGGCATATAAGGCAGAATGGCTTGGCATAACGTTCAACAAAAAATATGAACTCTCCCACTCTGTTTCGGAGCGAACTTGACACAAATTGTTTACTCACGGAAAACCTCCCTCCAAGCTGAGCGGGCAGTTTTATGTTGCGTCCGCACCAAACGTTTGCGAACGTTATGTTGCGTCCTCAATTAAACATTTGCGAACAGGCATACACATAGGGCCTACACATTAATAAAATAAAACATGAAATAATAGACATGTAAAACGAACGTAAGAGCCGCATGAAACGTTTGCGAACATGCACACACATAGACCCACACAAAAAAAAAAGTATAAAAAAAAAAAAAAAAAAAAATTATAATCACATAATTTGATATGAACTGAAGAGCCGCACGAAGCTGGGCAAAGAGCCGCATGCGGCTCGCGAGCCGCGGGTTGGCCACCCCTGCTCTACACCAACAACGTCGGTGCCAAAGTGAATGGACAGTCCCAACAGCTAATAAGAACAGAGAATCGGATTTTCTTCTTCTCTTTTTTTTTTTTTTTTAAGAATCGGAGCCTCGCTCTGATTGGTCAAATTGTACCGCTCATGTTCACTTTGACCAATCGGAAATCATATACCCCAGCTTTAACACCCTCAATAACCCTATAAACTGCAATAAACAAATATGATAACAATAATATTAAATCCACTGTGGTAGCTGGTGTGAAACTAAACCATCAAAACCCATGCATTGAGAGCTGAACACACCAGTGACCACTATGCATAAAAGGGTTGAATAGTTGACAAACACATACCAACAGCTTGGTATTCCCTCTGATAGAAAGCCAGCCAGTCATAAAGGGCCATCAGCTGCTGTGGGGACAGACTGGACACATCGTCTGTCTGTCCACTCTCTGAGAAGTCTCCAGTGACGAAGGCCAGTGAGGCATCTTTGCCTGAAAAGGCAGACAAACACACAGACTACAGTTTAGAGAATACTGGTGGTAAAGGGCACTAGAGCTGTTTCTGTGCTATTAATAGTCTGGAATTCATCTCCCCTGATGAGGCTTTGGGCGTCCTCAGACTTTGTTTTCTCTGTGGTTTGTGAATACTGAGAGCTCAGGTGTTAGCATTGACACAATATAGGAGCTGTAGGAAGAGCGCATAATCACCTGTCATAAAGTGATAAGCTCCACCGGGTCCATAGTGCTTGTGTCCCTTGGACACATCAAATACTCGCCCCAGTATAGCGAGGTAGAGACCTTTGCTGCCTTCATGCCCGTCGTACAATGATAATTCACGCCTGCTCAGGAGCTGCTCAGGGGGCCCGCCCTGGGTTGACTCATTCCCAAAGTTAACCAACCACAAGCCGCGCGGAAGGAACAACACTGCCAGTGATAACAGCGCGACAAAAACATAGCTGAGCATGCTGTTCATTCAAGCTGTCTGTCATGTCATCCATTGAAACCGCATTCCTCAGGCTATTTGACAAATAGCATCAACAACAAACGAAGCAGGTGCTTCCGTGAACGGGGACAGCAAAGCGCGTGCGCAAACTAACCACGCAAAGGACGTTTCTCAGGCAAGTTGACGTACAGTACGTCAATGCGGTAGTAAAGTGAAACGGCAGAGCTCTTGCTGTAGGTGAGAGAGGTCTGTGTTCAGACCCGGTACAACCGTTTCGAAACTGACGCCCAGCGGGCCACAGGGATTTTCGGGGCAGCCCTAGGGTCGGCGGAACAAACATGGGGAACGCGGAGAGCGGCTGCGGAGGAGGCAGCGGCGACGAGGACGACGTAGAAACGGAGAGCCCGGCCTTCGCGGAAGACAGTCCGGCCTCTGCGGCCACTGGCGGCGGCGGCGGCGTCGCAGCTGGCGGCGGAGGCTCCGGTTCTGGGAGAAGCGAAAGGGCTCGACTAACGTGCCCGTGCCCAACGGCGGACCACCTAGCCCCGCGGTCCTCCTAGAGCAAGTGAAGCTAAGAGAAGCGGCGGCTCGCATTAGCGACTCGGGGGTCGCCATTCAGGAGTCCGTGCTGGCCGGGAACGAGGGCGTGCTGGTGCGCTGGCTCGAGGACCGGTTGAACCGCGGAGAGGAGTCCGTCAATGTGGAACAATTTTGTGAAATGCTAGAGAGCAGAGATGCCCCGAGAGATGAGTGTGAAGAGGTAGGCTACATACCCAACAAGAGCCAACGTGCTACTCAAGTGATGTGAAATGTCATGAAACATCAGAATGAGATGTGTCTATGTTGTTCTTGTCCCGTATGCTTTAGTCATGGCCATTTTTGGTGACTCACTCAGCCTAAATGTATGATATGATAGCATACATTTACTAATCAGTCACCATAATCACAATTGATATGTTATTCCCCCCCTGATATGTTTTATATGCTTAGGGGTGGCCAATGAATCAGATAATAGGGCTGTATTGATGTCCCCTTGGCCTGCCTGTCACATTGATTGTCACTGGGGTTTTCAGCTGTGGCCTCTTGCAGCATAACATGTTGCTTTTGTTGTTCGTTGGCTGACATCTGTTGTTTGACCAAAGGTTGCAGATGAATGGTCTAACTAATGAATGTGTACTTTAGTCTGTATTTGGCTTTGTGTGGTGGTGAGTAGACAGATACTGCTACCGCTACATAGCCAACTTTAAATACTGCAAGCTACATTGTTCCATTTAAAAATAATCCAACCCTTATGAAGCATGCGGGCTTCTACCATACATACAGTCTGTGGCTTCTACCTGCCTTTTCAATAGATGACTTGTTAAACTCACATAACAATATATAACTTTTATAGTAAGTAATAGAGAGGGAGCATATTGTGTGAACCCTTTGAAGAGAGGATACCAACTGTTTGGCTCTTACTAGTGTGACGGAATGGGAATGATTTTGTCCTTATGTCCCAATACTGTACCCTCTTTGTCCCCCGTCCCAGGCCTTTGGACAGTTCGATGCCGAGGGGGATGGAGTGGTGGATGTAGAAAGCATGCTGGTGGCTCTGAAGAACTCCAATGGAGCTAATCTTAAAGGAGAGCTGAGTCATGTGATAAGACAGCTCCAGGCGTGCTCCCTCACCCCAGGTATGTGACGTCATGTGTGTGTATGTGTACCAGCTTCAAACCAGGTCCATAGTTTATTTGAATAGATATTGTCAGAAAGTTGCAGAGGATCCTGAATGAACTAGCTTAAGTAATGTATTTTCCCCTTATTTATTTTTTTCTTGTGTGTGTTTGACCAGGTTTCGTTGACATATTCTCCAAGAGCAAAGACCGGTTGGGGGCACATGCCTCTAAGATCCTTAAGTTCTTGCACAGGAATCGTATCCCCAGCAGTGCCATCCCTTTCCCCATCCTGGAGGGCTACAACAGCATCTGCACCATGAGGTCCAGTGTGGTCCAGGACTTCTTGGACGTCCTCTTGCAGAAAGAGAAAGGTGAAGAACTTCAGGATGTGATGTGGGATACGGGGATGGAACTTCCAAGGGTGCACTCATACTAGGCACCAATGCCCTGTACATTACGTTACATGACATTACATTACATTACATGTCATTTAGCAGACGCTTTTATCCAAAGCGACTTACAACTGGAGCATCCGATAGCAGCAGCTACCACGCAGGGTGCAAGCTAGCTGTCGGGAGCAATTTAGGGTTCAGTGTCTTGCCCAGGGACACTTGGACATGTGGCGGGGAGACGGAGGATCGAACCACCGATGCGGCAGTTGTGGGTCGACCACCCTACCAACAGAGCTACATCCCCCTGTACTGTGCCCAAGCTCAAACATGCCCAAACATTCCACTTCCACATCAGACCAAAGCTAATCCCTAGGCAATTTAAAAAAAAAATGTCCGTTGCGCGTATGGACGTATTGGTTCGCATGGAACACATAAATATCTCATATAAATGACATCAGGATCGCCATCTATGCGCGTGCTTGTGCCAGCTCATTAGCATCTGTACCATGCCTGAGTACACCTCTTTCAACTGTGCCAGGGCCGAGGAAGTGTACCGTGCTTGAATACGGAACGGAGCACTCACACTTGACAAACAAACCAGACTTTAGGGGGCAAATGTACTTGGGCACGGTACAGATGTCCTAGTGTGAGTGCGCACTAAATGTCCCAGTGTATTATAATAATATGATCACACTCAAGACACATTGAGAGTGATGTGTTGAGTCTCTCATCGCCACACAGCTTTTAAGTGGTCTTGTGTTTTCCATTTGTGTCTTTTCAGATTTAGATATCCAGTACCGAGCCGAGCTGGACCGTGACCCGGAGGTGGACAAGGTCAAAGTGGTCACACAGTGCTTCAGCTCCATAGAAGCTTCCTCCAACATCGCAGAAGTCAACAAGATGACCAATGGGGAAACGGCATCTTTCTGGCAGTCGGACGGCAGTGCGCGCACACACTGGATAAGGCAAGGGCAACTTCTCCATTGTGTGTGTGTGTGTGTGTGTGTGTGTGTGTGTGTGTGTGTGTGTGTGCGTGTGTGTGTGTGAGATCCTGGACTTTTTCAGTCTACATTCATGAACAGTTTTAAGGAGGACATTATTCCTTAATACAGTGTTTGGAGATGTTGGTGGTAGGATGGCCTAGAGGAAACAAGTCTGACTAGTAACCATTGGTTCTCTGGTTGGATACCCGGCACCGGACAGGAGGGTGTTAGTAGTAAAACTTGTGGTGGCTGCTATTACATCTACGGTGCCCACCATCTCTACCGTTGTGTCTTTGAGGCAATACACTTAACCCCAAACTGCTCCAGGGGCGCTGTACTATGGCTGACCCTGCGCGAGCTTAGCGGAAAGACACATTTCCACAACCTTGTGTGACTTTAATACCATGTGTGAATCTCCATGTGTAAAAATTGACAATAATGAAACTTAAACTTGAACAAGCAAGATCATCCGTGACCACCTCCATCCCAGCCACCACCTGCTCAGCCTACTGCCCTCTGGTAGGAGGTACAGGAGCCTGAAGAGACTGTCTGTCTGTCTGTCTGTCTGTCTGTCTGTCTGTCTGTCTGTCTGTCTGTCTGTCTGTCTGTCTGTCTGTCTGTCTGTCTGTCTGTCTGTGGTAGGAGGTACAGGAGCCTGAAGAGCAGAACCAACAGACTGGCTAGCAGCTTCTTTCCCTGGGCAATCAGGACACTTAACACTCATACAACAAAAAAACATTAAACAGACACACATATACCTCACTTTCTACAAAGTGCAATAGGCTTACAACCTTTTATATTTATGTATTGACATCGCCTGTCCTTGTCTTGTTCCAAATGTTTTTCTTGTTATTTCTGTGTCTTGTTTTTTAACTATTTTTAACTTAAATTGCTTGTTTGTTTATTGTATGTGTAATGCACCTTCAGTTGGCACTCCCAATTGTGTTGTATAGGAGACTGTACAGTGACAATAAAGGCTATCTTATCTTATCTTTGCTGTTTCCCAGATTGAAAATGAAGCCTGATGTAGTGTTGAGGCGTCTGGCCATCGCGGTGGCCTCTAACGACCACAGCTACATGCCTCAGCTGGTGTCTGTCGCCGTGGGGAAGAACCGGCGCTCGCTGCAGGAGATCAGAGACATCCGGATCCCCAGCAATGTCACGGGCTACGTAGCTCTCCTGGAGAATGCCAACATCACACACCCTTGTGAGTCATCCCCTATCTGTCTGTCTGTCTGTCTGTCTGTCTGTCTGTCTGTCTGTCTGTCTGTCTGTCTGTCTGCCAAGTTTCAGTTTTTATTTATGCTGGACTTGTTTATTCCTTCACTTGATGCTTGTAGAGAAACAGTCTTTTTCTCAGTTGCAGTCCCTGGCAGTGAAAACAGATCATGGTGTCAGCTAGGGATGTTGTCACCATACCAGAAAAGACATAGTCGCAAGTTCGCAACCAATACCAATTTTCGGTACCCAATTTCATACTACGCTAACCACGGAACAAAAAACCCCCAAAAGAATCCCATGTACTTCAACATACACTCCTTTTATTAAGACATTTTAACTTTAGAAAAAACATTGGCATGTGATCCTGTAAGTAATAAATAAAAAAGAAACAAATATTAATATTACAAAAAAAAACTGCCCTATACAATTTCCTTTCTTCATGGGAGTATTTGTCGTATTTTCTGAGCCTCTGAAAAGCTGTTGATTGTTGTTAACCTGTGCCGGTTTGGGGCGCACACAACACATCTGTAGCGGTGTTTGTTTGGCATTTAACAGCAGACTAGAACACCTGTTGCTCTTTATGATGCCCCTGTAAGTTACGGAAAAATTGGCATCCCCGGTACTTACGATACCTACAGTACCAAGTAGCATCAATTTTCCGAATTTTGGTATTGACTCCTTTCTGTAGTATCATTATTGTGACATCCCTAGTGTCAGCTACTGACGAACAGTGCTTTCTTTGTTCATAGATAGTTGCTAGATAGTAGATATACAGATATACAGCCTGTTGGTCTGGACACTCTCCATTGAAGCTCATTTAATATGTCAAGAAATCCTGAGCTACCAATCAAATCGTTCTTTCTGATATGGGCGGGCCAGAACCAAATGTATGGTGCTCTGGGGCGGACGTAACCAGATGACGACAGTGCTGTGCATCATGCGCCGTCGAAGACGTGATAGTAAACAGTGATGGCTTTCGGATATGTTGTTTGAGTTTGCGACGGCTTTGGCCTCGACACTTATCGATTTGGAAGACGGTACTCAAATCTTTCATTAGCAAGTAAGTGGAATGTTCTGTTTTGCCGACCGACCACGGCAAACGTTTAATTTAACAGTTAACTGTTCGCTAGACGAACAGGGCTTAATATGTCACCTTGTTCATTGCTCTGATTGGTTTTAGTGCTATCCAATTGTGTGCAGTGGTATTTGAAATGCACATGTAGGTGCCGCCCCTTGAGTTGGGAAGGTCTATTGATCGTGGCCTCTATCGTTCTAGATATGGGTCTGGGTTTCCAGGCTACATGAATGATTCTCTGAGACTAGGATTGATTTCAGTTAGAATCCAGACATATAAAGTCCAGGCACTTGTGTGTGTGTGGGATGTTCCATCTTCTGCTTCAGGACTTCTTTGTAGCAAATAGACCACACATGCACCTTTTCTATCGGATGTTGTTTAGTTAAACAGAAGCTAGGATTAAAATCTCAAGCTGGCGATTTATTCATGGCTCCCTCTCGATCAAACACCTATTTCATCATTCTCATAGGATGTGACAGCTGGTTACATGTGATATTTTTGCATGATGTATTCCATCAACCTGCTAACTGCGTTCTCTCTCAACACCACCAAACCAAACCCCCCCCCCCCCCCAGACATTCAAATCAACATCAAGCGCTGCCTGAGCGATGGGTGTGACACGCGCATCCACGGCCTGAAGACGCTGGGCTACCAGATCACCAAGAGTAAAGAGGTGTCTGTGTCAGACGCCTCTGCCATCTGGTACCTGTCTCTCCTCACCTCCCTGGTCACTGCCTCCATGGAAACCAACCCTGCTCTGGCCCACACAGTCCTGCAGAGCACACAGTAAGACACACACGCTACTCATGCCTTTTGCATATTTATGTATGGAAGAGTGCTGTGAGAGCCAATAACATGCAAATCATTGATTGATAATACATATTTAGTTAAAAATGATTCAAAAACTGCTAATGATTGGGGCGACTGTGGCTCAGGTGGTAGAGCGGGTCGGCCAATGATCCAAGGGTTGGCGGTTCGATCCCCGCCCTGCCACTTGTGTCATGGTTGTTCTGTCCTTGGGCAAGACACTTCACCCACCTTGCCTGGGAGGAATGTAAATTAGCCTGCTATGGGTGTATGAATGTGTGTGAATGGTAACGTCTTTTTCGCTCGCGTCAAAAATGCCGTGTGTTGACTGACTCCAACAAGTGGTACAAAGGATGAAGAATGAGATGGACTACAAGTGCAACAAGCCCTGCGTTCCAAATCGCATACTCTTTCTTTTTTCTATTCTACTACATCTGACCATAAAAAAAAATTTAGTTAGGATGCAGTATGCTACAATTGGGACATACTTTTACTTATGTATTTCATCATAACATTGCGCTTTGATCTTGCCTTTTGCTTTTATATCCGTCGCATCCCCATTTGTTTTCATATGGAGGCTCCGTCGATGTGACGTCACTTCCGGTGCGCACTGGATTGTGGGTCAGAATCGCCCAAATAGGATGCTGTTTTCAACACTAAAAATCTCGTCCGGATCTAGTAGACATCCGGGTATTTTTAAGCATACTAAATCGACCACAAGAATTGGGAACATCCTAAATCTTTTTTCTACCATACTAAATAGCAGAAATGATGCGATTTGGAACGCAGGGACTGTTTTTAATACCTGTAATGTTTCAGCTCAGTTTCTGAGTATGTACCCTGTTGTTTTCTTCTCCCTAGAAAAGCCTTACGTCACATGCCACCATTGTCCCTGACGCCGTCCTCCACAGAGTTCCCCAAGTTCTTCTCTTTGAACATCCTGGAGGAGGTGGATGGATTTCTGCTCAGGATAGCAGATGTGAAGGACACACACAACAGACAGACAGACAGACAGACAGACAGACAGACAGACAGACAGACAGACAGACAGACAGACAGACAGACAGACAGACACACACACCCATCGCTGCTACACTGAGCTCATAATGCTGCTGACAGCATCACACTGAAAAACGGGCTGAAATCAAAGTATTGATTCAGTGGTCCGATGACGCGCTGCTTCCATTCCATTTGATGCACTGTAAAGCATTCAGTGGTGGATCAACTGCAGCAGCAACATGACTGGACTACCCTAATCAGTCAGTATCAGTGCATTGTCAAAAGTATACTGAAGACATCGGTGTCAGAGATGCAGTATTGCATATATTGCCATACGTTACACGTTAAAGGAGGATTACCCAATTCTGGAGAATGTTTGCCTAGGCTCTGTTAAAATGCATGTAAACAAAGGGGGCCCACCGTAGCAAGCACTGAAAAATCCATTTTTAACACACAGCCTAAGCTCCATTAATCAGCATGTTGCTAGCTACGGTGGGCCCACTTTGGTAACATACCCTCTGTTTACATACCAGTTTACAGAGCCTATGCTCGCTGTGTATATTAACAATATATTTATTTTCAGTGTATATACACAGTACTGACAAGTAGCATATCGTGAGGGGATATTTACTGATTTTGACAACAAGCTTTCTCCTGAATTGCTGGCCCCACCTTTTAAGCTGACTAACTCTGTCGCCTGAGGTAGATACTCAATGCTGTGTACAGCAAGCGTGGACATTATGAACAAGTACAGAAACTGTTCATGTTATCAATGTAAATACATAAGGGTATGACTCTCCTAATATGGTTGATATTGAAAAATGTAAACCTACTCTTTAAGATGATGAGGGACCATTTGGAAGTGAAGACCTTACATAAAACGATCCTTACTTGGCCAAAGTGCTTTTTAGCACTCAATAGAGATTACATTACATTATTTATTGAGCTGACGCTTTTATTCAAAGCGACTTCCATTAAGGTGCATTCAACCATGAAGGTACAAACTCAGAACAACGAGAATCATGTAAGTGCTATAGCTTCAAATAAACTAAACTACAAGGTGCCACACGTCCTACACAGAGATGTAACAATATACAGGGATCATTGAATATGACTAAAAGCACCCCTAAAACCTTACCTTTTGTGTTTGTTTGCTCCTGTGTAGCTGCTGTGTGAGTCCCGATGCAGAGTTGACCCTGCTGGCCTTTGCCCTGGCCCGGGGCAGTGTGGCCAAAGTGCTCCAGGCCCTGTCCTGTATCAGTGACCATCTGGAGACCAAGTACAAGGCCTCCTCCCTCATCTCCTCCATGGCCTCCGTCAGGCTAAGACTACTTAATCGCAATGGTAACGTGACCTCAGCTCAACTTTCACTCTCATTCTCCCACAGACATTTGAAACCAGAGGGCCAAGGAGAGAAAGTGCTTTAGGAGATGCATTAGTGTTGCCTGTCAAGACCAGGTGTTGCCAGATCTCACGAGAGAAACAAGCAAACAGGCCTATGAAAACAAGCCCAAAAGAAGCAACCTTTTTCCGAAGTATAAGCTTGTGCATTGTTAATAGTTGCTTGTAGGAAGTTAATGTTACAGTGACAGTTTTAAATTCTTATAAGGCAACCCCATACTAATGATTCAGTGGCCAAGATACGATCTCTGTGTAAAGGAGCCAGTCCTGTTAGTGGAAGGCAGCCTTTATTACTTCATGTACAGTATAGTCGTCAATCTAGCCTCCCTCCAGTCAGACTGAACCCTCCCCTCTTCCCATCCGTTAGTGGAAAGCAGCCCCTGATTGGTTCTTGTAGTCGTTGTTGATGTCACATGGATTGACAAATAAGCTTGAGAGATATGGCTGATCTCATGAGGCTAGATTGACGACTAAATGAACCAATCAGAGGCTGCCTTTCACTAGAAGGTACGACATTAGGCTCGTTCGACCTCACTTTCAGCTCGTCTGGAAAGTAGACGAGAGTAGCCGAGTGCAGTCGGGGGAGTGACGAAAAAGCCTGACTGAAGCCGGACAGCTCCGAGTCGGAAGTAGCGTCCTTGTTGCGGATGCAGTTCGTTTTCTAGTTTTATTTTGAAGGCTTATTAGAAACATATTCGTAGAAGAGCTACACATGCTACAACCGATTAGAAGCAGAACACAACACAAAGACGAGTAAATACTTTAAAAGCGAGGGGCATTTTCAACAAGAACACGAGATAAGTAATATCCCCATTCCCAACATCTTTATCTTCTGTACTTACTAAAAACCTACTTTTAAGTGAATGAATAATTACAAATCAATAAAGGGTTTAGTATTTCTCCCTTCACATTAAGAAGATGACGGCCTAAAAAGTTAAGAGGGTAGAAAGATCCTTATTATAGTGAGATGCTATGTAAATGTATATGTGTGGTAACACAAATTGGTAGTTTGTGCTTTGCGAAACTACATGTAAAATACATCAGACCATTTAGATCACTGGATAGCCTATGTTAATCTTAATGGTATAAAGATATCACTTCATCCAAGATCTTGTGACTCAAGTTTGTGTCACTTTTAATAATTCTATACAGGAAGTTACACATCAAATTATTCTAGTCAAGGTCAGATCAGTGAGTTTAACATTTCTGCTTAAGGCATATGTGCGGCCATTTTAAAACATAAATTAAAATAAAAGATGGAAGATTTAATTTGAGCGTGATGTCAGATTTGCCAAACCGATTGGGAAAGCATAAAGGCACGGTTTAAACTCCCAATTAGCGTCAGCTACGCCGTCAATCAAGACTTCCCTCCATCAGACATTCGCTCCCGCTAGCCCGTGGGGAGCAACGCAGCGACTGCTCCATTGGTCTGTAGTCCGTCTTGATCCAGGGACTTCAAATCTCAAGCGCTGAGCCGCAGCAGCAGTGTGCAATTGACAAAGTCTAACCATATGCAGTGCGCTCAGCAAGCGACGCAATAATTGCCAGTCTTACACGACGCGAAGGTCGAACGAGCAATAGGTCTGAACATGTGCCAGTCACTTTTTGACCTGACTCCTCCCCACAGAGATTAGAAAAAAAGTCCAGACTGACAGCTCCGGAAAAAAATTAAGAGACCACTCCAAATGTTCAGTTTCTCTTTTTTTACTCTTTAGAGGCATCTGTTTGAGTAAAATGAAAATGTTATGGTATAAACTACTGACAACATTTCTACCTAATTCACAATAAAAACATTGTCATTTAGAGCATTTATCAATTAGTATGTAGAGATACAAATTTAAGAAAAATCCAGACTGGTCTCTTAATTTTTTCCGGGGCTGTGTCTGCGACTAAGAAATTAATGTGACGCTTGTGCAAGAATCAGGCTGGTCTCACCCAGGCTAGCATTAGTGGACTATGGAGTGGGGCTATTGCTCATTCTGTTTACAAAGCTGTATTTCAATGGATTGATCAATAACTTCCACAGTGTCTGAATGAAATTCCAACCCGTATATATAGAAATGATCAAATGATTCACTTTGGTGTCATAGAAAATGCACTGTCATGATGAGTGTTGTTTGATTCACAGGGAAACCCCTCCTGCTGCACTTACAAGCCTGTGATGTGAAGAGAAAAGGAGGAGAAGTCTGGGCCAGAGAGCATGCTGACAGAAGCCTCCACTGGAGATGGTACAGCCGATGGCCTCCTCATTCGATTAGAAACATGCCCTGCGTTCCAATCTCCATACTTCCCTACTATTTAGTATGCCGAAAAAGATTTAGGATGTCCCAATACATGCAGGTCAATTGTTGCTAATTGAATTGCTGAAAATACATTACCCCACTAACTCCAATAGCATTTTGGAGTATTCGTCTTTTATTCTTGACATTTCTAGACAAAAAAAAAATAAAAAAATCTTATCTGAATTTTTTTTTCTCTCCTGTGGCCCTAAAACTCTTCTGTACTTTAGTATGTAGTGTAGTAAAAAGAAAAAAGTATGTGATTTGGAACACAGGGATGTATTTACATGTATGACCCCCCCCCCCCCCCAAAGTATAACGGAATCTTTTTGTTTTTGCTCCAAGGTTTCCTTACAGAAAGTGGCAGGAAGAGAGCCAGCGTCATCCTGTCCACAGAGGACCAGAGTAACTTCCAGGTCACTCAGATGAAGATCAAAGTGAGCCTCCGTTTGAATTCAGCCTTTCATTGAGAATAGTGATAATACCGACAGTAATGGAGGTTTACTGTACGCCCACACTTAGGCTGTGTTCGGAAAGCCATACTAACGTCCTACTCATACTCATTCTGACTTCAATTTGAGTATGTGACGGTTGTGTATGCGAGTTTGGGTAGGCGAGAAATGCCCGGATGAGTACTAACTTCCGGGAAGATTTTGGGTATGGATCGATTGGATACTTTTCCTACTCAACCGCCCCACAATGCATTGCGTCTTCTTTTCAAACGACAAGGACGCTTTAAAAAAAAATTTTATTTACAATTCTGCATTTCCTGCACAACACAGGACTGTATGTAAAAATCTAGTTCTATATCTATTAGAGAGCGTACTTGCCCTCCATAGGTTAGATAATATCTAAATACGCTAAGAAGCGTCTAAACGGCTGGAATCTTTAAAAAAGTAGAATAATTTATTTAGTGCTTGAGTATACTTCAGTGTGAATGTTTCGACGCACCTCACATACACAATCGATCTTTAAGTAGACAGTATGTAGTATATAGATGTTGAGTATGTAGGAGGGAGGACGTTAGTATGGCTTTCCAAACACAGCCTTACTCTCTGGTCTGTGTGTGATTTCAGGTGAGGAAAGGAGCCATCGGAGCAAAGTGCGGCTTGGTGTTTGCGTACAAGGACGAAGACTCTTTCGACGCGGAGAAACATTTCAAGAGGTTCAAAAAGTACGACAGTGGGACCACAAGGACTACAAGGAGTTTGTGCAAGACAAGTAAGGATCCCCTTGTAATGGCTGCCTTTGGTTTTCAACATTATTCCTTGTTATTTTAGTCTGTGTGCTATTAAAGGTGGAGTTCTGGAGAATTTCGTCAATCCCTTCATGATCTGCTACCTGTCTGTAATGTGTTGTGTGTGTGTGCTAAGAAGAAGAAAACCCATCTTAGGCTCTGTAAAATGCCAATTTATAGAGCTTAGACTGTATATTGACACCAGATGTTTTTTTAGTAGGGGATTGTGAGGAGATATTCACTGAGTTTGACAAAAAGGGATTTTGACAACAAGTATTCTACAGAATCGCTGACCCCACATTTAGTTTTTAGACTTAAGGGCTATGACTAGCAAACAAGAGTTGTGCTGCTGAAGAGTACTGTAGCACCTCAAAGAAGCTCCAATCTAAAAAGAGAATGTTATTATAGTGTAGTGCAGTATTAGTGGTTTAAATGCCTGGCTGACCCCCGCCCTGACCTGTCCTGCAGTGTGAGGATTCCAGTGCCATCAGAGGACGAGCCCATTGGCTGGTTTGAGCTGGAGGATGACTGGAACGATGTGGAGATCAAGCTGCAGCAGTGTCGCGTTGCAAAGGTACACACTGCATCCACTGATAATACTAACACAGTTTTCTCTTTGTTCTCTTCTCTTTTTGCATTTGAACCACATTACAGTATAACCTAATTAGTTATTCCTTAACGTCTGCGTTCCAATCCCCATACTTCCCCACTATTTAGTATGCCAGAAAAAGATTTAGGATGTAATACATGCACGTCAATTGTAGTATGCTGAAAATACATAAATGCCCCACTAACTCCAATAGCATTTTGGAGTATTTGTCTTTATTCTTGACATTTCTCGACATAATGAAAAAAAAAAAATCTTCCTTATCTGAATTTTTTTAGCTGATGCTATCCCTATCAATCCTGGTGGTTATAATCCACGTCCCCACCACTCCTCTCATCCCTCTGTTTCCTTGTCTTCCTCAGTTCCTGATGGTGAAGTTCCTGTGCGCTAGGCAGGACTCTGCGGAGCGCCTGGGGGTGCAGTCCCTCACCTTCAGTGGGTACCTGTGCCCCGGGGCCCAGAGGCTGGCAGACCTGGACCACCTCAGTCCAGAGGGGGAGAGCCTGGTCCGGGAGGCAGTCACTGGCCTGTCTCTACTCAACAAGACATTATTCTTCATACAACAGCTAACACGAGAGATGGTAACTACTCATCACTACTACAGTAGTCACCTGTCTATTGAATATCAATAATATTAGTGTGATTACTACCTTGAAATACAATAACTCTGAAGCTAAAAACAAACCAGTGTTTTTTTTTTCCTCAGTCAATCATTTTTAAAATCTCACACCAAACAACATTGTCAGAAAAGATAAGTAGAAACATCTTCTTTGTAGTAGGAAGACAATCTATACCAATGGCCTTAAAATGACTATGGTCTTGTTGTATTTATGAGACTTTTACCAAAAATATCACATTTAATCTGTTATCCTAAAAGATCTGACCATGTTTTTGTCTTAACTTGTTTTCTTTAACCTTCAACATTTTTTCAAAACGTATTTATGGCCTGTTCACTTCACGATCCTCTACCTGTTCGTACTGTGTTTGCGATGAAAAAAAAATCCAGTGTTTATTCACAGCCTAGGCCAGGGGTGGCCACTGTTTTTCAGCTTGTGAGCTACTTTTAAAATGACCAAGTCAAAGTGAGCTACCACCTACTATTAGGGGTCAAAAGTCACGGTTCGGTACGTACCTCGGTTTTTAAGTCACGGTTCTGTTCTGTACGGTACGGTTGTCAGTTAAGAGGAAACATGTCTGCAGAATTGCAGCCTAAAGGTATTTTCCAGTATAGAAAAGAAAAAACTGCTGCATACAACCAAAGTCTCCAATAAATATCAGCGGAGTGAGAAAGATAGGCAGACAGACTTGCCCAAATTATTGCCTAGCTAAATGTCATTCACACATCCAGTGCCACGCTAGTGCCTCCAATGTCCTGCTGGAGGAAAATAGTAGCCAGCAGAGAACCAGACCCTCCTAGGGGGGTCCGGGGGCATGCCCCCCCGGGAGATTTTTTTTCACCTTTTTAAAGTGAAATGCATGAATCTGGTGCACTTTGAGAGAAAAATTAAGAGGCTAAATATGAGGAATTTTGTGTGAACAAATAATTTGGAGACACTGGGTCTGATGAATTAGAAGCAATTGAAGAAAGACACATGGATTTTCCATAAAAATATTAATACAAAAATTAAAAAATGCATGCAGGGTCCTCTGGGTTGGGCTTGGTGCTCTTTTTCTTTAACAAGACCTATTTCTCTGTAATATAATGAATGCATTTAAATGCAGAGAGAGGAATGAAGCAGAAGAACTCTTGTCCAGCTATGCCGTGATCTTAATATAAAAAACACAAACTCACATATTCATCCGCGCCCCCCCCTGCCATAACCCCGCGTTTGAAAATCACTGGCTTAAGCAATTCTAATTTAAAAGAGCAAGAAATATACACAAATGCATAGGTTTATCTTAAAGGCAGACTTATAGAGTCATACAAAAAAAATCCTTCTCAATGATCACTTCTGCCCCACTAGAATATGTGGTGGTCTGTTTGTCTGAACAGTCTTCCTCTCTCTGGCTGTATTTTACATAGTAGAATTTGTCACAGTGTAGAAGCCTCTCCACTTCCTTGACTTGGATTAGCTGTGGTTAGCTCACTGGCTAACAAACTGATATGTACTGTATGTCAAATTAGAAAGTGGTGTCCTCTCTCCCTCCACCGAACGTCGGCGCATGCTCGCACGGGTCGTTCGCTCTTTCATAGTAAAAAAAAAAAAAAAAAAAAATTAAATAATTTTTTTTTTTTTTTTTTTTTTTTTTTTTTTTAAAGAATGCCACGCGATCGACCCACACTACCCTCGCGATCGACCGGTCGATCGCGATCGACCTAGTGGCCACCCCTGGCCTAGGCTCTGTAAACGGATATGTTGCCAGCTACGGTGGGCAGTTCCGATCCCCTTTTCGGTATACCCTTTGTTAACATTCCAGTTTACAGAGCCTGGGCTGTGTTTTAAACAGTGGATTTTTATTTCAGCGCTCACAAAATTGCATACAGGTAGCAGATCGTTTTGAAATGAATCCCTGATTTTTGACAAAAAGGGATTTTGACAAAAAGGGATTTTGACAACAAGCGTCCTCTAGAATTGCAAACTCCACCTTTTGATAGGTGATCACGGCGAAATGCCTTGACCATTTTGCTTAACTGTGTCTACTACTACTATGTGTCCTGTTAATATTAGTTTTAACAGTGGCCCTTTCTCTCCCTGTGTTGCAGGATGCCTCTCACTTCAAGCAGAAGTATCTCCTGGACTTCAGTGGTCTCAGCCTGAACCTCTTCTGGAACTTCTACACTAAACTCAGGGAGATGTGAGTGGTAGCACTAGTTTGTTTCTATACCCACATGCTCACTACAGCCCCTTTCTGCATCAGTAATT
Source organism: Ammodytes dubius (assembly GCA_026122265.1). Classification (NCBI taxonomy): domain Eukaryota; kingdom Metazoa; phylum Chordata; class Actinopteri; order Uranoscopiformes; family Ammodytidae; genus Ammodytes; species Ammodytes dubius. The sequence continues at coordinate 25,118,981 of CM047519.1, read as the reverse complement.
ACCAGTTGGCATAATCAGGCTTATTGCTCAGTAAGTTGGTCATGTCTATACATTATTATTATTATTTTTAACCTTTATTTATACAGGTAAATCCCATTGAGACCAGAGACTCTTTTTCAAGGGAGACCTATCCCTATTCACACGTTACCATTCGCACACACACTCGTACACTGATAGCAGGCTAACTATCGACATTCACACAAGGCAAGGTGGGTGAACCATGACACAGGTGGCAGGGCGGGGATCGAACCGCCAACCCTTCGATCATTGGCCGACCCGCTCTACCACCTGAGCCACAGTCGCCCAAAATGTTAGGGTTACACCTGTAATGAAGAATGATGTCTTTGTTTCAGTGAGGGAGAGGAGGTGTTAAAGAGCCGAGTGCTGCTGCTCCAGTTGATGCAGAACTGTTTCTCCATGCTGCCCAACCCACTGGAGCCCCTGTGCCCAGAGGAGAGCAGTGATGAGGGGGACACAGCAGCAGCAACAGCAGCAGCAGCAGTGGAAGGTCCATCCACGTCCAGCAGTGCAGAGCCTCCCTCTGACACTGTTAAGGCCGTCTCTGAACTCTACACTCACCTCTGCCACAGTAAGAACCAGCCACCCTTTCATACATGATCTGCATGGAAAAAGAAAATTCTGTTTTGTACAGCTGACATCTATTGCATACGTGTCCTTCATGGTCGCAACATATGTTTTCCCTGGTAAAGGAGTCTTTTGTTGGGAGTTTTTCCTCAGTCGAGCTTAGAGTCTTAAGGGCAGAGGGTGTCATGTTATATATGGACTGTGAAGCCCACTGAGGCTATTTGTATTGGGCTATATACTGTACAGTAAATACAAACTGATTGGATTTGATGCAGCAGGGAGTAGGACAATGCATTAGGTTGAATGGTTTAACTTCTTGATCTCTCAAGAGTATGTAACGATAGGCGCACTCCGGTGGTGTTGTGGATAGAGCGCTTACCATATTAGCTCAGGCCTCATTGCACTGGTCCCGGGTTCAAATCCGACCCGTGGACTTTTACTGCATGTCATCCCCCCTTTCTCTCTGTCTCCCCATTTCAACTCTGTAGTCTGTACTATAAAATGAAGCTTGAAAAAAAAAAAAAAAAAAATGTGTGACGCTCTATGTAATAATAATATCTGTCCTGTCTGTGTGTGTCAGTTGTGGATGCTCCAGAGGGTGAGACGTTAGTGGAAAAAGCTTTGCACAAGGAAGCGGTGAAGGCCATTCTAAACGGAGCAGCTGTCTTCTTCCCTGATAAACTCGTTCGACGGGACAAACTCTTCCATATGATGGTGAGTTTATTTAATATAATTAGAATCATTTGACATTATATGAATTATGATAGTATAATAATATGCCCTTTTGCAGAAAACTATCACAGAAGACGATCAGACGGAGTCAGTGAAGGTGACTTTTGAATCGCTTTGTAATTACTTCAGGTAAGCATACTACAGATATACAATCACATAGGCTGTGTTCCAAAAGCCCTAGGCTGTGTCTGAAATCGCGCACTTACGTAAGTGCACTTACATTGAGTGCACTTTATTATCCCAACAGTACACTTACTTATAGACGTGCTCTCATTTCTACAGCGCACTGTCCAAACTGCCGTCGCGCACCTACCGGAAATGACTTTGCATTTTGACGGTTCTTCTTCGGTGGTATTTTTTTCTGCTTGCGTTACCGATAGCCAAAACAGACACATAAGTCGCGGAAAAAACAAAACAAATGTGTAATTTAACTTTTGTAGAGCGCGTCCGACTCCACAGTTGCTTCAAGCTCCTCTATTTTGATTTTAATGTCCCGTCCTCTCCGCTACGTAGGCAAGATGGCGGCCGTTGAGTGTGGAAAGTGTCCATCGGTCTGCACTCAACTTTTAGACCGTTTTGAGTGCACGACCGAGGAACTTACAGTGCACTGCGTTTTGGCGCACTCTGCGTTTTTTTTGTGAAGTGCACTCAAAAAAGTAAGTGTAAGTACAGAAGTGCGCGATTTCAGACACAGCCCTACTTAAGTCTTCCCTCCTACACACTCAACATGTACAGTATATACTACATACTGTCTACTTAACCATCGATTGTGTATGCGAGGTTCAGTGAAGTACACAGAAGCAATAAAGAATTTAAAAAAAAACTTCTGTGCCGTTTGAAAAGACACAATGGCCCTCATTTATCAAACTTGCGTGGAAACTGGTGCAGATTCTGGCGCAAATACCTCCCTACGCCAGGTATCGCGTGGGATTTATCAAACAGTCGTATCTCGCCAATCTCGGCGTACGCCACGCCATTATTGATAAATGCGACGGCTGAAAACAATCGTACCACGCCCCTATATTTTCTCAGTTTAGAGGCCTCGCCCAGAGGTTTTGCGACATGGATAAGCGCATTACGGTACAAAAGAGGAACTTATCTGAAGTAGAAATTGACAGAATAACAGCGAAAGTAGAAAAATAAAGAGTTTCATTTCGGAGCATTACAAGCGGCATCAAAGAACGACAGAAGGCAGCAGTTAGGAAGGAAATAACTGCTGCGGTCAACAGCGTTGGTGTTGACAACAAACGATCTCCAGCTGAGGATTTTGCATTTTAGGTTTACATATGGCTATTGCTCAAATGCTATAAAACAGCATATACAATTATATGTCGCCATTTCTTTGAATAGATGAAGAAAAAGTGGTTTGACTCAAAAATCGCCACTAAAAAAAGCGTGTTGCTGTTCTGAAATGCAACCAACTGAGGGTGCGGGCATAATATAAGTGGTAGAGGAGAAACAGACGCACCAACTGTCCGGTAATGGTCACCATAAAATAAATACAGGGCTGCAGAGATTTGAATGATTAGAATGTATTGGCCCTTTTAGATAGCACTACTCAAAAGGGTTGTAAAAACTAAAAATAACACATTTTGCGTTTTACTGTATGACAGCACGAGTGGTCAGCCCGGCCGTCAGCTGCACAAGCCGAACCAGCAACGATCAGCTGTGAGAGCGCCCACTGTCCTGCTCCACTGTCCTGCTCCACCAGCAGATCGGAAAAACGCTCGCTCGCTTAAGCGATCAATGACACATTAAAAGAGGAATTAACATCTAAAAAGTGCGTCAAATAAATAAAATGTTAAGCTGAATGTTGTGCCGTATATTTTTTATCATAAAGAGCAGTGTAGGCCTACTATATTTAATACTGTGGCTAACATTTTGAATGAATGCAGCCCCCGTGCCTCAGTGTCCCCCCAGCTGCTCCAGACGGAGACAACTGCCCTTACGTAGTCCCATGCAGCGCTCCTAAGTGGCCGGTGTGTGCACTATTGAATCAGTGCTCCTACTCAGTTGCACACCATAAACTGCACATTTTTAAGTGATTAATATCTTTATTTCGGTCTGAGCAAACACTGCATTTGTATTATCTTCTAATAATTGTCCAACAAAGTCATCGGTTACCCGGCACAGCCTGCACTGCGTGTCCATGCTGTTTACAAACTTGCGTACACGAGCTGAGAGCTGGCGTGGGATTTGAGCGTATCCTACGCTCACGTCCATATTGATAAATGCCGAGGTTTGCGTGGAAATGTACGTACACCCAAATTTCTGGCCTACGCAAGGTTGATAAATGAGGGCCAATGAATTTTGGGGCGGTCGAGTAGGAAAAGTAACCTATGGATCCATACACAAAATCTTCCCGAAAGTAAGCACTCATTCGGACTCATCCAAACTCGCAATACACAACCACAACATACTCAAATTGACGTCAAAATCAGTATGATTAGGACGTTAGTAAGGCTTTTCGAACACAGCCATATTATTGTATACATCCAGATCTCAGTGGATGAGCAGCAGCTGTGTTTTTGTCTGTACAGTGACCAGGATCCCAGTGGCCTTCTCCTGCTCCCCCTAAAGGAGCTCCGGCAGACTTTGACATCAGCCCCATACTGACAGTCATGGAGACGCTGCTACTGGTGGCAACAAGGGAGGTGAGGCCTCTGTCACTCACACACACACACACACACACACACTCTCTACCAACTGTAGAAGTAGTTGTTTATTCAGTCAATAATTTAAAAACATATCATTGTACACTCATTCAACAACAGGCAGTAACTGAAAAGGCGTAGGCTGAAGCAAAAGCTTATTTGTGCCTATCCTATATTCTATCGGTTAAATCAAGCCACCATAAGAGAATAAAATAAAGAAACATGTAATCATCGGACCTTTCTGCTGTTCTTCTGTGTGTCATCTCTTAGTGTGAGGTGATGATGGTGGATGAGAATGGTGGAGCCAGCCGCACAGTGTTGCTGTCCCTGTTCTGGGCTCTGCAGGGCAGTCTGCTGTCCTGGTGCTACCTGCAGCTAAAAGGAGGAGCCTCCACCTCTGTGGCTATGGAGCTGGCCAGAGACATCCTCCTCAAATGTGAGCTACAGCGCCAATGTTGCACCTCTGACTGACACTAATGACCCTCTGACAGCTTTAGGGTTAGACTCTGTGTTTATGAGAGCATATAGCCTGATGCTGATCAGTCCAATGTCATACTGTTGATCCTACATATCAAAGTAGAAGTATATAAAGCCTCTTTCCCACTGAGTAGCACGGTTCAGTTTGGTATGGTTTGGTACATAATGGTGTGTAAGTAAGTAAGTAAAATGTATTTATAAAAGCACATTTATAACAGTTTGCACTGACCAAAGTGCTGTACATAGTGCATTCAGTAGGCCAACATGAAGGCAAAATAACAACAACAACAACAATAGAAAAATAAAGATACAAATATAAAAGACATATAACCCAGACATCCACACACAAACATAGACCGTAGTGCAGTGTAGCTCTACCCCAAATGAAAGGCTGACAGAAATGGGCACAGTATGCTTATTTTGGTACCCTTCCCAGCTTTTGAGTGTGGAAACGCAAACACTTGCCTGCCGTACTGTACCAAACCGAACGTTACCGCTCAGTGGAAAAGACGCACAAGTCGTATAATGAACATTGACACTGAGTGTCATTTTACTGTTGAGTGGAAAGGAGTTTATGCTTTCAGAATGACTAGATTGTTGATTTCAATAGATGTGGATCAGTTCCTGGGGAGTATCAAAGGGACCCTTGGTTCCCTGCGGGAGAGGCACACCGGTGCTCAGATTACTGACAAGCTAGGCAGCTCCATCCTAGCCACAGTCTTCAGACAGCTGGTAATATACTCTTCATCTCATGATTCTGAATTGCCTTTCTGCACAATGCTAGCGTCATCCAGTTGAATGACTGTACTATTGTGATGTGGTGGTGGCAGATGATTCTGCTCCTGGAGCTGTGCCCTCTGGACATCCCTCACAGTGTGATGCTGAAGAGCTTCTCATCTCTGGTGGAGCTTCTCCAGAGCCTGTCCGGTGATACTGGAGACATCTTCTCCAAGGTCAGTCCCCTCTCAACTAAGACCTGAATGTACCCAGCCTCTTATCCCACTGTCTGGGTAAGAACAGAGAGCTGGACATGGCTCGTAAAAATGGCCTCGCTAGGGTTTTTACATTATTGGATTATTATTACTGATGCATGATGCATTCATGTGTAAGTGCATGCATTTTTGATGAAGTTAGGGGCATAGTTCGCTCATCCGTGTAATCCTAGCTCCAGGGCCCGTAGCTATGGGGAGCAGTAGCTTGACTCACTAACGTCTTATTTACATACTGACAGCCCATGTGCGGCCTCCTACCTGCATGTATTCGGTTCCCAAACACAACGTGCCAAAAAATAACGAGTGCAACATAGTGTGGTAAATAAACGAGCCACAACAAGCACACAGGAGCGTTTAGTGATTAGTTTAGTTTAGCTTCTTGCTGCCAGCAGAGGCACTCTATTGCTCCTCTTAGCTACTGGCGCTGGAGCAAAGCTAACCCGGATGAGCGACCTATAGCCCTAACTTCCTCAAAAATGCACACACAGTTAAAGGGAAGGTTTGTATCGCCTTATATCGAGCCGGTGAGAGAGGCAAATCGCTAGAAATTGAAAATGTTGAAATATTCCTTTAAGTACAGTACTTAAGTAAAGGTACTAAAAATACATCCCATCATAGACAGTAACACACATTGATGGCATTTGATTGGACTGTTAGGCGGATCAGGAGAGCTGGCACCAGCCCCAGCAGCCTGTGGTGTTGAGGACCTGGAACATGGAGTCCACTCACAACTATGAGAACAGCCGGCATGAAACCAGCATCTTCGCCTGCCCCGGAGCCACCTCCTTTGAGCTGGAGTTTGACGAGCGCTGTGAGACAGAGAAGAGGTGACCCCATGGCCAATATGACATGTTAAAGGTTGACTCAACCATCCTGGGGAACGTTTGTTGTTAAAATCACTTTTTGTCATACTCAGTGAAAACTCTACCTCAAGATCCTCTACCTGTCCGTACCGAGTGTGCACTGAAAAAAACTGGAATGAATATTTGCCTAGGATCTAGTAAATGGGCATGTAAACAAGGTAGTCCCAAAGTTGCTAGCAACATGCCCGGTTACAGAGCCTAGGCTGTGTATTAACACCAGATTTATTTTCAGCATGGGCACAGTACGGAGAGATAGCGGATCACGAGGAGATATTCAGATTTTTATTAAAAGAAAAAGTGATTTTGACAACAAGCGTTCTCCAGAATCGCTGACTCTACCTTTTTTAAGATGTTTTTTTTTTTTAATCAGTGAGGATTTTTCTATAATTCATCCTGTACACTCTTGATACTCACAGATATGACTACCTGGAGTTCACCGATTCTAGAGGTGGGAAGGTCCGCTATGACATGAAGGTTGGAACTGAGAAGTGGCCCAAGGTAGGATTATGGGAAAGCATTCAGTTGACTCCACTATTGGTTATTTAGTTGTGTTTTTCATTATTATTTCTTTACGTTGTGGCTTGTGCTTGCTCCTTTCAGAAGGTGACGTTTGACGCGGGCCCTCAGCTCCAGTTCCTCTTCCACTCTGATAGCAGTAATAACGAGTGGGGTTACAAGTTCACTGTGACGGCCCTGGGCCTCCCGGACGTGACTATTTCTTGGAATTCAGACCTGCAGCTGCTGGTGGCTCGCCTCATGGGTCGTCTGGCTTCCAGAACCCTGGCTCTGAAATCCCCATATGGTAAGACTCTTTTTACCAAAACCTCTTATCAAGGAATGCCTTGTGATCTGAAGCGGTTCTCTGCCTTAGAAAACGTTTGGGAATGACTGCTTTAGCCACAGTTAGCATCTTTCTAATCTTGTGCATTTGAGGCTTACAGCAAATTATGGATTTGTTAGACCCTGGTTTTTATCATACTCTAGTAGTTTTCAGACCCCTTGATGATTGATTTGAAATGCTGATATTTGTGGTTTTCTGTTCATTCCAGAGATACGCACTGTCAAGGAGCTTCCAGCGGGGAAGATGTCCCACGTTCAGTCTTCTCCTCTGTGGAAACCCATTCTGAGACACGGTCTGTGTGAATCAAGGGAGACCAATCGGACACCCACAGACCAGGTACTGTATGGTCAATTCATCTGAATCCAGTTATATATTGTATTAAAGGCGGGGTCAGTGATTCTAGAGAAGGCTTGTTGATAACTTTTTGTCAAAATCGGTGAATATCTCCTCACGATCCACCACCTGTCTGTACTGTTTGTGTGTGCTGAAAAGAAATCTGGTGTTAATACAAAGCCTAGGCTCTGTAAACTGGTATATAAACAAATGCCCACCATAGCTGCCAACATGCCTATTTACAGAACCTAGGCTGTGTCTTAACACCAGAATATTTTTTTAAGCGCACACATGGTTCGGACAGGTAGCGGATTGTGAGGAGATATTCACTGATTTTGACAAAAAATTGATTTGACAACAAGCTTTCTCCAGTATTGCTGACTATACCATTAAGTCGTTGCCTAATAAACCTTAGCAGCTAGGTAGGTATCTAATGCCATGTTGTTCTCCTGTGTGCTAGACCCATCCATGGACTCTGGATGAGATCATGAGCTTCCTGGAGGACTTTGCCCGTTGGAACCCTTCCAGCGAGCCCACAGACAGTAGAACAGAGCTGATGAAGACCCTCATGCAGGCCTGCAGAAAACAGCCATCAGGAACGAGATCGCCTCGGGCTCCAAGTCAGACCAAGCTGTCAACGCCATTTGGGCAGCGATGGTATACCACACACACGGCCCTCAACCATGCCCTGAACATCTACGGTAATGGCTAGGCTACAATAAGCCCTCACAGTGCAAAAGATGTTCTATGTATTCACCCTGCGTTCCAAATCACATTCAATTCTTTTTACTGTACTACGTACTAAAGCATTCTGGTTTCCATACTGCAAAATGCTATTGAATGTATTAGGGCATGTTTGGCATCCTGCATTTGACATACATGTACTGGGACATACTAAATCTTTTTCTGGTATGGAAGTATGTGTATTGGAACACAGGGTCTGTTTCTTGCTTATCATGGTCATTCTGCATGATTAATTAACCTGTTTGACTTGCTAAGTGTCATAAGTTGATGTCTTCTCCGTTTTTCTTCTGTGCTTTCTTTGAGTAGTTAATCAGGAGTGCAAGTCCTGTCTCAGTGAAGACTTTCTGCAGGTGTATCTATTGGCAGACAGCATCAGAACATGGATGGTGAGTCTTCCTGACAGATTCATTATTGGCTTGTATAATCTGCTGCTGAGTTGGGTTGTGTGTGTTATGATGTCATGTCATTTTCTCACTGTCAGTTGGAGATGAAACAGAGATACCTGGTTGGCAAAATGAATGTTCCTGACGAGAAGGAAGGGGCTCACCATGAGGTTAACATGGAGACATTAGGTGAGGACTCCAGCTAATTCCATCTGTTCTTTTCATCAACTCTGTTATCTCTTTAAAGCTATAGTGCGTAGCTTTTTATATATAAATAAATGTTGGTTACAAGCCTTTGCTGTTGACACAAAGTTGATTAAGCCTTTCAGCTCAACACAACTCTCTCTGTATTTCTAAGTATGGCAGCGTTTACAAATCGGGTGTCTCACCCCCTGACACTGGCGCAGGTGCTCAGAAAACCTGGACGTACAGCAGAAGGAATACATATATCCATGGGCTTACCTCATGTACATGTGTGGCAGTGTTGTTGTAATTACTTAGAATTCTCCATGTGGGGTGACAGAAGTGTGGCACTACAGCTTTAATATGATTTTTCTGAATTCTCTTTTTTTCCCCCTTCTCTTTAGCTGAGATGTGCATTGAGAAGAGCCTGTTGCTCTTCAGATTCACCCCTTGTGGAGTTCCCTGTCTGGACGGAGACTGGTCCAAAGCTGTAGAGGGCAGCAGCAGCAGTAGCGCTCCACTGCTCCGCTCTGGGTCTATCTCAGAGGGGGACTTTGAGGCCAGCTCCTCTACGGGAGCTGAGGAGTCGGGCCAGGGCCAGGCGTCCTGTGCTCAGACCTCCTCCTGTGGGCTCCATGGCAGACGCGCCCACAGAGACTCCACAGAGAGCCTGGGGGAACCGGCCTCGCCCTCCGCCTTCCCCAAAGCCCCGTTCAGCCGCGCCCGCCTCCGCCTGCTGTCCTGTCGCTCCATAGAGGAGCCCCGCGTGGCCCCCTCTGTTAAAGAACGCTACCCCATGCTCAAACACATCCTCAACTTTATAAAGGACCAGGCTCTCACAACGGCAAGGTGACTGGCCCCTCAAATGTTTTATTTAGCATTTTTGATGTGTATGAATTAATCATTTAAATGTAATTATTTTTATTTTTGAGTGTCCAGTCGCTTTCTTACGGCCCAATAGCCCACGGGATAATCCAGACACATTTTTTTTAAAGCAAAAATGTGCTAACACTAAATGGAAATAGATTCAAAAGTGTACAAATGTAAAAATTAACAGTTAAACACAAAATAAAAGTAACTGTGTAATTGTGTGTCATTGTGCCAAGAGGGTTACGTCATCCTACTTTGTTCTTCCTCCCTGTAGCATTGTGCAGACCCTGTCCCTGAGCAAGGCCCAGGCCCTGAGTGTGTGCAGGGTGCTGGAGATGGTCCAGCAGTGTCTCCGTTCACTGGGGAAGCCACACCTCCTCCAGGCGCCCTGCATCCTCTTCCTACAGGAGCTGTTGGCGTGCCAGAAAGACTTCACCAGGTACACCTCTTTCAAAATATGTGTAGTTCAATGGGAGCACCAGCACATTTTACATGTTGCTAGAATTCATGTTAAAGGGACACTGTGTAAAGTTTTAAGTAATTTATTAGATAAAATCAATATCCTCATTCATAAATATGTCCTCATTGGTGTAAAAACACCTCTGCCAATAATCTGAATGATCCTCCTGAGTGGAGAATTACAAATATTAATATTAGATTTTTGTACATTGAGCGGGTAAGTCTTATGGAGGAATCCATGTTGGAAGTGTCATGGTTGGAATGTCATCTGTTGCAATGTTTAGAATCTAGTATTGTTCTTGTCCTTGAAGGCCACTGTAACTTATGTCATTATTCAAAAGGGGTGGGGTTACCCAGGGAGCGTTGCATTCTAGAACTTTCACTACTAGATGCCAATATATTATTATTCAGATATTACACACTGCACCTTTAACAATACCAAAGTCTGGCACTTTTTTCTGTATATACAATCATATGAAAAAGTTTGGGAACCCCTCTCAGCCGGCATTATAATTGACTCTGCTTTCACACAAAAAAGATAAAAGTGGTATGTCTTTAATTTACCAGGAACAGCTAAGTACTGGGATGTTTTCCAAACAAAGTTTTTTGAAAAGCAGTATTTAGTTTTATGAAATTAAATAAAATGTGAAAAACTGGCTGTGCAAAAATATGGGAACCCTTGTGGTGTTGCTGATTTTAATGCATGTAACAGCATGTAAAACTGAGGACTTTAAACACAAAATTGGTTGGATTATGTTGTTAAGCCTTGAACCTCAATAAAGGTCTGTTTAATCATGATACAAGGTATTTTAGGTGCCTAAATGCAAGTTCCACTTCTCTTTGACTCTCTGCAGAAGTGAGACAGAATGCGATCATCAAAACAGCTCCCAAAAGATCTTAAAAACAAAGATTATTCATTGTCATGGTTTAGGGGAAGGCTTCAAGAAGCTTTCCCAAAGGTTTCAATTGTCAATTTCTACTGTAAGGAACGTTGTCAGGGAATGGAAGGACACAGGCACAGTTGCAGTTAAACCCAGGTCTAGCAGACCAAGAAAAGTACAAGAGCAGCATATGCGGCGGATTGTACCGCACCCCAAAAGATCACCTCCAAAGACCTGCAAGAACATCTGGCTGCAGATTGTGTATCCGTACATGGTTCTACAATTCAGTGCAATTTGCACCAAAACATCTGTATGGCCAGGTGATGAGAAGGAAGCCCTTTCTGCGCCCACGCCACAGATACAGTTGCATGGAGTATGCAAAAGCTCATTTAGACAAGCCAGCTTCATATTGGAAGAAAATGCTTTGGACTGATGAGACAAAAATTAAGTTATTTGGTCTTTATAAAAAGCAGATGTTTTGGTGCAAATTGCGCTGAATTGTTGAACGATGTACAGATACACAATACTGCAGCCAGATGTTCTTGCAGGTCTTTGGAGGTGATCTGTGGGTTGTGTGCAACCATTCTCACAATCCTCCACCTATGCCGCTCCTGTTTTTTTCTTGGTCTGCCATGCAAGGTTTAACTGCCACTATGCCTGTGTCCTTCCATTTCCTGACAACGTTCCCTACAGTCGAAATTGACAATTGAAACCTTTGGGAAAGCTTCTTGTAGCCTTCCCCTAAACCATGACAATGAACAATTTTTGTTTTTCAGATCTTTTGGGAGCTGTTTTGATGATCCCATTCTGTCTCACTTCAGCAGAGAGTCAAAGAGAAGTGCAACTTGCATTTAGGCACCTAAATACATTTTCTCAGATTAAACAGACATTTCTATGAGGTTCAAGGCTTAACACATAATCAACCAACTTTGTGTTTAAGTCATCGTTTACATGCTGTTAAGCATTAAAATCAACAAAACCACAAGGGTTCCTATATTTTTGCACAGCCAGTTTTTCACATTTTATTTTATTTCATACAACCAAATACTGCTTTTCAAAAAATCTTTGTTTGGAAAACATCCCAGTACTTAGCTGTTCACTGGTAAATTAAAGACATACCACTTTTATCTTTTTTTTGTGAAAGCAGAGTCAATTATAATGCCGGCTGAGAGGGGTTCCCAAACTTTTTCATATGACTGTATTTGTTATTGTGAATGTTCCCCTTCCTAAATCCTTAAACAGAAAGGCATCATAGTTGTATTAAAGTAGTTCACCCTGACTCATATTCCTCAACAACAATATTGGAGGTGCAACATGTATGTCTCTGGGGAGTGTTTGTAGGAATTAAATGAAACTGTCAAAATATCAATTTGACAGTTCACGACCTGAATATATCAAGTACATTTTGAAAAGGAACTAGAGTCTGTGCAATGATAAAACCCTGTATGCTGCTGACTCCCATCTGTACATCAGTATTTAACCCATTTCTTCTGCTCTGTCTCTCTTCTCCAGTTATTTCTCTCAGTTATCAGACAGTGGGCAGAAGCTAGGAGAGGAGGTGCGCAGGTCCTACCATCAGCTGCTGCTCATGCTGGTGGAGGCAGTACAAGGATTCAACAGCCACCATGAGAAGTATGCTCTGGTCCCTTTAAACACACCGGGTTCACATGGATCTAGACACTAGGGCTGTGTATCTGCAATGACTTCCTGATACGATCACTATACATGGGTCATGATATGATATATTGTGATACGATGCATATTGTGATATTCCACATATTATTTATTATATTATATATAAATATATATTGCTATGGTTATTTTAGCACAGCCCTACTCGATACACTGAAATCAAAAAGACATCTCAAATGTTGTAAGTGTGGTCCAGTGTGTGTGTGTGTGTGCAGTGTTGTTACCTTGCCCTCCTCCCTGCCTTCCCAGAGCCCTGCTACCGGCCCTGTCCTGTGTGCAGACCTGTCTGCTGCACCTGCTGGACATGAGCTGGGAGGTGCAGGACCTTTCCCTCTTCCTCAGCATCAAGCTGCCTGACCTGCTGCTCAACATGTCCCAGGAGAACATCAGTGTTCACGACATCGCCATCAGGTATCAAAGCCATCTCAGAAATGAATGCAGCTTCTCTGATTCATAATATCATGAAATAAAAGACATGGCTTTCATTCAGTCGATTTTATATATCTTACAATATGTTGAACAGTTCTACTTAAAGATGTTAAACAATGAAACCTGCAACTCGTTAGCCTCATAGCATAATTGGTTAAATCATATTTACTCTACTCTACTTTTACTCTACATCTACTCTATTCTACATCTACTCTACTCTACATCTATTTTACCCTACTCTATAACCCTTAAAATATGACTTAGGCAATTATGCTATTAGGCTAACGAAAAGTAGATGTAGAATAGAGTAGATGTAGAGAAAAAGTAGAGTGGAGTGAATATGATTTAGGCAATTATGCTATGAGGCTAACGAAATATGATTGATTGTCTGTGGTTTAAATCTTCAGTCAATGGACGGAGGAGGATGAGATCGCAGACTACAAGAAGAACCAGGAGTGGATGGATGAGTGTATGGACAGCATGTTTGAGAAGTGGTACGACAAGATTGATGAAGAAGACTCCACAGAGGACAAGAGAAAGGTGCGTCCCAGTGCAGAGAAGACATTAAAGGGTTGGAGTGCTAGAGAACGCTTGTTGTCTACGTCACTTTTTGTCAAAATCAGTGAAAATATCCTCATGATCCCCTACGTGTTCGTAGTGTGTGTGTGTGTGCGCGCTGAAAAGAAATCCAGTGTTAATACACAGCCTAGGCTCTGTAAAGAGGTATGAAAACAGAGGGGGCCCACCGTAGCTAACAAAATGCCAGTTTACCGAGTCTTAGCTGTGAATTAACACTGGATTTATTTTTACAGATAGGTAGTGGGTCGTGAGGAGGTATTCACTGATTTTGACAAAAAGGTGATTTTGACAATAAGGGTTCTCCAGACTCGCTGACTTAAAGTGCATCCATTTGCAAACTGGAAATATTGTCTGGTGTCTGAGCTGTCAACCCCAAGAATAGAGCAGATGTAATACATTTAAAGACAAGCTAAAACCTTTCTGCCATTTAGAAAATATGGTGTAATATCACTGGATAACATCCGTCATCAACACAAGACAAAGAGTTCAGAGCCATGCTAGCAGCTAAAGCACAGCAGTTCTTTGAGTGACAAACTAAACATTAGCATGGTAACGTGCTCTCAATGACAATGGATGATTTTGGATATTATTGGTATGTACACAATTGGTATGTACACGATCTTATTGGAGTGGTCCTACATCACACACAAATTGTCTAAATTAAATATTTATCAAGTGTTTGAATGGATCACATTGATATTTGATGTACATCTGTTTTTAATAGGACAAACCAACACAAGCACTTAAACACAACATTGGCTAAGACATAATCTAAATAACCTCTGACTGGTAGATAAGTCAAATAGATTATTGAGTTAGGATGTATGCTAAGGTTTGCTATGTACACATATGAAAGTTTGATCATAGTCAATACTGTGCCCTTTAAAATAAATGCCAATGTCCTATCCACAGATGCACATGTTCATTGCACGCTATTGTGACCTGCTGAATGTTGTGATCTCGTGCGATGGCTGTGAGAGGATGGCACCTTGGCACCGCTACCGATGTCTGCAGTGTATGGACATGGACCTCTGCAAGACGTGCTTCCTCAGTGAGTACACAGGAGGACAATCAAGATTCAAGATGGTTTATTCATCATATCGTTAGCCTCATAGCATAATTGCCTAAATCATATTTACTCTACTCTACTTTTACTTTAATCTATTCTACATCTACTTTACCCTACTCTATAACCCTTAAAATATGACTTAGGCAGTTATGCTATTAGGCTAACGTAGAGTAGATGTAGAGTAGGGTAAATGTGATTTAGGCAATTATGCTATGAGGCTAACAATATGCACAACACTTACATCAGCCGTCATTAACAATGAGATTCTTAAGTCCCAGGCTCCTCTCAACAATGCAATATAGAAGAAGAACATGTACGATAGAAACACACAAGTGAAGAGAGCAACACCTGAGACACAAATAAACACAACAGTAGAGCAAGGACACAGTGCAGATAGAAAGTGTAGAGATCAGGTGCACCATAGAAATATAAAGTAAAATGCAAAATAAAGTCCCATTTAAAGGTAGACAAAATAGAATACTGTACATGGAAATAAAATAATAACTGTAGTGAATAAATATACAGTTCATGTAAGTTAGATAAAGAGCATCAAAGCAAACCTCTGTCAATCTGTGTGTGTGTGTTTTTTTACACCAGGTGGTGCCAAGCCTGAGGGCCACGAGGACGACCACGAGATGGTGAACATGGAATACGCCTGTGACCATTGCCAGGGGCTGATCGTAGGCAGCAGGATCAACTGCAACGTCTGTGAGGACTTTGACCTGTGCTTCGGTTGTTACAACGCAAAGAAGTATCCAGACAGGTGACACATTTCTACTCTTAATAGTATTCTGTCAATGCGGTTTGTTCTTTTGGTTATTTCAATTGTTATATAATAACAGGGTTCCTACATAGTATGGAATTTAATTTTAGTAATTTTCAGGTCTGGATAAGTACGGAAAATATAAAAGAGAGTATGGAAAATGGTTTGTGTTTCCAGACTATTGCCCCAACTCTCCAAAAAATATCTCAAAAATACTTATCAAATCAGTCGTGTAAGACTATGTACCGATCGGATGATAGGTCACCAAACAACAACCATCCTGAAAATTTAAGTCTGGAAAAGTATGGAATTTTTAACTGGAAAATATGTAGGAACCATGTAATAAGTTTACCAACGTTTGCCCAACCTCCAGCCACCTGCCCACCCATCGGATCACCGTGTACCCCATGGTGACCATTCGAATCAGTGACCGCCATCGCTTGATCCAGCCCTACATCCATAACTACTCCTGGCTCCTGTTTGCTGCCTTGGCCCTGTACACGTCGGAGCTGAGCAGTGAGAAGCAGAGGGAGGGAGAGGCTCTGGAGAGCGTAGCCTTGAGCCAAGCCTTAGCCCTACAGACATGCTGCTCCCAGCTCATCACTCACTGCCTGCTCAAGGGCCAGCCTGGCAAAGGTCAGTCCAATCCACAACATCTTGTTTTTTTTTTGTTTTTTTTAAGATTAGTTTTTGGAATTTTCAATCTTTATTAGATTGTACAGAGTTGAAATGGGGAGACAGAGAGCGAGAGAGAGGGGGATGACATGCAGTAAAGGTCCATAGGTCGGATTGAACCTGTGACCACTGCAACAAAGGCCGGAGCCAATAGAGTACGCGCTCTATCCACTACGCCACTGGAGGCGCCCCAACATCTTGGTTGTTATTGTTTATTTTAAGGAATCGTTTGACATATCGGGAAATATCTTTATTCTTTTTCTTGTCTGTATGCTAAATAGCATAGCTCTTTAAAAAAATTTAAAGAATATAATGTGGCAATGACAAGACTTGCATTGGCCATTTCAGGTGTTGTACAGATTAAACAAATGATATACTCTAAGATGGTCATTATTGAGCTTTAGAAATGATGGAAGGAATCCTTTTTTTTTTTCAAACCATTGTATATAGCTGGTCTAGTAATTTTCACCTACCCTCAGTCTCTATTCTAAGCTAAGGTTATATCCAGCTAGCTTTAGCTTCATGTTTAGAATATAGACACAACAAATAAGCTTTAAATCCTATTGTCTCCATGTCAGTATTTTCCAAAAGCTTCATTGTTCATTCATGTGACCAATGGTATCACAGATTCTTCTAACTTGTATTTTTAAAGTTTTTTTTCTTCCCTTTTTCTATGTCAAACTTTTGTTGACCGACCCTGTGCGTAGGTCTGCGTTCCTCAGCCTTGCTGGCTCTGCTGTCGCCCAATGACTCATCCTCTGACAGTGAGCTGTGTCCTGTGTCTCCTGAATCCTGTCAGGAGCTCAGCACAGCCACAGACACCTCCTCTCTGCCCGCCAGCACCGCAGCAGTCTGCTCCCCAACATCTCCCATCGACAGGGTGAGCCACACAACGCAATAGGAGATTATCCCTGCGTTCCAAATCACATACTCTTTCTTTTTACTACACTACATACTAAAGTACAGAAGAGTTGTAGGGCCACAGGAGAGGAAAAAAAAATCAGATAAGGTAGATTTTTTTTTCATTATGTCGAGAAATGTTAAGAATAAAGACGAATACTGCAAAATGCTATTGGAGTTAGTGGGGCATTTATGTATTTTCAGCATACTACAATTGACACGCATGTATTGGGACATCCTAAATCTTTTTCTGGCATACTAAATAGTAGGGAGTATGAGGATTCTATCATCTCTCTTTACATTCCTATAGCAGGAACTACAACACTACACAATATATAGAGCCGATATTAATAAGATATTTTAATATTGACTTGTTTTAGGTTAGTTTTGTTTTTATTTCAAACGTGACAATAAATAAATCAAAGACATTAGAAAGAATAAGTCAAACATTTTGATAGAAATAGATTAATAATATCAAGTAAAATATACAACCAATTTAAAATGTCCAAAAAGAAGTAGTAAGAAGTAGGGGAGAACGGGGTAATTTGTCACATGGGTTGGATGTTATATCTCGCCACCAGAGCGCGCTAGCTCTGAAATGTTGATATAAAAAAGGTCCAGAATTGGGATCAGAGGTCACATACATAGACTTCCTTGGAGGAAGACAGCTGCATTTCAGGTGAGAGGATGTTTTGTGTTTTTCATGTCAAATTCAAAATATTTTGCTTCTCAGTATTTTTCTTCTAGGCTTTTACACAATGGGTTTATAACAAAACACTTGTTACCCTCAGAAAGTGTGAAGGGTAAGCTATAGTTTAGATTGTTGTTAGCAAGCAAATTAGTTGTCAGATGGTTGTTGGCCTTGATGCTAGCAAGAAATTCAGGTTGGGGTTGGTCGTCAAATTTTGTGGGGGGTTGGTTGTCACATGTTATCTCAAGGCTGCAGCCAGAAAAGGAACCCAATAACGAAAGAAATTGTCAAGCTGTATCCTCACTGACACCCCAGAGAAGGAAAGAATAGAGCAGGAAAAGGCAGCTAGCAAGCAAAAGAAAAAAGGGCAACAAAATCAAAACAACCCAGTGCATCCCAAACTAGACCAGCTGCCAAGGCTACAGTAAGTTATGTAGGCCTATTTGTCAACTTGACAATGCAATTAAACTTTCAAATTTGGTTCTGCCTCATTGCCTTATTTTTAAGATTTTTCCCTTTAAGATAACATTGTGACAAACAACCCCATAGTGTGTGACAACCGACCCCTTGATGGGGTTGGTTGTCACAATGTGTCAGAGTGTCTTTGATGGTAAATTACTTCTTCATTACAATAAGTTGGAAAAAAATAGAGACACACATTTCAAGCCAACACCTTAAGCTTCAATTTAATGTAGGAATGGCTATTGACAGATGTTTTGGTGATGAGCAATTCTCACTAGAGTAAAAAGTGTGCCTACTTACCCCATTCTCCCCTATATATTTATTTAATACTACCCCTTCTCCCCCATTCAATAATTAATAATCATGTATTGAATGTAAGAATTGTGTGTGTGTCACAAAATAAGACATTGTAAATATTCTAGCTGATATGAAGATGCGTACGTTTACGGTACTTGTTATTTCTTTAATGTAGGTCACACAGTATTTAGTATTCATACAGTTCAAGAGCTCATCCTGTTGTCCTGTTGTTATCCTCTCATCCCTAGAGTAAACCATCAGGTAAGGAGACAAAGCCAATGGAGGCTGGCTCTCCTCCCCCTGCCCCTGCAGAGGGCTCTGCTGACGGGGAGAAAGGGAAGCTGCTTGCCCAGGACACCCTGGACTCCTGTAGCCTCAGCCAGACGCCCTCTGTGTCCAGTGAGGACCCCCTGTCTCCTGTGGTCCGACGTGAGTAAGACATTTCCTCCAACAGACTGAATACAGCTCTCATGTGGTTTGGTGCTTTTGACCATGTAGCTGTCTGGATCAACCTTGTGTGTCCCTTATGCTACTCAGCTCCAGAGGCTGGTCCAGGATCAGTCATCTCTCCAGCATCGGGCATGGCCAAGGAGACTGAGAGGCTGCCCCCGGTCCCTCTTCAGGAGCATGTGTTTTCAGAGTGCTCCAGAGAAAGGATCCTGGGTCTACTAGCAGCGATGCTGCCACCAGCTAAACCGGTATGTTCACACCACAAGCTTAAAGTTTGTTTTAATCCATTGATGTTTCATGGGCTCGTTAGTATCATACTGTTTCTTGGCCAGGTGCAGATTTCAGGATGTTAATGCTACCAGCCAAGAAATAGTCCCACAACAAGATATATGTAAGAGTGAGAGGTGCTGTAGGCAGATTGTGTTACCACAGCTTGACTAGAGCATGGAGCATTGCTAGCAATTTCCATGCTAAACTATCCGCCTGCTGGCTGTAGCCTTTAATACAGTGGATACATGAGCCCCTATCTCACTGGGCTGCCACTGTTTGCAACAAGTTTCAAACTGAATTCGCGAGGAAGTCTCTTAATTGTCTCGAAATGTTCACGGGGGTCTCAATTTCCTCGCATGAGTGGCAGAGCCTCGCAGTCCTGTCGCTTGAATTTTGAACATGTTAAAAAAAAATTGTGCTACAAATCTACTCTCAAAATAGTCTCTAACCCGTCTTCAACCCTTCGCTATTTGATTTCCATGACTCCGTAAGTGCGAGAAATGTGAGACACCTTTGCGAGGGGGGTTGGCGATCATCGGGCGACATGCACGCAAGCTCCTGGCGAATTTTGATCCAAATTATGGCGGAGGCTCGTGCAATATTCACAAAATTAGCAATTCAGTGTGACTGCAAGTGACAATTGTCGCTAATTCACATATTCTCTCGCAATCTTGTGTCTCCAACCTGCTGTCTCCAACTAGTCTCAGCCCAGTGGGTCTATAGAAGAGTAGTGTCAATCTTTAATGTACACATTAAACACATGCACCAAACTCTATTAACACTCAGTCAAGTTAGAGCACAACGATATTTTACATGACATGTGTACCTGGTCCTGAAATAAGTTGCATCAGCATTGTTATATTCTCCATATCTCTACTGCTTACATTTCCTTCATCTTTGCTCTGTCCTCAGGGAAACAGCCTGTCTCTGGCCAGTCTGAGCTCCATCCTGCCGCAGCTCTTCCGTGCAGTCATCTCTAACGCTGGCTCTCTGAACGAGACCTTCCACCTGACCCTGGGTCTGCTGGGTCAGCTGCTGCTCCGCATCCCGCCCCCGCAGGCCGACGCTGCTGTCACGGAGGCCCTGGCTGATAAATATGAGTTACTGACGCAAGCAGAGGCAAACAGTTCAGATACCCAGGGCTGGAAGACCACACAGCTGCTCTTTAGCCTAGGGGCTGTCTGTTTAGACAGGTAAGAGAAAAACAACACTTTGATTGTAGATCATAATTCCTCATTCTCAGCTGCAGATATTATGTAGCTACTATTACTCTGTATGTTTTAGCACCAACAAGGTTGGATGTAATTCCAAGAAAAAAGTAACATCCTTCTACCTTGATAAGAACTAATTATGGGCATGCTCTCACCTGTCATTCTACAAAGTGGGTTATTCATCTGATTTCACGCTGTATGTTTAGTCATGGCATGGAATTCAATCCTTAATGAAGTTTAAGTTGTTTAATAATACTAAAATCTTCTACAAATTTGATCAAGCTATACCTGTGGAAACTTAAGACATTATTTGTCCACTGTTCCGTATAATCTCTCCACCATGGTAACTGATACTGGTGGTATCATGAAATAAGCTTTGTTTAGGTGTTTGCGTTTGTTTGTGTTGCTATCGATACTCACCAAATAAATATGTGTCACCCATACGCTGTTGTTATTATTTTAGAGAAATTAGATTATTTAAAAGTGTGTCCTTTCTGGTTCTGTTCCCGTGCGGTTGCAGTCGCATTGGTCTGGATTGGGCGTGCACCGTGGCAGACATTCTCCACAGTCTGAATGCTTGTCCGAGTGGAGCGTGGTGATCGCTGCCTTCACCGACCACTGTATCCAGCAGCTGCCTAAGAGTCTGAAGCGCACCAACCTCTTCACCCTGCTGGTGCTGGTGGGCTTCCCTGAGGTAAGGACAATACTACAATAGAGATACCCTGCGTTCCCAATCGCACACTTTCTACTTTTTAGTATGGTAGAAAAAAAGGTTTACGATGTCCCGATTCTTGTGGCCAGATTTAGGATGGTTACAAGTTACCAGATGTCTACTACATCCGGCCAAGATTTTTAGTGTTGAAAACAGCAACCTATTTGGGGCGATTCTGACCCATAATCCAGTGCGAACCTGAAGTGACGTCACATCAACAGAGCCTCCATATGAAAACAAACGGGGATGCGACGGATATAAAAGCAAGAGGCAAGATCAAGGCGCGATGTTATGATGAAATAAATAAGTAAAAGTATGTCCCAATAGAATGCCTACTGTATCCTAACAAGATTATTTTCATAGTCGGATGTAGTATGTAGAATAGAAAATAGAAAGAGTATGCGATTCAGAACGCAGGGAGTGTTGTGATTTGTGCTCCCAAACTCCTGAGTTCAGTTGTGACTCCTCTGACTGTGTACATGCAAGAGTAGCTCACCTCCCAATCACATTGTCTGGGTGTGTATAGGCTCCACTTTCACTCATTCAATGAGTACAATGTGTCTTTCTTTTTACAATTTTGTCTTTCAAATTTCTTTTTTGTAAATGTACAGAATGACAAGGATAACAAGTGAATACAGTGCAGTATAGTACAGTCCAGTGGGCTTATTTGAAGGCTCCAACTAAATCATTTAAAAATCTCATAGCATTATAGACAACAAAAAATCAACAAAGAAAATAATATGATAACATAATATTGATATTTCTATAACTCTTAATACAATTTAAAAGTCCTGTTTCCGCAATATATCCATTTTCTCAACAGTGTGTATGTGTGTGTGTGTGTGTGTCAGGTTCTGTGTGTGGGAACCCAGACTGTGTTTATTGACAACGCCAACGAACGGCACAACATGATCCTGCTCAAACACTTCACAGAGAAGAACCATGCTGCAGTGGTGGATGTGAAGACTCGCAAGAGGAAAACAGGTGAGAGCGTTGTTAGCACCACTAACAGCTTCTGTTACCCTGTGGTTCTAAGACCACATAGAATGACCCTTGTTGTGTACTCACGGACTCTTTCTAGTGAAGGACTACCAACTGATCCAGTCTCAGGACTCCACTACAGCCGGCCTCCCAGCGCAGTCAGAGAAGCAGGGCTTCCCTAAGAGCCAGCTCAGCTGCTACCTGAGCAACTTCACCTCCATCATCAGCCACCTGCTGCAGGCCAGCCAGGACAACGGCTCTCCTGAAGCAGTGGAGGCCTCCTGGGTGCTCTCCTTGGCCCTTAAAGGACTCTACAATACACTGAAGGTACCTGCCAGCACCCCAGGAGGCATGTCTATATGAGACGTGATTGGTTGTATCTTGAACAAGGCTTGGAACAATAGGCTTAGATTAGGAAGGCACATGACTAGTGGGTTAAACGTTTGAAGGTCTGCTCCCTCACTGGTCGGATCCAGAAATACTAATCCATTAGTGATTTATTTCCCAGCACGTGGAACAGTGCCCCTATCATACAGTCTTTGTCCGCCTTGTGACAACTAGTTTACATTGTTTCTTTCACGTTACTCAGTGCATGAGTTGACGTTGTCAATCAATCAAGCCACCTTAAATGTAAAATGATAACTGACCTTTGTGTTTGTTTATATCCTCTGACACATTTGGAAGCCTATGCTATATGAATTTTAACCGGATACTGAAAACTTCAAATATACTATACCTCACTGGGAGAAAATAAGTCCCGGCTATCTGGCAGCACTACACCCCTACTTTAACCGATTAAGGAGGTTTACTGCTCTTATAATCGACCATGGGACACTGGTTTTATGTGTGGCACAAAGCTTAGTCCTTAGTTAGTCAGTTCTGTTTGTTCTGTGATGCCCTGTTTTGTCTGTGGGGTTCCGTCATGTTTATGTTGTTGTTGTTGTTGTTTTTCTTGTTTAATTGTATTTTCTTTTAACATCGATGTCAGGGGACTCCAGATGAAAAATGGCATTTTGGCTAATTCTGGCATTTGTAACCCATGTATGATCATGTGTTTTATTAATTCGCACTGTCCCCTTCTTAAATAAACTGAATTGAATTGAAGCAGAACAAGCAGAACTCCACGAGTCCGGCGCTAAACGATTATAGACTAGTCGAATAGTCGAAATAAAAAAATATATTCTTCCAGAGTTTTTTCCCTCATTGTCATTTGTTCCATGTTGTGTAGAAACATGGAGTAAAAGAAGCCCAAGAGGCCATCCATGAATGCGGGCTGACCCAGCTGCTGGTGAGGAAGTGCAGCAAAGGGACGGGCTTTAGCAAGCTGTGGCTACTACGAGACCTGGAGATCCTCTCCATCATGCTCTACTCCTCCAAGAGAGAGATCCACTCCATGGCCCAGGACCC
This sequence comes from Ammodytes dubius, assembly GCA_026122265.1. Taxonomy (NCBI): domain Eukaryota; kingdom Metazoa; phylum Chordata; class Actinopteri; order Uranoscopiformes; family Ammodytidae; genus Ammodytes; species Ammodytes dubius. The sequence continues at coordinate 25,095,396 of CM047519.1, read as the reverse complement.
AGAGAGGGAGCACAGGGACACGGACAAGGAGCACGCAGACTCAGACCACTCCAGCTGCTGCACTGAAGACACTGACGCCCACAAGCCTGACCCTTTAGACGGGCTGGACGAGGAGACTAAGATCTGCTTCCAGGTGATGACGGAAGTCTGTTTATTAAAGCCCTTGTAAACCCAGACCCAAAAAAAATCCTACCTTTGTGTCATTTGGGGAGATGGTTGCATGATGGTAAAGCATCGGAAAAGAGTTGGGCATATTCAACAATCCAAATTAAAGATTGTCATTTAAGTTTGATACACTTTTCAAGAAATTCAGTTTAGATGAGGCACGCTATGCTCGTGTTCTTATTACACAATAAGTATTTTGAACCAATCACAGCAGTTCTCTGCCCAAACGTTCTATGAAAACAACAACTGTTGCCATGGAGACAGTTTGATATGGCCACACCCGCACAGTTTCGTCAAACATAGTACAAACAATTTTTTTTTTCTTTGTTTAATAATACATATGAACATTTATTTTCATTCAGATTTTTGTTAAAGCTTATTGAGGCACCCGACTTTGATATCATAATTTATTCCGACTATTTTAGAGCAGGTTTCCAGAGGCTTTAACACATGCATCAGAATATTAGAACGTTATAATAATATAAGCCCCTGTTCTTCACTGCAGATCACCCATGATGCCTTAAACGCCCCGCTGCCCATCCTCAGAGCCATGTATGAGCTGCAGATGAAAAGAACTGACTCCTTCTTCCTGGAGGTGCAGAAGAGGTCAGCATCAACTTTCCTATAGACAACTTACCCTGCATTCCGAATTGCATACTCTTTCTTTTTTCTATCCTACATACTATATTTGACCATAAAAAGAATCTAGTTAGGATGCAGTATGCCACAATTGGGACATACTTTTACTTATTTATTTCTTCATAACATTGCGGCTTGATCTTGCCTCTTGCTTTTATATCTGTCACATCTCTGTTTGTTTTCATATGGAGGCTCCGTTGATGTGACGTCACTTCAGGTTCGCACTGGATTATGGGTCAGAATCGCCCAAATAGGATGCGGTTTTCAACACTAAAAATCTTGGCTGGATGTAGAGTAGACATCTGGGTCTTTCTAACCATCCTAAATTGGCCACAAGAATCGGGACATCCAAAATCTTTTTTCTACCATACTAAATAGTAGAAAGTGTGCGATTTGGAACGCAGGGCGTATTTTCAATGTCCTTTTTGTTGTATCATCCACCATGACAAAGTTCATCTCTCATCCTGTTATGTATTGTGCCTTTGGTGTTGTATTTTCCAGATTCGATGGAGAAGAGATCAAAACAGACGAGACCATCCGTACGCTGGCTCAGAAATGGCAACCTAGCAGACGGGCCCGCTCTGAGGAGAGGAACACTAAGGCTGTGGACACTGACATGATCGTGGTGTCATGTGTGGTGAGTTGTTTTAGAAATGTGTTCTGAAACAGTACTGTATAATATTTTATTTTTCTCTGAAATGCAGCATGTGGCCATTCTGCTTCATGTTGTCAATTGATGACAGATTTGACTAGTCAGATGTGTAGTCCTGCCACCTACCGGTACTGCCTTTACATCCCCATATGAAGGCCCTGATCTGTCTAATAATCTTTTATTTTTCTGCTACCTCTGTTATCTTTATGGTTGTGTGTCTGCTATTTTTTATTCTCTTCTTTCTTTTATTATTTACAGATAGATATGTATGACTAAATTTCACTTTATCCCAATGAAGAACATTGGTTCTTCTGCGATGAAAAAGCAAATACATTCCTATTCTATACCACAGGAGCATACTCTTCAGATAGCATAGTCAAGCTTGATAGTTCAAACAGTCCTACAAAGCTACATTAAAATGGTTGTAGATGTTTAAATGCACGCAAACTCATCATTGTATGTGTTAGATTTATTATAAACAGACACACTGTACACACATAAAAGAATATGACAAGAAAGACATGTTTTCATTGGGACTTCCTTATTCAGAAGAACCTTTTTTACAGTACATCTACCAGCCAGTCATATTATAGACAGTTAGTAATATTTGTTCAGCAATCGCCAACGACATTATGCAATATCTTGAGAATAAAAAAAACACTTAAAACAGCTGACATATGAACACTATTGCAACTATGTTTGACAAAAACATAAAATAACTTCGGAAAAAGGCTGCAGGTGATCTAAAACATAATGTCAATATTCTAACCTAGCCCTTATCATCTCCCTCCTCTACCCACAGTCTAAACCCAGTCACTGTGAGAAGGCCACAGAAGAGATCAACGTAGTGGCCCAGAAGCTCATCACCAATTCGGAGAGCGACCTTCAGCTGAGCTACGCCAAACAGCGGCGCACCAAGAGCTCGGCCCTGCTGCACAAGGAGCTGGACGTGCGCAGCAACCGGGCCGTGCGTCAGTACCTGGTGAAGGTCAACCAGGCCATCGCCACGCTGTACGCCCGCCATGTGCTGGCCTCGCTGCTGGCCGACTGGCCCGCAGAGGCAGCCCTGAGCGAGGAGGCTCTGGAGCTCAACGGAGCCTCGCACATGGCCTACATCCTGGACATGCTAATGCAGCTGGAGGAGAGGCCGCTGTGGGAGAAGGTGGGGCCACAAGGAGGGAAAATAGAATATGTTTCTGAATGAGAAGTTTGTCTTGGTGTTTTTAAAGGTGGTAGTCAGTGATTCTGGACAATGCTTGGTTTTTGAAATCACTTTTGTCAAAATCTGTGAATATATTATCCTCACAATGCGCTGCCTGTCCGTACCGTGTGTGCACTGAATAAAAACCTGGTGTTAATACACTGCCTAGGCTCTGTAAACGGACATGTTGCTAGCTACGTTGGGTCCCGTCTGTTAACTTAGCCTTTGCTGGGTTATTGTAATAACAGTTGATTTTATTTTCATTGCGCACACTGTATGGACACAGGAAGCGGTTCGTGATATTCACTGATTTCTACAAAGTTATTTTGACAACAAGCGTTCTCCAGAATGGCTGACTCCACATTAAATGGGCATAACATTTGATTCCACATATGATACATTTCTAGCTATTTTAATTATTATTATTTTATTTTCATTTGTGCATTAATGTGATTGTTCTAATCTGTGAATGCTCAGATTCTGCAGAGGGTGCTGAAGGGCTGCAGCCACAGTATGCTGTGCAGTCTGTCTCTCACTGCCTGTCAGTTCATGGAGGAGCCAGGGATGGCTGTGCAGTTCAGAGAGTCCAAGCATCCATATGACAACAACACCAACTTTGAGGTGAGTAAACTGACATTTAGTTTCCTTTTTTTTTATCACTAATCACCTAATTAACAGATATTTTTACCTTTTTTGCATTTGATAGTTGAAGAGTAGAGTGCAGAGTAGAAAATGGGGAGGACATGCAGTAAACGGTCCCGGTTCGGATTTGACTGATTTTGCTGAGTTTATATGCCCCCAAAATAATTTTTTTCCCCTAATTTGTCATGCCAATCTTTTCATTTTCAACCTTTTGAGGTGGTCACACAATGTTGAAAACAAGAGGATTTTACAATAGAGCTGGCACATTTCCTTATTTGTAAAGGAGAATGTGTTCCATTTTGTATTTGTATTTATGAACCCTCTCTCTTTACTCCTATACCGTGTGCTTGTGCGATTCCATTAAAAGACTCTAGTAGTGACTATGGTGTCCCATCTTTCTCTCAATAGGACAAGGTGCACATCCCTGGGGCCATCTTCCTGTCAGTAAAGTTTGACTCGCGCTGCTACACAGAGGTGGGCTGTGACGAGCTCATCATGTCCAGCAGCAGTGACTTCCTCCAGGACGTCCACAACTTCAGCGGCTCGCCTCAGAAATGGCCCGACTTTGAGATTCCTGGTGAGGAACATTTCCTTAGCCTAATAGCATAATTGCCTAAGTCATATTTTAAGGGTTATAGAGTAGGGTAAAGTAGATGTAGAGTAGAGTAAATATGATTTAGGCAATTATGCTATGAGGCTAACGATTTGACAAGTTTTTCCATTTTTATTTCTTGTCTTTTTGTCTTTCGCTTTTCAGATAGATTGACTATTATGTTTTAAATCTGATTCATTAACATGTTGCCCTGTGTGTTGGTTTTCTCCCAGGTGATACTCTGTACTACAGATTCATGTCCGACATGAGCAACACAGAGTGGGGCTACAAGTTCACAGTGACAGGAGGCCACAGAGGACGCTTCCAGACAGGTACTTCACATTGGAACAGAAGTCGCCGCTATTTTTTTTGATTGATTGAATTGATTGCACATTTTAAAAGGAAAACAGAAATGGTCATACAGAAAATAATGTTATCAAGAAAGCATAACGAGATACATGAATTATGGCAAAAACTTGATGATTTGGATTACAAGACATGGGAAGAAGTTCACATAATAAAATCCAAGCCCATCTCTGTTAATCATTGTTAAGCTTCCTCAGTCATGATGACACGCTTTTACATATCGTTAGCCTCATAGAATAATTGCCTAAATCATATTTACTCTACTTTTACTCTGCATCTACTCTATTCTACATCTATACACTACATCTACTTTACCTTAACTCTATAACCCTTAAAATATGACTTAGGCAATTATGCTATTAGGCTAACAAAAGTAGATGTAGAGTAGTAGATGTAAGATGTAGAGTAGAGTAAATATGATTTAGGCAATTATGCTATGAGGCTAAGGATATGTGCCTAGCTGCTTCATTTGACAGAGCACAACTGTGCAGATTACTAAACTTAATGCAGATTGACCTCAACATGTATCGTCAGCTTGGTCAGACTTCTCTACTTGTGTTCTCCCCTAACCAGGTTTTGAGATCCTGAAGCAAATGTTAGCAGACGAACAAGTGCTGAGTCACCTGACCCTGGCAGACATCTGGGAGTGGCAGGTGGGCGTGGCCTGTCGCCAGACTGGAAACCAGAGACTCAAAGCCATTCACCTGTTGCTCCGCCTCCTGCAGTGCCCGTCCCAGACGTAAGATTCCATCCTTTGTTTTTACATTTGGTCCTCTTTCCCTCTGATTCTCTTCAATGCTTTTCACTGGTTTTTCACTGGTTTCTGTAACCATTGAAATACCTTTGGAAACTGTAAGGCTCATATCGTCATGCATAGACAGACATCCAGAGTATTATGCTCAAACATTGTGCAGTCCTCACACAGGGTTTGCATAAAAGCCTTCATGTATGTGGTGGAAGTTGCCATGGAAATGAGGTGAATGGTGTGTTTAGGAGTTTGCATATGCACAGAGGCTGACTCAGCAACTGTTCGGTCACGTTGACAATATCACACACTCTGTGAAAAGACAGATCTGTAGACAGTGAAGTTCTGCTCAGTTCATGACTGTTTGAGAGTGTAGTATGCTCTATAACGTCGTCATGGTAAATGATTCAGGTTGAACTCATTTGAAGTGGCTCTGGTTGAAATGTAATTCTTGGTGTGGTCTGTGTCTGTGTCTGTGTCTGTGTCTGTGTGTGTTTTGCAGAGCCTGTGAGTTGACCCTGCTGCGCCCTCTATGGCAGCTATTCATGAGCATGGAGAACGGCCTGAGTCAGGATCCCACCAGTATCACTGTGCTGCTGCCTCTTCACAGAGCTCTCACCGAACTGTTCTTCATTGCAGAGGCCCGGGCCATGGTGAGACACTAACTCACACACACACACACAATTTAAAAATACAGTGTGTAATATCGTTGTATTTAGTATTTATATATGTTGCCTTTTAAGGGCAAAAAGCTACCGTAGTTACTAAAGATGGCATCATCCGCCACTGCTACTGTAGAAACATGGTGGTGCAACATGGATTTGCGCCCTGCTCCTATGTAAATATAAAAGGCGCATGCTAGGGTAGTACATTCTTCTTTTTCAAACACTTATAAAAAAAATACTTATGAATATTATATTTCATTTCTGCCAAGTAATGAAAGGATGAGTAAAACCCATATTTACCTCTGCCTGTTCCCCTTCTCACTGTCTATGTGTCTCTCTCTGGGAGATGAGCATGTTTTTCATCCACCCACCTGTTCTGTACTGGGCTCGTGGCCAAAGCCCGGCCCTGCCATCTGCACACAGCCACACACCGGCTCCCTGCAGGCTGCACGGGAGAGGAAGAGATGCCATGTATTTTGTGATGCGTACTGGCGCTTTCTTTTTCTTTCTTTCTTTCTTCTTTCTTTCTTTCTTTCTTTCTTCTTTCTTTCTTTCTTTCTTTCTTTCTTTCTTTCTTTTCTTTCTTCTTTCTTTCTTTCTTTCTTTTCTTTCTTTCTTTCTCTTCTCTTCTCTCTCTCTTCTCTCTTCTTCTCTTTTCTCTCTCTCTCTCTCTCTCTCTCTCTGTTATTTGGCTTGGATTATTGATTAAGAGAAATGTCTCAATGTTTATGAGCGCACTGTCAGCCAGGAGCTTCCCATCTTTGTTGTTTTCCCTGTTCCCTCGCTGAGGCCTGAGGCTGAGGATCTGACAATAATATGACATCGGTTGACTTGTCATTCTGTGTTCCCATCTGCACCAAAACCAATGCTGTTTCATGGTAGGGAGAAAGAGCAGTGTGTGTCTACAACCACCAGGGGGCAGTAGCAGTACTCAGCACTGCAGTGTTCCCTGGGATAGCCTTCAAGGACAACCCCAGTGCTGTGTGTCCTGCTATGACATAGCATGCAGCATAGATCATCACAGAGCTGTCAACGTGGTGTGTGTGATGCAGGGCTTGGCCACTTCCAGCCCCTCATTCATAGCTTCAAGTTAGTAGTATGAGATGCAGGCCTCAGAGGTAAATGAGCTAAACATGGGTGTACTTGTTCATAGGGCATGCACACAAGTCAGTGGCTGTCAGTTCAACCTGAATAATGCCAGTGGATGGGATTCTTAAACTGGGTTACACCGGGAACTTCTTCACATCTGTATCTGCTCAGAGAGGGCTTTTCTAACCCAGGCAGGAGGTTAATACACACATGATTGACTATTGGAAAAGTGTCACCAACTGTTAACATCAGTGCCAGTTCCTTCAACAGCCTGTCCCTGTTTGTCACTATAAAGAAAGGATAAGGCCGCTACTAGCTAACATCGCATGTTGACATATAAGCTTTACTTGCAGTGATGATGACATACACTCCATGGTCACTCTACTGTAAAACTCGTGGGAAGCTAACTTAGTGGATCCCTCAACCTCTCACCGAGGGAGCCTTTCTGTGGCCATATTAGGTCTGAGCCTGGAAGCAGCTTATTTTAAAGGCTTTTTTTTTCATGGCCAAAGCGCTCCACATTCCACATCAGTCTCCTCTTTTCTTTTGTATGTGCACACAGAGTTCACAGCCGGGCCCACTGAGATTTCAATGAACTCTCTCCACTCCAGGAAGTGAAACAAGCTATATTTAGGAATCAAACCCTCTCTGTATGTCATGGACTAGTGACTGTACAAATGGTCCTAGGATGTCCAGTGTAAACACTCGGGGGTGCTGTGAGATGAATGGCGGGACCGGAGCTCTGGACTGTGTCTCTCCAGCGCTGTAAAAGGAAAAAAAAGAGCCAGTTTCAGCCCATTTAGCCGCTAGTCTTATCTGTGTTCATCCCAGCTCCTTGTGCGTATGTAACCCTGAGGTATGTCTCTCTTCTAGGGCTTTAGTGGAAGCGCTCCTCAGTGTGTTTAACCTTTCGACTGAATATTCCAACATTCCATCTGCTACTGAGTTTAAATAGGGCTATATTGTCATTTTTTTAAATTGTGGCCATTCTACATCACTTTCTAAATGGTTTTGGCTCTGTCTTTCATGTATTTGCATTGTACGTTTTGCTTTCCAATTTGTTTGACTCAACATCATTGGAAATAAGAGTGACCCCCCCCCCCTCAATGATCTCGAAAGTTTAAACAAAGTTTAAATGAAAGAAAATTCCACCGTTCACATATGATGCTGAGAGGGAGATAAAAGAGTGGTCAGGGAACCAGGCCTCATTTATGTCTCAATTCATCTCTTCTGTTTGTCTCTGGAAGTTCCTTCCATTCGTGACAGTCATTTGATCTGTGAGGTTTATCAGTGTTGCATTGTAATGTGAGCCCCATGTTAGCAGCCTCTGTTGTGTGTTCCAGGCCCAGGGCATCCTCCAGGAGTACCTGCTAGCCATGACCACTGACGAGCAGCTCCTCAACCACACCAGAATGGTAAGACTTTCACTCTAACGAGGATTTACTTTTTAAATATTAGAGTATTAGGGCCATAGGACGGATCACCTCTGACGTCCGTCGGCAGCGCGTCCGAGGTTGAATGTGTGGCCCCTGTAGTGTGTTTTCACGCGGTCTTAGAAAAGAAGTCAGACGCAGACGTGCAGTAGAGGTAGGATGTGTGTTCCAGGGGTTACACTGTCAAAATATCCTGCAGCCCTCTCTCATGTAGATTGAGCGTTCTTCATTGGCTGTGACTCATCATGGTGACTGGAGCCTCTGTTAGCCAGTGAATCACAAGCTGTTGACACGGTGCAGATCCCTCCACACCCCCCTCCCCTTGTTTAGAATGTGTGTGGGCCTCACTCAGGAGACTAATGTATTGCTTAATTACAGTCCATTATCATGTGTGGCCGAGCGATCCACAGTTCTCTCTGTCATACTGCACAGGAGCCTATAGGCAGTTTAAGAGGAGCATAGGATGAAAACACACTGTGGGTGGGTATGTTTTACAGTTACCTAATACCTGTCAGGATGAAAGCAAAGACATAGGTGACTGCAGTAGGGCTGGGCAATATGGCAAAAAATATCATATCAAGATTTGTATTTGATTTTTTGGTCATGATTATTTATTTATTTTCAATATCAAGTAAGACTATTTTACAAGTTACGGCAAAAGCAGTTTAGTTTACCAACATATGGTAGACCTATGTTTGGTTCAAGGGTCCTCAAAATGACTTAGTTTTGATAAATGAATTATTACATTATAAAAAAAGACATGCATAGTAAATGTATCTACTATAGTTAATTAACATGTTTAGGCTCTGCAAAAGTAACCACATTCCCCTCTGCCGAAGCATTGTGCACCTCAAAAATACAGCCCTATAAGAAAGAACATTTATTGAGTGTGTTACCTGTGTGTCGAGCGCTTGCTTGTCTCTTGACATTGAGGCCAAAGGCTTGTTAGCCATGTTTGTTTTGGTCTGGTGGTTGTAAAGCTGCGAGGGGCTTCTCATCCTTTGACTTTCTGCATAATGCACAGATAGTTTAGATCTTTTCTTTTCAGTCCATTGACAAGATTTGTCATGTTGCTATCCGACGTTTTAGTCCTTTCAGTGAAAATTTGGCATATAGTTGTTGTTGTTGTTGTTGTTGTTGTTTGCTATTTTTCTGCTGGGGAAAATCAAAATGCACTTCCATATCACTGAAATGTACCTTTTCCAGGGAACGTCCGACTACTATTACTTTTCTTTAACGAGACTCTCCATTACGGAAGTAGGAGCAGTAAACAGTGTGAATTGGTTGAGATACAAGCTAATGCAACACATAGCATCTGAGTCAATTGTCTGTAGTTGACTTTCAAGGGGCTGAAGAAATGTTCCAAAGTCCTCCAAAACTAAACCTTTCACTCACTAGGGACAAGGTTTTCTTTAAGTTTTATTGAACTCTTGATCTCCGTCAGTGGCCTGTTTATTCTTTGCTGAGTAGCACAGTATTCAGAAGATCCACAGAATGTCCACTCCTGCTGCCGGCCCTTTATTTACTCTCTTGCACTCTTGAATTACAGTCTGAAAACGGGGTAAGGTACCTTTTGTTTTGCAAATTCATTTCCCACTACACCATCTGAGAATGTTAACGGCCGACTTTGTGAGTACCGCTGTGTATCGCTGGACTAGCTGGAGTTCATTTGGACTAAAATCACTGTGTAAATGGCACTTTTTGAGGAGGAGGAATTTAACCGAAAAATTAATCCGAAAAATCCACGAATGAGTGGCAGCATAATCATTAACCCTCAAACCTCCAACTATATACATTTAAGTGTCTTTTGTTGGGGACCTTTTGGCACTAATCAATATTTCTATTCTTTAGCAACAGCTCCACTGACTGTGTATTGTGAACGTCACTTTCACATAGTGTACACCACACAAAGATTCCACGCTTCCCTCCATTCTTTTTGTTGAGGGGCCTGCAACTTTACTGTTAACAGCCAAGGCAGCTGTTATCCACAAACAAGCTCTGATCAAACAACGGTTAAGCTAGCTGCCAGACAGCAGACAGTTAGAAACTAGGCAATATAACTCTGTAAACTAACATTCATCAGGTGGCTAGAGAAGTAGCTATCGATAAATACTCATCCATGAACAGGTATATGGACACGTCAATGTTTGCTTTAAGAAGAAGATGCTATGTCAATGTTGTGTTTTAACGGCTTGTTCTTCTGCCCCCAGGTAGGGAAACAAAAGGCTTATAGTGTTCCCACATCACTTCAACTCTGTGTCACCCTGTGAACGGTGTAGCTTTGAATGCTAACATTTAACCAGCATCTTTTACTGTTCCAGCAGCTTCATTTAATACATTAGTACTGTAACAGTATTCTCCCTCAAGGCAGCAAGGCAGAGGTCTGGATAGTTACCCTTATATGACTGTATTCGGCCATAATCCAAAAAGCTTACCTAATATGTAAATAGTATGGCTATATGCCTGATCTATTTTAAGACGTTTTGTGCAAAGTTAAGTTGAGCTGTTTTTGAGGCCAGACAGTAATGCAAAAAGCAAAGCTCCTCTTGTGTAGTTTGCTCATTGTGTGCCTCCGCTCTTAATTGCACACCCTTCATTTCACAAAATGTATTTTGAAGTAGAAGGAAAAACAGTGAGACTTGATAACGTACGTGGAGAGCAGGGAGCTTTGGCGTCATAGTTAATGTTGAAAAGACTCCAGTCAAGACGACATGAGTGAGCTTCATAGTTACCTTTGCTATGGAGGAAGTTCCAAACCGTATTGGACTATTGTTTTTGTAGCGTACACAATGAAGGTGTTTCTAAAAGCGTTTTTTCTAAATCCATAAAACCAAACGTAAAACAACATTTCCTTTTGATTAATTCGTTTAGTTAGTAGTCGTGTCATAAGCGGGATAATGTATAGCAAACGGGTCACTCTTTCAAGCCATTCTATCAGACCCTTTGGTTATTGTATAAACCTGACGGACAGAAGTCTCTGAATCATCAGTCATGCTCAATTGACCTCTGTCTCATCATTCACCATGCAGAGCTCAACACAAGGTGAACAACAAGCTTCTCCTTATTCTTCCCTTTCTCTCTCTCTCTCTTTATTGTCTAGGCTCTGAAGAACATCGCTGCCATCAGCCTGGCCATCAACTACCCCAATAAATCTACCAAGCTCCTCAACATGTCTGCCTGAGAGAGAGAGAGAGAGAGCGAGAGCCTGAGTCAGCTGGAGCCCTCTCCCTCTCCTCCCCCCAACAGGACAGCCCCTCCACTGGGTAACTCTCTGCAGCACTCTGGACATGGGCTGTGGACAGCTTTACTCAAACAGAGAACTTTTCCACACTTACTCACTCACTCACTCACTCACTCACTCATAAATCCTTTTTGCCTTAGGTGAATCCAGTAATATCAGCATGTACATTCACTGGAACAGGAACAATTGCGGGGTGTCTAATTTTTTTATTTTATATATGAATATATATTAAGTTTTTACTTGAAGAAGCCGTGCTAAAAGGACATTGACTGTGCCAAATTAGCGACCTTCAAGGGAAGTATATTTCCTTTTTGTTTTCATCCTGCCTTCTTCCCTCCTAAACAGCAGCCACTCTGGGTTCCATAGTTGAGCATGGTTGAAAACAGGTCACCTTGGCGACGCGTGTGTGTCTCAGAGGACACATAGAGCATCCTAAAATACTGTCCAGGACAGTGCAGTCTCATTAGTCAACCACCAGGAGAAAGCACTGACCTACTAGCTCATCCCTTCATCATTTCATCCACACTCCCTTTCTCCATTCTTTCTCCACCTTCCCCCCTCTCTCCGAGGTAAATGATGGTATTTTTTTGTATTGCTCTATTTGAAGGATAGGAAAAAAAATCCACTTTCTGTCTGTGAGAGCCACTTCAGAAGTGAGGCTTAAGGTGATTGTCACCATAGCCACAGTCTCAGCATAGGATCAGAATGAACAACGAGACAGCTGAGGGGAAAGCAGTGATAATATACTATTGCAATGCATTCCTCCTTCTTATCAATATTGAAATATTTTCACTCATCACTAGTGAATGAAAGGCCATATATGATGTCAAATGATGTTCATGAAAATGAATAGCAGCAGCAGCAGCAACAAAAAAGAAAAAATGGAATCTCTTGAAGGCCTTCAGTTTTATCCTGATTTATTTATTAACAATTTTTTATTTTATGGAAGGTATAATTAGGTTCAGCACTTTGTTAGGAGGGTATGACTTCTTTATCACAGCAGCGAATGAAAACCTGAATCATAAACGTGTATCACATAGGTCCGTGTATCATAATGAATGTGTTATTACATTATATATATATTATATATATATATAATACATGGCAGTAAACACTGCTGATTCCCACTAATACACACATGACTGTGTTCGCCTCACATCACTTGAAAAGACTTAACTGTCATGTTAAGATTTCATGTTGATCTATTGTCATAAAGATGACTCTAAAATAAACATGTTATCCCACTTCTTCACTAGTAACACAACAAAGTTGGACTCTTTAATAATGAATTACCTCATCTTTTTCTAATGACACAGATAATGGGCGTGACTCTTAAATGTTACACGGGACTTTTTCAATCACATAAAAACCACTAACTCCACATTTAATTCAAGCTGAGATCCACTTTCAGCCACATCCACACATACACAGTCATTGTGTTAAAGTAGACATGTGTACAGTTGTATTGATGACAAATCACAAAAAAGATTCAAGGCGAGTGAGATCGACAGAGAGTTTGTTTTCCAATCATTACAGTAATCATTTCAGATGCAGCCATTCTTTTAAGTTGTAGGAGGTCATGGTGGTTTAAACCAAAGAAACCAATCATTGTTAGCCATGTCACAGTCCCCTCTCTGATATATTATTTTTTCTTTATTTTTTTCTACTTATTCTTCTTTTAAATGCGGTCCCATCCAGGACTGTAGTAACAGCTCGGTGGTTTGGTTTACACAGACATCAGCTGCAGTGAGGAAGAAAAAAAAAACATGGCCTCCATTTTGGCTTCTACGACGCCTCACCCTATCCTACGACGTGCCTACGGTTATAAATGAAGCAATCATAATTTAACTCATGATAGCCTAAATAGTTATTAATTATATTTTAAAAAAAGAGAAATATATTGTTTTCGTTTGAAGTTTTTTGTAACTTTTTACTTTTAATGCTGGTTTTTCTTGTTTTACGAGGATGCTTGATATTCGAGGTGGACTAATTTGAATGTACATATCTGTGAATATTAATCGGACAGGACAAGAAAAGACTTTGATATATCAACCCCTTAACACAAATACAAACTGTATCGGGGGCACTAACGGATGGACACTTTGATTCTGATTTTGTATGCATGGCACATTGAAGGTTAAAAAAAACTTACTGCTTGGGTTGAAATGTGATCCATTTCTAATAAAAGGAAATAGAAATGATATAAATACAACTTGCTGTCATGTGTTTTTCTTTTTTACGTTGTACGGTTCAAGAGAGGATTTCTGTGCAACAACAAATTGGCCCTGTGTTCCAATACCCATACTATCTAGTATACCAGAACAATATTTAGGATGTCCCAATACATGCATGTCAATTGCATGCCAACAATACCTAGATGCCCCACTAACTCTAATAGCATTTTGCAATATTCATCCTTATTCTTGACATTTCTTGACATAATGAAAAAAAATCTTCCTTATCTGATTTTGTTTTTTGCCCCAAACTCTTCTGAGCTTTAGTATGTAGTGAAGTAAAAAGAAAGAGTATGTGAATTGGAACACAGGGAATGTATCCATCGTTGAGCCAGAATTGATTGGAGCCAACACACTCACTCACACATATAGGGGAGAACGGGTAAGTAGGCACACTTTTTACTCTAGTGAGAATTGCTTATCACTTAAACATCTTTCAATAGTCATTCCTACATTAAATTGAAGCTTAAGGTGTTGGCTTGAAATATGTACCACTCACTTTTTCTATCTCATTGTAATAAAGAAGAAATTAATCATAAAAGACACCCTTACACATTGTGACAACCAACCCCATCAAGGGGTCGGTTGTCAAACACTATGGGGTTGTTTGTCACAATGTTATCTTAATGGGAATAATCTTAAAAAGAAGGCAAGAAGGTAGAACTAAATTTGAAAGTTTAATTGCATTGTCAAGTTGACAAATAGGCCTACATAACTTACTGTAGCCTTGGCAGCTGGTCTAGTTTGGGATGCACTGGGTTGTTTTGATTTTGTTGCCCTTTTTTCTTTTGCATGCTAGCTGCCTTTTCCTGCTCTATTCTTTCCTTCTCTGGGGTGTCAGTGAGGATACAGCTTGACAATTTCTTTCGTTATTGGGTTCCTTTTCTGGCTGCAGCCTTGAGATAACATGTGACAACCAACCCCCCAAAAAATGTGACGACCAACCCCAACTTGAATTTCTTGCTAGCATCAAGGCCAACAACCATTTGACAACTAATTAGCTTGCTAACCACAATCTAAAATATAGTTTACCCTTCACACTTTGTATGGGTAACAAGTGTTTTGTTATAAACCCATTGTGTAAAAGCCTAGAAGAAAAATACTGAGGAGCTAAATATTTTCAATTTGACATGAAAAACACAAACAGTCGTCTCACCTCAAATTCAGCAGTCTAACTCCAAGGAAGACTATGTAGGTGACCTCTGATCCAAATTCTGGATATTTACATACCAACATTTCATAGACAGCGCCTTCTGGTTCCGAGATAAAACGATTGTGCCAACCAACCCGTGTGGACAAATTACCCCGTTCTCCCCTACTGCGCCATAGATAGTTCTCTGTCCCGCTGCTCGGATCCCTTCTTCTAAGAAAGAAAGAAAAAAGGAGATATTTTACACTTTATTACAGCCTCCCCACATATTCAGCAGAACTGTATTCTCCCTTGTCATTTGTCTCCTGTTGGTCCAAGCAGAACATTCTCTTTCCACCTGGTTTACCTCCTTGAGGCTCGGGGAACAGCAGAGATGATCACTGGTGCGATAATGACATCACATGGAGGAAATATTCAATAAGGGACCCCCCCCCCCCCCCCCACACACACACACACACACACACACACACACACACACACACACACACACACACAACACACGCACACACACGCACGCCACCAGAGTGAGTCAGCTTTTTCTGCCCCGAGCACTCATTTATTCAAGGTAAAACGAAAGCATCGGTAAAGGCAGAGAGGAATTGCATCATGATTCGTGCATGTAAAAGCTGCTGGGACTTTGTCAGGATTAGAAATGCATCCCTGCGTTCCAATCCCCCTACTATTTAGTATGCCAGAAAAAGATATAGGATGTCCCAATACATGCACGTCAATCGTAGCATGCTGAAAATACATAAATGCCCCATTAACTCAAATTGCAATTTGGAGTATTCGTCTTTATTCTTGACATTTCTCGACATAATCAAAAACAGTCTTACTTATCTGATTTTTTTTTTTCTCTCCCGTGGCCCTAAAACTCTTCTGTACTTTTAGTATGTAGTGTAGGAAAAGGAAAAAGTATGTGATTTGGAACGCATGGTGAGTATGATCTTGGTTAGAATAAATCCATTACTATGAAGTCCCCTCCATTTCTTTGTATGTGCAATATTAGGCTGCTCTAGCAGACTGAAATGCAGACAAATCAATCAAAATGTATTCCAGACCAATTTCCCACAGAAAAGCTTCAGGGCTGTACAACATGAGCAACATACAAATATAATAACTCAACAAACAAATGTAAGAACAAGAAAACTGACTGCATTTAAAACATTATGAACAAGAAATATGACAGGTGGTGCCCATATGATGAAATGCATGTGCAAGTGCAAATGCTATTCAATGTCACAGTGAATTATTACATTTCGGGTAACCATAGTGAGAAATGACAGAAATAAAGTGATGTCACAGTTGACGCCCTAACAACTGAGCAAAGGGCGCCCCTCAAAAACATACTTGACAGAGAGTACAACCAAGGACGAAAACTGAAAAAACTACATTTTTAAATTGACGACATTGTGCTCAATAGTCTGTAGGTTAAAGTGCACTTTGACGCATTGCATAGGAATGTACAGTGTAGGGATAAAGTGCAAGTGTGCAAGTGTTAATATTCGTATTGCACATTGCCCTTTTGCACTGGAACTCTAGAATTAAGTGCTAACCTATTTATTGTACATTATTCTATTGCACATTGTTCATCAGCTTAATGGAGGCTAGGACAAATGGTAGTTCGAGAGGTTAGATTTTTTCATCTTGGCATCTTTCTGATGGCAGGGTTTCATATTCAGGGAAGAGTGGGTGTTGGGGGTCCGAATAATACACTTTCTGTGCAATATTCAAGTCAGATTTTTGTAAAATGAATAAGGCATTTCACAAACAATATGCATAAAATTAAGTATAATTCTGTCGAGAAATATCACAAGATGACAATCTAATAAAGCTAGAATCAATTTTAACTTATATAATATATATATAACATATATCTCACATGACCAAAAATGTTTTCCGTATATATATATATATATATATAATATATATATATATATATATATATATATATATATATATATATCAGCTTTATATACAATCATATGAAAAAGTTTGGGAACCCCTCTCAGCCGGCATTATAATTGACTCTGCTTTCACAAAAAATAAATAAAAGTGGTATGTCTTTAATTTACCAGGAACAGCTAAGTACTGGGATGTTTTCCAAACAAATATTTTTTGAAAAGCAGTATTTGGTTGTATGAAATTAAATAAAATGTGAAAAACTGTCTGTGCAAAAATATAGGTACCCTTGTGGTTTTGTTGATTTTAATACCTGTAACAGCATGTAAAACTGATTACTTTAAACACAAAGTTGGTTGGATTATGTTGTTAAGCCTCGAACCTCATATAATTGTCTGTTTAATCATGAGATTTTTTTTTTTAGGTGCCTAAATGCAAGTTGCACTTCTCTTTGACTCTCTGCTGAAGTGAGACAGAATGGGATCATCAAAACAGCTCCCAAAAGATCTTAAAAACAAAGATTATTCATTGTCATGGTTTAGGGGAAGGCTACAAGAAGCTTTCCCAAAGGTTTCAATTGTCAATTTCTACTGTAAGGAACGTTGTCAGGGAATGGAAGGACACAGGCACAGTTGCAGTTAAACCCAGGTCTAGCAGACCAAGAAAAGTACAAGAGCAGCATATGCGGCGGATTGTGAGAATGGTTGCACACAACCCAAAGATCACCTCCAAAGACCTGCAAGAACATCTGGCTGCAGATTGTGTATCTGTACATGGTTCTACAATTCAGTGCAATTTGCACCAAAACATCTGTATGGCCGGGTGATGAGAAGGAAGCCCTTTCTGCGCCCACGCCACAGATACAGTTGCATGGAGTATGCAAAAGCTCATTTAGACAAGCTAGCTTCATATTGGAAGAAAATGCTTTGGACTGATGAGACAAAAATTAAGTTATTTGGTCTTTATAAAAAGCAGACGTTTTGGTGCAAATTGCGCTGAATTGTTGAACGATGTACAGATACACAATATGCAGCCAGATGTTCTTGTAGGTCTTTGGAGGTGATCTGTGGGTTGTGTGCAACCATTCTCACAATCCTCCACCTATGCCGCTCCTGTTTTTTTCTTGGTCTGCCATGCCTGAGTTTAACTGCCACTATGCCTGTGTCCTTCCATTTCCTGACAACGTTCCCTACAGTCGAAATTGACAATTGAAACCTTTGGGAAAGCTTCTTGTAGCCTTCCCCTAAACCATGACAATGAACAATCTTTGTTTTTCAGATCTTTTGGGAGCTGTTTTGATGATCCCATTCTGTCTCACTTCAGCAGAGAGTCAAAGAGAAGTGCAACTTGCATTTAGGCACCTAAAATACATTTTCTCATGATTAAACAGACAATTATATGAGGTTCAAGGCTTAACAACATAATCCAACCAACTTTGTGTTTAAAGTAATCAGTTTTCACATTTTATTTTATTTCATACAACCAAATACTGCTTTTCAAAAAATATTTGTTTGGAAAACATCCCAGTACTTAGCTGTTCCTGGTAAATTAAAGACATACCACTTTTATATTTTTTTTTGTGATAGCAGAGTCAATTATAATGCCGGCTGAGAGGGGTTCCCAAACTTTTTCATATGATTGTATATATATATATATATATATATATATATATATATATATATATATATATATATATGTATATATATATATATATATATACGGAAAACATTTTTGGTCATGTGAGATATATGTTTTCAAGCCCCTCTCATTTCCCCATGGCCCTGAAAGAGAGGACCTCATGTAGCATGTTTTTTTCACAAAAATAGGTATTTTGCATGTAAAAGTAAATTTTCTTGCTGTCAACTTAATCAACTGTTGTGCCAAAGCAAATGTATTCACGTAGAAAAACTTATATCATACGTGTTGATGAACTACCAACACATAAAAACCATGTGCTGATATTAGCTAAAGATTAGCCTGAAATGCCAAGAGAGGTAGTTTTTTCTCAAATTGTGGTGGTGGGGGAAAGTGAGCCAAATGCTGTGGGGGAAAGTGAGACACAATGTGATGTTTCCTCTTTTTGTGTTCTCAGTTTGTGTGCGCCCTTTCTGACATTCGTTGTTCCATTCCTTGTGATCTCTTTGACCCCTGTGTGCTCCCACCATGACCCTGCTTCCACCTCCAGCGTGTCATAACGAGCCCTACTTCCTGGTCCCCCTCTTGGGACAGCGGGGACAGTGTGCAGGTCACCTCTCAGGAGATGAGCACAGATAATTGGGTATTTTAAAAAAATCCAGAGAGAATAAGACACAGCGAAAAAAGCCCGCAGCCATATTTAGCAGCTGTGCGCACAGGCTATTGTCGTCGGATTGCATTGGGAGACAGAGAGAGCTTGCTGTTTGTGATCTAATTTTCTCTGGCATCTCTTATCTGGGTTAGAGGGGGGTTGTCGAGGGGGCTGTTAGTGGAACGGCCACCTGTGGCACCAGGAGAAGCTAGGCTATAATAATAATGGTTAGAGCTTCCAATGTGATCTCCTGTTTACTAATGGGGACGGTTAGGACGCGGGCAGGTGTATGACTAACAGGAGATAGCGGCTCTAATGTGATGTGGATGGGAGGAGGTTTATGGGGCTTATGGGGGGTTTAAATTATTTACACTGTCTAAAATTGCTATTACAGGTCAGATCAGAGGAATAGACGTGACCAAAGTGTAGCAGCAAATAGTGCCCACAACATCAACATGATTTTGGGCAGAATCATGACAAAGGAACACCGTCGTGTGGAGTATGCAGCTCTGTGTCATGGCCTTAGGAAGTCACAGGTAAAACAGAATCCTTTAGGCATTTTATTTTGTTCTTGAATGAGGAATTGTATTTTATTTTTGCAGAGCAGCTGTGAGTGAAAAGTTCAAACATGTAAACACAAACAAAAAGTTCATTTTGTCAAATGAACTTGTGCTGCTACAGCTTGTTTATTATCTGTTAAAGTCCCATGAACTCTTGTATTCATCCCGTCTCTATCCAAACAGGGAGGGGGGGGGGGGTATTTCTGAAGTCATGACATCATCATACGAAAATGAATTTGAATATATTTGAATTTCATTCTCCATGCTAAGCCAAGCTAACCTAACCATCTCCGAATTAAAGCTGCAGTGTGTATAATCATAATGAAGGTGTATTTTTCCCATCATCTAGTGGTGAAAGTTCTAGATTGCAACTCTCCCTTGCTAACCCCTCCATTTGGGGAGAATTTACAGAAGCTACGGTGGCCTTCAAGGACAAGAAGCTATATAGTCTAACAGCAAGTGCTCAAAAAAGGCTTTAGTTTTCGAGATACCCATACCCGAGGTAGAACAAACCTCAACAATGATTTTTTTTATCTTTAGAATGTCCTGTTCATGAAATTGATTCTTGAGCACTTTTATCTTTGGGCGAAATATGTTTTTTTGGTTATTCTTTAGAACTACCCCAATCCCTCAAAAAGAGCCAAATTAGGCCATTCCGAATAGGGGATATGTGACAAAAAAGCCCATAACTTGGGAATGCTCACTGTTTTCTTCATCAGATTTGCTGAGGTACTAACCAGGTGTCTGTCCCACATCACCAAAAAGTTAGAATGTAATTTACCAAAACATTTATTGAAAGAGAGTCCTGTATACAGAGCTTTAGTTTAGGCGGAAATGGTACTTTTGTGGTGATAGGAAAAGAGGGTTCCTTTACTTTTCTCTCAAATATCACCAAAACATAAATCCCTGCCAAATATACCATTTATGTATTATCTGGGATGCTATTGAACAATAACCAGTGGTTGTATGAAGATATATGTTACAGTTCAATTTCTAATGAGATTTTTCTCAAAGTACTCCTCCACTGAAATAGCCATATTAGGACATTCCGAATAGCCTATAGTCCAGCAGATATGTGAATGCATTGTGCTTTTTATGATACAAACATGAGCTTTGGCACAGTGTTAGAGCATTGTTGTTACAATGTTGTTGTTATGGTAGTTTCAGAGTGGAAAAAGCAAGTGGTTCAGTTTACCCCCTTGATTGTTCTGGTCTGTCTCAGTTTACCCCCACAGCTGGGGTAAAGTGAGACACATGACAACTTAAAAAAAAAAAAAAAATCTCTCATTTTAACAAAGATTTTTTTTTACCTTTTTAAAGTAAAATGCATCAATCTGGTGCACTTTCAGAGGAACTTTTAGAGGCTATATCAAATCCTGAGATGCAGAAGGAACATTATTTTTCAGATTTTTCTTAAACAGGCAGCACTCTTTACTTTGCAACTGTAAAAACAGTAGATTGGTCTGCAGACCCATGTTCTATGATGGAGGGGCCCATTTGAAAAGATAAAGGGTGGATAGCTACTTTTTATGAACAATTTATAATTCACACATAGAAAGCTTATTTCTGTATGTGTGAGGGGGGCCTTCAAGGCCCTTCACACATACAGAATACTAGTTGAGGGGCAGGGGCCCATGATGATTTCTATCTTGTTCAATTTTAATGAGTATCCTTATATTTAGGCTATTCCTTTTTGGACCCTGTTATTGACATCAGCTCTTTGACTATGCAACATGAAAAGTTACTATCAGTATATCTGGCTAGGGGCCCCCCTAGCCCTTGGGCCCCTGGGCCCGTGCCCGGTGTGCCCGTGCAGTAATCCACCCCTGCCTGTCACAGCCAGGTAGGGTAATGTTGGCTAATTGGCTTTATGTTGTGCCGCCGTGCACCGATGCTGCTGTAACTGTGTTTGTTATGTAGCTGCCGTGAATATGCAATGCTGTTTTAATGCTAGGCTATTTGTGCTGTTCAGTTTGTCTTTTGGCACAGTTGTTCGCCGCGTTGTTGTTGTTTTGTGCGGACGCTGTTGTGTCGGGTCGGGTCTGATCACACACTACACGCGTTACCCGCGTATGCTTTACGTGCATAACGCAGCTAAAATGTTGCTTGATCATTTTGTGTCAAAAATGGTTATACGCGCTTAACGTGCCTAGTCTCCCTCCCGATAATGTATTTCCCGTAATCAACCATGAAAAGTAAAGTTTCATTTTGATAGGGGTAAAGGAAAAAAATAGCCCCATTGGGTTGTATTGTTGTCTCGCCTTATTGGCACACATCTCGGATTGATGAGAATTTAACATATTTCCTCAACTAGGATTTCTTAGGACTTTTAGTATGTTGTTCTGGGCACCTCATAGAAATGATCTGAGCTGAAAAAATTATTTTACAATTAATTCTCTCCTTTACAATATTAAGCTCCTCCCCTTTACCATTCAAGCTCCTCCCCTTAACCATCTTAGGCTCCTCCTCTTTACCATAGTAAGCTCCTCCCCTTAACCACATTAGGCTCCTCCTCTTTATCACATTAAGCTCCCCCTTTACCATGTTAGGCTCCTCCTCTTTACCATATTAAGCTCCTCCCCTTAACCACTTTAGGCTCCTCCCCTTTACCATGTTAGGCTCCCCCTCTTTACCCTTTTAAGCTCCTCCCCTTAACCGCAGTAAGCTCCTCCCCTTAACCATATTAGGCTCCTCCTCTTGACCATATTAAGCTCCTCCCCTTTACTACATTAGGCCCCTCCTCTTTAGCGTGTTAAGCTCCTCCCCTTTACCACATTAAGCTCCCCCCTTTACCATGTTAGGCTCCTCCTTTTTACCATATTAAGCTCCTCCCCTTAACCAAGTTAGGCTCCTCCCCTTTACCGCATTAAGCTCCTCCCGTAACCATGTTAGGCTCCTCCTCTTTACCCTTTTAAGCTCCTCCCCTTTACCGCATCAAGCTCCTCCCCTTTACCATATTAAGCTCCTCCCCTTAACCATGTTAGGCTACTCCTCTTTACCACATTAAGCTCCTCCCCTTTACTACATTAGGCCCCTCCTCTTTAGCGTGTTAAGCTCCTCCCCTTTACTACATTAGGTCCCTCCTCTTTAGCGTGTTAAGCTCCTCCCCTGTACCGCGTTAAGCTCCTCCCCTTAACCACTTTAGGCTCCTCCCCTTTACCATCTCAGGCTCCTCCTCTTTACCATATTAAGCTCCTCCCCTTAACCACGTTAGGCCCCTCCTCTTTAGCATATTAAGCTCCTCCCCTTTACCGCATTAAGCTCATCCCCTTAACCACTTCAGGCCCCTCCCCTTAACCACGTTAGGCTCCTCCCCTTTACCTCATTAAGCTCCTCCCCTTAACCATGTTAGGCTCCTTCTCTTTACCATATTAAGCTCCTCCCCTTTACCACGTTAGGCTCCTCCTCTTTATCTTATTAAGCTCCTCCCAGTTTCCATATTAAGCTCCTCCCCTTTACCATGTCAGACTCCCCCTTTCCATGTTAGGCTCCTCCCCTTTACCACATTAAGCCCCTCCCTTAACCACTTTAGGCTACTCCCCTTTTCCATATTAAGCTCCTCCTCTTTCCCACATTAAGATCCTCCCCTTTACCATGTTGTTTATTTTAAATGGCCCATGTTTTTATTTTCAAATAATGAACAGTATATGCATATGTGTTTTGGGTGTGACCTACAACTTTATGTGAGTAAAAGTTACTGCTTGCAACTTACCTTGCCTGGTACTTTCATTGTGGTAACTGTTTATATCACTTAGCTCCTTCGGAATCTAGAGCAATGTTGACTTACTCAGAGAGGGTTACACGGATAAAATAGCAACCTATCAAACAGGCTAAACTGATGTATTGTTTGCTTTGAAAAAGATATTTACTTTAGTTGTATGCTGACCTTATATGTTTACAATATGAGGTCAGCATACAACTCATGAACTGATTCTGTAATTCATGAAAATATGCATAACTCCGCTAATATTTGAAGGTTTTACCACAATTGTGTTCCCTGAATGCCAGATATATGAAGTTGGGTACTTTCTAGCATGTTTTAAATAGCACCACTGCCTTGTCCATCCTTGAAAATGTAGGATTAGACACCATAATCAACAGGGCTGCCAAGTTTCACCAAAAGTTTGGAGTGAGATTTTTTTGGCCGAGGGACCCAAAACCGTGTCCTCTTTCCCACCCAATAATTTTTGCTAGTGTCCTGCAAGTTTACATATTGTTCATAATAAATCAGAAATAAAAGACAATTAGAAAATGTGATAAAACATCAAAAATCTTATTAAAATAAACGAATTCATGAATTGCAAAGTCGTAGGACAGGTTTTAGTTAAACATTGGGTGTGGACATATTATAAGTGGGGGTCTGGGGGTCCCCCCCCAGAAAATTTTGAGCATTAAACACTTAATTTCCTGCATTCTGGTGAATTTTTATGAAGCAATGTGTGCCTTTTCTGCATTAATTTTTATGTAAAGTAAAAGAGAACATTCAAGGTTTTGCTGACACAAATTTAATTGAATAGCCTACAATGCATGTGTAGTGCTTTCAAATATCTCCTGTAGCCTATTGTTAAAACATTTGGTTAAACTGTAATAAAGGTAATTATTCTATATCATGTCTACTATTAAGGGTTGAGTGGCTGGTGGTATTTTACTAGCAGCATTAGGCTTTATTCAAAGAAGAAAAAAATTAGGGAACAGTTCAACACCAATGCAAACTACTAAGCTAAAATAAAACATCTGGGTTACTTGGTCCCTCCTCTTAGGCTACCTTGATTTGTGTTATGAAAAGTGCTATAAATGTGCAATAGGCCTACATAGGCTACAGTTCATTACACAGAAGAATAAAAGCATTTTTATTGGCGGATGAGCCATTTGTTACTTTGCAAACCTAATTTTCAAACTAAATTACCAAAAACAATATACAAAACGATCCAAAGATCTTCTGAATTTACTTGAGTGAGATTGAAGGGTTAATATGTTTGATGCATGCGCGCTCACCGGCCGGCGGGGACACAATTCTTATCAGCGGTAACTTGGCACGCTATCAACACACACCTCGGAAGAGAAGGTGCAGGTAGGGGGCTCGCCTCCCGCTTCGAATGCACAGTGCACATCAAAGCATAACGTTAACGCGCGTTCAGAAAGAGGAAGTCACGGAACTCAGTCCGTTTAGGTTTTCAAAATAAGACTTTCAAAGTAAAAGTACCAAAAAAAAAAAAAAAAATTACTGGGATTCATTTCTCTGCGTGAGAAATTGGAGGTGTGGCGTGTGAGCGTGTGAACTGGTTGATATGCGTGTGTCTCACGGCCAAAGCGTGAGACTTGGCAGCTCTGATAATCAAGATCCTAGGTGCTCTACAACCCAAGCTACTAGTACTATAAGCTGCAGGTGGCCATTTTAAAAAATGGCCACCGTGGGGGCCATAGGAAAAATTGGCGATGGCCCTATAGCCAGAAATCTTCTGGCATGCTCTAACAGTGTGCCAAAGCTCATGTTTGTATAAAAAGCACAATGCATTCACATATCTGCTGGACTATAGGCTATTCGGAATGTCTTAATATGGCTATTTCAGTGGAGGAGTACTTCTAGAAAAATCTCATTAGAAATTGAACTGTAATATATATCTTCATACAACCACTGGTTATTGTTCAATAGCATCCTAGACAATACATAAATGGTATATTTGGCAGGGATTTATGTTTTGGTGATATTTGAGAGAAAAGTAAAGGAACCCTCTTTTCCTATCACCACAAAAGTACCATTTCCGCCTAAACTAAAGCTCTGTATACAGGACTCTCTTTCAATAAATGTTTTGGTAAATTACATTCTAACTTTTTGGTGATGTGGGACAGACACCTGGTTAGTACCTCAGCAAATCTGATGAAGAAAACAGTGAGCATTCCCAAGTTATGGGCTTTTTTGTCACATATCCCCTATTCGGAATGGCCTAATTTGGCTCTTTTTGAGGGACTGGGGTAGTTCTAAAGAATAACCAAAAAAACATATTTCGCCCAAAGATAAAAGTGCTCAAGAATCAATTTCATGAACAGGACATTCTAAAGATTTAAAAAATCATTGTTGAGGTTTGTTCTACCTCGGGTAGGGGTACCTGGAAATCTGAGGGCCCCTCCTGCTAGTCTAATAGTCACAAACGATGGCATCATCCGCCACTGCCTCAAGTCTTTCCACAATAACAAGTGATGAGGTGAAGATGTATTAATTGGTATAGATCATCTCGTTTAACCCTTTGACAAGTATAAGCTAGTTAGTATGCAGTAATATTCCCAGAAATGTCCGTCCTTGCCAGAGGTCAGTGTGTTTTCTCCTTCTATTTAAACAGCCAAGGCCAAATGGCACTTAGTGGGCTCCCTCCTCTAGTGTGTTGACTCTCCCTCCAGCTCCAGCATAAACACAGCTCTGGGAGATATCAGTTGACTCTTAAAGCTGAAGTGGGGCCGTCACTGGCCTTACCTTTTGTCTTCCAAACAAGTGTCACTCAGAGCTGAGTTTGTATATTATGCTTCTTCCTCCTCTCTTCAAGGCTTGTAGTGGGAGCAAAGACCCAGTGAAACATCAGCTGTGCATTCTCTCTGTCTGTCTGCTTGGCCCATGTGTGACACAGCAGGCCTGTTTGTTATGATGTCGTCACAATCATTCAATTCAAATCACTTTATTCGTCCCCGAGGGGCAATTTAAAGGGGGCACATGACAGTAAGCTTAAAAAAACACAATCAACAAACATAAGAAGCGCACACACACACTGCATTATCAACAACACACCCATCACACTCACACACATTACACAATCAGGCAGCACACACATTTGCAAAAACAATATTCAACACACAAGTAATAATTCCTAAAGTGCTTTGTGAAGTGCTTCAATTATGAAGTGCATTGTAACATGTTATAAAGTGCAGTGCAGCATGTTCATAAGTTAGTGTTCAGCATTAAGGAGCTGGACAGCGTTGGGGATGAAGGTTGACTGTATTGTGTGTGTCCATGCTGCAGAGCTGGCCTCAGTCACACCACCTGTACCCCTCTCACACCAGAAGGAACCAAGACCCAGCTCCGGGATGCGTGCGTGCCTGCGTGCGCTGCAACATAAGGTTGAGGACTATTCGTACCATACTAAATAACAGGGAAGTATGGCTATTGGAACACAGCCTGTACTTCATCTCCGGTGCTCTTGCTTTAAAAGGAGAGGTCGGGGCATGTGTGCAGGTACATGCCCATGGAAAAGCTCAAATCTTCAGACTTTGATATTGAATTTAAAGCCCTTGAAGCCTAACAGAATGTGACAGTGTACTGCAACTCGTGCCTCACTTGTTCCACATCCAGCCCGGATCCCGGTCACACTTTGCTGCGCAGCAATGTGCTGCAGTGCTCTGCTTGTAACTCTATCATTAACCCAACGGCCCCTATCTCCTCAAGTGTTCACTGTACTAGAAACTCATTCAGGTTGAATGTGGACGCTCCAGTGGAGTCATGGCCCGTGAAAGATGATAGTTTAATTCCTTCATTTTTTATAGAGCCCTCCTGGCTTGGTGTCCTCTCCCCCAAATGACCTTGACAGACAAAGAAGCCTCAGCATAAATAAGTAGGGGCCTGGTTAATAGTTAATGGTCATCTCCATAATGCTTGAACTTGGAGCAGCAGAGGAACAGTGTGCATGCATGACTTTTTGTTCTAGGTTACGCGTTGTGTGTGTTGTGTGTGTGTGTGTGTGTGTGTGTGTGTGTGTGTGTGTGTGTGTGTGTGTGTGTGTGTGTGTGTGTGTGTGTGTGTGTGTGTGTGTGTGTGTGTGTGTGTGTGTGTGTGTGTGTGTGTGTGTGTGTGTGTGTGTGTGTGTGTGTTGTGTGTGTGTGTTGTGTGTGTGTGTGTGTGTGTGTGTGTGTGTGTGTGTGTGTGTGTGTGTGTGTTGTGTGTGTGTGTGTGTGTGTGTGTGTGTGTGTGTGTGTGCGTGTGCCCGTGTGTGTGCACTCGCATGTATGTGTGTCCCATAAAAAACATGGTTTGTTTTTTGCAAGGCAAGGAAACTCTTTGTTGACAGATGACCAAAGGAAAAGTTCTTTGATAATTGTTACTTTAATGACTGAAAACGATTGGAAATGTCACTGTCAGCGGGAATAACTGTGGAAAACTCGCCATTAAAACATTTGAGAGGGAAAAATGAACACTGGACGGCGATTTCTTTGGGATTTCCCTTTTCCAAACTGTCAACTTTAGCTGCTGAGAGAGAGAGAGAGAGAGAGAGAGAGAGAGAGAGAGAGAGAGAGAGAGAGAGAGAGAGAGAGAGAGAGAGAGAGAGAGAGAGAGAGAGGAGAGAGAGAGAGAGAGAGAGAGAGAGAGAGAGAGAGAGAGAGAGAGAGAGAGAGAGAGAGAGAGAGAGAGAGAGAGAGAGAGAGAGAAGAGAGAGAAGAGAAGAGAGAACTCAGCTGTAGTAAGCAGCTTTCTGACTATCTGTCAGATGCAGCTGGTTTGTCACTACATTTTAGAGTCGGGGTGTCTCAGCCACCTGTGTGAGAGCCGACACACACACACACACACACACACACACCACACACGCACACACATTAACATCACGCATGCTGTTGCAGAGTCATAAGTCGTTCAGGTGGTGAATTTCCTTTTTTTTTTTTTTATCTTTATATTGAACTTTATCTAACACATATTTTCACGTTATCTTTTCCAACCAGACATAATGTATCTCCATTACATCAAATGGGCTCCAGCCTGTCTTAAAAATTATGGAGAATTTATTACTGATTGCAAGGCGGCCAAACTTCCCATCAATAACTATAGGCCTGGTCTGAGGAATAATAAATAAAAAAGGAGATCCTTATATCTAATATCTCAATGGGGCATCCTGGTTAAAATAAATGATATAATAAAGTATGATGACTCTTAAGCTGATTTAGAGCCCTATATGTCTCTGTACTCTATATGCACTCTTCTTATCTTCTCCTCACGTGCTGCTTATACACACAACAGAACGTTAGAGGAGGATTTCATGAGTCTACATTATATTTCTGCAAGTGTTTCAGTATTTGGGCAAATCCAAAACGGTGTCGCCCACAAGTGTGATTAATACCTTCCAAAAAAAGAAAAATGATCTGAAAAACTGCTGAGATTCTGTCCTTTACAGATATTTTATATGATCTAATGCTTGTCTCTTGTGTTGTTTTACCTTCATAGGTAACTTCCTTAATGCACACATTAACAGTGTGTGTGTGTGTATGTGTGGAAACCATCCCGCGGTATCTATATTATCTCAGCCTGGTTTGCATCCCGTGTCCATTCCTGCTTGCACCATCATTTGTTAGGCAAATCTTGTGCAGGCTTCAGCTTGACCAACCCTTTTTCCTAATACCCTGCAAACGGCCGTCTGTCACAGGTTCATCAATAGGTATTCTTGCTTCGCATAGTTCTTATGAAAATGAGGTTTTGTCTTTATCTTCGATGCCTCTTTTTGTTTTAGCAATGCAATATCACACTATCATCAAGTTGTGTTGACTGCAAGTGACAGATATTTAAAGGTGCACTATGTCACTTTGGGTGTGTCAGAGAATTGAATATTTTCTAAGATATAATAATGGATTGGATTTATATAGCGCTTTTCAAGGCACTCAAAGCGCTTTACAGGGTTCCAGGTTCCGTTCGTTCACACACAGTCATACTGGTGGTGGTAAACTACGAGAGTAGCCACAGCTGCCCTGGGGCAGACTGACGGAAGCGAGGCTGCCATTCCGCGCCATCGGCCCCTCCGACCACCACCTCAAACACACAGCAATCATACACATTCACTCAAGGCACGGTGAAGGTGGGTGAAGTGACTTGCCCAAGGACACAACAACCACGACACAGGTGGCCGAGCGTGGATCGAACCGCCAACCCTTGGATCGTTGGCCGACCCACTTAACCACATATATTCTCACAACTTGATAAATAAACATTCCTCACAGGAAAATTGGATCCCTGGAACATTGTTTGGAGTTAGAAAGCTACCATGAAAGTTAATGGTTCACTGTTGTTGTTTACAACAGCAGAGCCCACAGTTTGGTTTAGAAAGATATTCTAGTCTTGTGTTTTGTACCAGTGCCTCAATTATTTTTTAGTTTTGATTCATGATGATGGAATTATTCATTAGTAACAATTACATGTAGAGAATGTTTTGTAAACTAACTGTAAAAAAAAAAAAAAAAAAAATCCCTTCTTTGAAACAGCATAGTGCATCTTTAAAAGAATGGCCCACATTGACACAGTATGGGTGGAGATATATCTCAACACGCTCGGCCCATAGTGGGGCCTAAATAGACCCGATATGGGTCAAGCTGCGGAAACACCTGATTGTATAATATCCATTATGCAACTGACTAAATGTTTTCATCAGACCCCTCCCTCCCTGCCTGTTTAAAGCCTCATAGCACACACCAGTTCAGACCTGCCTCCTTCGGCAGTTTGAGCATTCGGCAGGTTCAACTCAGGTGTCCATACTCTGGGGGGGAGGGGCAGTACACTCCATTTAGCAAATAGGACTGTCCCTGCGTTCCGAATCGCATACTTTCTACCATTTATTACGGTAGACAAAAGATTTAGGATGTTCGATTTTTGTGGCCAGATTTAGGATGGTTAGAAGTACCCGGATGTCTGTTACATCCAGCCAAGATTTTTAGTGTTGAAAACTGCATCCTATTTGGGTGATTCTGACCCATAATCCAGCGCGCACATGAAGTGACGTCACATCGACGGAGCCTCCATATGAAAACAAACAGGGATGCGACGGATATAAAAGCAAGAGGCAAGAGCAAGGCGCGATGTTATGATGAAATAAAAAAGTAAAAGTATGTCCCAATTGTAGCATACTGCATCCTAACTAGATTATTTTATTGTCAGATGTAGTATGTAGAATAGAAAAAAGAAAGAGTATGCGATTCGGAACGCAGGGTGTTTCTCTTTATACTGCCATCATGGCTCAGCTGGGCTCTAGTGATCACACTGTCCAAAACTATTTCAGACAGGAAAAAATTAGCTTTTTCTGAGTTTTCAGCCACATAGACTCTGAGCTGCAGTTCTCTTTACTTTACATACTACACTGTATGTATGTAGAGCTTGTTTGAATCTATGCATGTTTCAATGTGCCTAGATCTTTACATTAGGACCCAATCATGACTATCCAGATAACCAAATGTGCAGACATTAAGATGATATAAATGAAATTACTATCAACTAAATTTGGTGACATAACAGTTGTTTGATGAGATAAATGCTCTGAATGCTATACATACAATCATATGAAAAAGTTTGGGAACCCCTCTCAGCCGGCATTATAATTGACTCTGCTTTCACAAAAAAAATATAAAAGTGGTATGTCTTTAATTTACCAGGAACAGCTAAGTACTGGGATGTTTTCCAAACAAATATTTTTTGAAAAGCAGTATTTGGTTGTATGAAATAAAGTAAAATGTGAAAAACTGGCTGTGCAAAAATATGGGTACCCTTGTGGTTTTGTTGATTTTAATGCCTGTAACAGCATGTAAAACTGATGACTTTAAACACAAAGTTGGTTGGATTATGTTGTTAAGCCTTGAACCTCACATAATTGTCTGTTTAATCATGAGAAAATGTATTTTAGGTGCCTAAATGCAAGTTGCACTTCTCTTTGACTCTCTGCTGAAGTGAGACAGAATGGGATCATCAAAACAGCTCCCAAAAGATCTTAAAAACAAAGATTATTCATTGTCATGGTTTAGGGGAAGGCTACAAGAAGCTTTCCCAAAGGTTTCAATTGTCAATTTCTACTGTAAGGAACGTTGTCAGGGAATGGAAGGACACAGGCACAGTTGCAGTTAAACCCAGGTCTAGCAGACCAAGAAAAGTACAAGAGCAGCATATGCGGCGGGTTGTGAGAATGGTTGCACACAACCCAAAGATCACCTCCAAAGACCTGCAAGAACATCTGGCTGCAGATTGTGTATCTGTACATGGTTCTACAATTCAGTGCAATTTGCACCAAAACATCTGTATGGCCGGGTGATGAGAAGGAAGCCCTTTCTGCGCCCACGCCACAGATACAGTTGCATGGAGTATGCAAAAGCTCATTTAGACAAGCCAGCTTCATATTGGAAGAAAATGCTTTGGACTGATGAGACAAAAATTAAGTTATTTGGTCTTTATAAAAAGCAGATGTTTTGGTGCAAATTGCGCTGAATTGTTGAACGATGTACAGATACACAATCTGCAGCCAGACGTTCTTGCAGGTCTTTGGAGGTGATCTGTGGGTTGTGTGCAACCATTCTCACAATCCTCCACCTATGCCGCTCCTGTTTTTTTCTTGGTCTGCCATGCCTGAGTTTAACTGCCACTATGCCTGTGTCCTTCCATTTCCTGACAACGTTCCCTACAGTCGAAATTGACAATTGAAACCTTTGGGAAAGCTTCTTGTAGCCTTCCCCTAAACCATGACAATGAACAATCTTTGTTTTTCAGATCTTTTGGGAGCTGTTTTGATGATCCCATTCTGTCTCACTTCAGCAGAGAGTCAAAGAGAAGTGCAACTTGCATTTAGGCACCTAAAATACATTTTCTCATGATTAAACAGACAATGATATGAGGTTCAAGGCTTAACAACATAATCCAACCAACTTTGTGTTTAAAGTAATCAGTTTTACATGCTGTTACAGGCATTAAAATCAACAAAACCACAAGGGTACCCATATTTTTGCACAGCCAGTTTTTCACATTTTATTTTATTTCATACAACCAAATACTGCTTTTCAAAAAATATTTGTTTGGAAAACATCCCAGTACTTAGCTGTTCCTGGTAAATTAAAGACATACCACTTTTATATTTTTTTTTGTGAAAGCAGAGTCAATTATAATGCCGGCTGAGAGGGGTTCCCAAACTTTTTCATATGATTGTACCTGTCTACCCATGAGTGCAGACAGGTCAGCTCAGCTTGGCTCCATAGATTGTTCTGAGCAAAAACACCTCAGGTCATTTGATCCTTGTTAGATAATGAGTGTTCTCTGTGAAAGGTCATCAGACCAGCAGAATGCAGATGGACAAAGTCTTTTCAAACAGTCCCTGTTTGTAACGCATGGTCAAGTAAGGGATACAGTAGTGTGACCCGTTCACTTAACATTATGCCACTTATGACATGGCTACTAACTAAATTAACCAATTAATTGAAGCAAAATAACGTTTTTTAGTTTGGTTTTATTGATTAAGAAACGCTTATATTGCCTATGGTCCGAAGAAAATAGTCCTCTTCAGTTGGAACTTACTTCATAGCATCGGTAACTATGTCAATATGCGTCAAAATGTACTCATGTCGTCTTGACAAAAGTCATGTTGAGAAGTATTCCATTGTTTTGTGAGGGATTAGTTGTAGCCTCTAACTGTTTGTAGACGTCTGACAGCGGATTGATAGGGCAGAGACTGATCCATCAAAACAACGACCTGGGGCCCTTAGTAACGGTCATTATCCTTGACAGCGGCCATTAGCTGGAAATAAATGGCTGTAGAATGTCATGATTGACCAATCAGAAGACAGGATTTAGTTATATTACCATGTCATACATTGAGATGATCCCAATGACCTCATAAGGGGGCATTTTCTCAGACGTGTTGAAGCAGAGCCACAGAGGACCTAACACAGGCTTACTAGCACTCTGTGTGATGAGCAGGCTAGTCATTTAAAGTAAAGTGGATTTTGTCTCCTCATTAAACCTCCTACGAGGAACTTTAAACGTTTATGAAACAGTCTAATTTTTCCTCTGATGATCATAAATTTCCTTTTACAGCAAACACGACCATCAGGGAAAATTATGCTATGTTGATTTTATTAAAGGTGCTGTAAGCGGAATGGTTCTTTTAGCTAACTTCCTGTCAATGACTGCAGTTAGCAGTCCCCTCCCTCGTCCCTACGTCACCACATTAATGCACTGCGGTCTTCAAGCAGCGAGTTATCTAGCATCATTCATCTCAGATCCATAAGTGTGATAAAACATGATAAAAACCATCAAAACAGACATTGGGAAGGATATTTACCTGCTCCGCCATTGTAGGCGCATAAACATTCACCCATCTGTTGCTCTGGCGTGCACCGGCAGTGAGACCATTTCTTTCTGACCTTTATACCCTGCCAGATGAATTGTGTAAACATTCTATCTAGATTATACTTGTTTTTTGAGATATAATCTGAATTAAATGACTATGTTACAAAGGAACACGTAAATGCTGGTGTTATTATTGACATTTCTTCAAGATTTTAAAAAAATCAGCATTTTATGTGTTGAGTGCACCACCTACGATTTCAAATCAGCCTTGACCGTTGCAGTCGAATGGTGACATGTAGATTCGACCAATTGGGGGAATCTATGTCACAGCATCTGATAGCCGCTAGCCAATCGGAGGTGGGCAGTACTCTTCACCTCTGCGCCTGTGTGGCATACTGTGTGTGCTCACATGGTGTAGACTAGAATCGTCGAAAGTTTCCTCTAGTTACTTTAAGGTACTTTTTTAGAGCTACCATTTGATTCACATTGAAAACTTCTCCTCTTTGCACTGGTAACGTTTCCTAGGGGAACAGTAGGTGGTGTCTTTTCTAAACAGTTTTCTGTTATCTGGCCTCTCTCACTCTCTTATTTGAGTCCTGTGTGGTGTTGTACTGCACCATTACTGTACGGCGGGGCCTTGCATCTAGGCCATGTTAGGCAAGCTGTCTCCTGAAACTCAGCTCAGTGTCCTGGGAAAGAGAGCAGTAGAATCAGGCCAGAATTGTATTTAAAGCCTGTAACGTGGGCAGCAGCGGTAGCAGCTATTCTCTGGAGCCTGGATGCTTCACTGCTCTCATAGAGGTGATCAGACCCTCCTACTAACTCTTCACCTCAGACCTTTTCTAGCCAAACATCCTATATGATACCCTAAGCCTACAATCCTACCACGGACAGCAGCATCTGTCATCGGCCTTATGAGTGATAGGGAGGGGGTGGAGATGTTTCAAGCTGAAAATGAGGAAGACAGGGTGGACATATGTTTTGCATACAAGTCCATATTGGTCACATGTGGTTGTGCGCTCCAGGGGGCAAGGTCTTTGTATGTTTCATTAGTACTGTAAACATGTGGGTGGACAGGAGTATGTCATGCGCGACTTGACTTTGTGTGTTTGCAGATGAGCCTGCAGAAACATGGCCCGGAGCGGTGCTTTACAACAACAAGGAACTATTGCAATATCGGGATCAGCACAACAGGTGCAAAAGAAAAAGAAAACACTGCCATAGTAAGTCACCAGGCAAGATGGCGTGAGTGAGTTTTTTTTGTTGTTGGCTCAAATCCCACAGGCTTGTGTCAACCATAGCATTCTCCTGTCTAAGCTGTATTTTTTTTTCAAACAAGCAGTTGATGGATTTAGCTCATATCTTCAAAATAGAAAACAGTGAAAAAGAAATATCATCTTTTACCACAAGGTTCAATACTTGGTCCAGTGCCTTTTAGTTTATTTATAAATGGTTTACCTTTTAAGCTGCGCAGTGGCCGCAGTTTTACGCTGATGATGTGGTTATATACTGTATACATCTGACAAGTCACCTAGCAAGGCTGCTGAGATCTTAACTGAATGCCTGGATCAAATGTAAGAACACTGAACCTTTCCTTTTGGTTCCTGTGTTTTGCATGTTCCCCCTCCACTGCAGTGAAAACCAGTTATTTTGAAACCCGACTTGACATAGACACACACACAAAAATGCGGAAGAAAGGATGTTAAGAAAAAAAAACAGACAGTCAGTTTATATACTGTGTGTTTGTTTTTGTGTGGGTGAACTGTAGACATAGTTTGATCACTGTGTTTCACCAGGCAGACAGGTCTTGCGAAAGCTTCATGATGATATATAAGTTTAAGACGTTACCATACTCACCTGTACTGTAGTGTCTAACATTAAACCACCAAGGCTGTGATGATGGATTGATAACATATGCCATGGCAGCAGGTAGGTGATACTCCTTCCAGTGAGTCTGTCTCCATTCCTTCTGGATCCAGAGGGCTTTGAGTGATATATTCATTATGTTTGGAAAAAGTGGCGAATGCTGCACGATCATCTGAAATGATAATGATATAATGTATTTAAAATCTTAACTGAATTGAAGAAATTGCCATTACTAATACATTTGCTGGTTAATTCAGTCTGATTTATTATTTCTCACATCACATTGGTAAGCATCCAGCATTATTCCCAGTGTGTGTGTGTGTGTGTGTGTGTGTGTGTGTGTGTGTGTGTGTGTGTGTGTGTGTGTGTGTGTGTGTGTGTGTGTGTGTGTGTGTGTGTGTGTGTGTGTGTGTGTTTCAACTCTCAAGTGGCTTCAGTCCAACAACTTCAGTTCTCCCGGCAAAGGCGACAGGAAATGTTCTGTCCTACTTAAAGTCCCCCCTCCACTCAAACACACACTGTGCCTTACTTGTTACCTCACATATACAGTATGTTGGGCTTCACTCTTGAGAATGATGTATGTGCACTGTTCTAAGATTCATCTGTACTCATCTTAAATATGTCTTCAAAACATGTACAAACCAGCATTCTTTTGTGATACACTAGTTTGAACGCCTATCACACTCCAATATGTAACTTTTAAAAATGTTATACTGTATATATAAGCTACAATAGGCTATTCAATCGAGCTGCATAATACTATTTTTATCGGAGGGTGTCGGATTTAATGGAACAAACTACTGTGTTTATAGATGCTTGTTTGCATGTGTGATGGAGGATGAGATACTGTTTTTGGAGAGAGATAGAAGAGTGAGGTGAGCCATGTGTGTGTTTCCGCCCCCACACCACCTCCACCTCCACAGACCTCGTCACAGGCATAGGAGCTCCAGCTCAGATCACAGCTTATCTGGACTATCTGCTCATCTTTCCCCTCCCACAGACAAGATGCTCTCTCTCTCTCTCTCTTTCTCTCTCTCTCACGCACGTACGCACACACACACACACACACACACACACACACACACCACAAACACACACACCGCACACACACATAGTTGACATCGGTGCTTGTGTTCCTTTGTGAATTCCTTTACATAACCGATGCCTGCCTATTTCTCTTCCTGTAGACTTTCTCTCAATACATTCTTTGCTGCGTAAAGCTCGTAATAGTAATGCGTCATGATGATTGCCATTTATGTCCGATAAGAGCATAACATAAACAGTGAGTCTCCCAAGCTGCCTCCCTAGGGAGTCCTGTAGGCTACATGTGTGCTGTTTATTTGAACAACCTTTTCCTGGTCAGTATACAAGGGGAAAGCCATGCATGGGGGAGAGCCTCACAGCACATTCAATACAAACATTAGCATTTGGTTGGCCTTCTTTCACACAGGAGAAAGCCAGACGAAGAGGGAAACCAAATGTTCAAATGAATGAGGTGCTAGGTGTGGACTGTATGGGATCTCAGCCTGCCTGACCAACGCAACTATTAAAATAGATTGAGACTTCCCAGAGGAGCAGCACTCCCTGAGGAATCAACATCCGTCCTAATCTCTGACCTCCATCACAATCACTCCTCCTCTCTTCCTCTTTTTTTTTGCCTGTCCAACCATTTCCACGTACTGTACCTGCAGACCAGATGCAGCTCACAGTGGCTGACATCATAGGGTGACTCTCACACACACACACACACACACGCACGCGCACACACACGCGCACACACACACACACACACACACAGAAGTGTAATGTAAGTACATTTACTCATGTACTGTGCTTAATTACATGCTTGAGGTACTTTTCTTGAACCTTTTATTTTCATGCTACTACACTACAATTCAGTGGGAAATGTACTTTTTACTCAACAACATACAAGTGTTGTATTATTATTGTTATCCACCATACTTTCTTCTTCTTCTTCTTCTTCTTCTTCTTCTTCTTCTTCTTCTTCTTCTTCTTCTTCTTTCTTCTGCCACATTTTCTAGCTCTATCTCCTCCCATACGTTACACTTAAAAAATGCAAAAAAAATTGTGCGTGCGTCCCCACTCCAGGGGTTGTGCTATTATTAATTAATTAATTTATTTATTTTTTAAGATATTTTTTGGCATTTTTATGCTTTATTGACAGTGCAGAGAGACAGAGGTGAAATGGGGCAGAGAGGGGAGTGACATGCAGAGAACGACCGCGGGTGGGAATCATTTTTCATCATTCATTTTTAAAATGTTCCACAAGGTAGCGCTGTAATTAAGCCCCGAATGAAAAAAATCGTATGTATATTACATTTTCTCAAAGAGGTACATGTGAGGGTGCTCTACAAAAAAGCCTCTGGGACCATATAAGTCCGCCTGGAAATATGTTTTGCTAAGCATTAACTGAAAAAACGGTTTTTCAGTTAACTTACAACTTGCCCAAATTGTAATTAATCAACACCAAATTGATCACGAACCACCGGAGGAATGAGATGCAGATGTCCTTAGAAGATTAGTAGGATAGCTTCAAAAACATGGCCGCCATTGACAAACCTGTTTACGCAGGGGCGGAGCTTAGCAGCTATTTGGCCATAACTCATTGACCAATCATCAAAAAACTTGACAAACAGGAAAGGCTAAATAAGCATACGCATTAACTACACATTAACTAACAGCTAATAGCATAAACTAAGCATTAACTAACGGCTAATTAATGTACCCTTATTGTAACGGTAAAATCAGATACTCTCGCAACTATGATTAAGTGGTATTGTAATAGGTGACTTGCAACTTGCAACTTGCAACGGAGTAATATTTCTAAAAAGGTCTCTCTACTCTTAATCTTCTGGTGACACAGAACCTCCATTGATAAAATGCCGTGAGGATGATCAAGGTTATTTATCTGCCCGAGTGTGATGGTGTGACGGCCCATTAAAGCATTACTCCGCTGCATACTGCTCTCCGTCGCCCTCCATTCTCTGTTTACAATCCACTCTGTGTTGACTGTGTTGAGCATGACCAGACAGGCCCCATCATCAAAAGCAGATAGTAGGTACAAACTCACAGTCATGACTGAGCATGCACTGGTGTCTTCTTTACTACTGCCAAAACAAGACAAGAAAAAGGGAGGAGGAAAAGGACTGTAAAAACACCTTGATAGGATTTTACAAGTATGAAGGGGTATTATTGTAGTTAATTGGAAGCCAAAGCAGCACAATAAAATAGTCCCTTTTTGATTGACTGCTTAACTATTTCCAGGCAAAGGGTCCATGAAGTTAATGTTATTGTCATTTTGAATGGAGCTGCTTGAGACTGTACTACATCAGTGTGCGCTGAGAAAAAAAAAACTCAATGTACAAACAGAGGGATATGACAAAGGGATAAAACGTTTCTTTCGCAGAGGCAAACCATGTATATCTATTAGTTACATGGACAAAAGTACAAATGATTTCAATTTTGAGTGGTGCAAAACACCACCCACTCTCAAAGTGATTCACAGTGGCTATACTTGCTAAAATATTAAGTGTCTCCTTCAAATGTATTCAGCGTATTTGATCAGTTCTAGGCTTGTCACTGGTTTGCGCTTGCACTATTTCTGGTGATTTTTCGGAAGCAGTTGTATGTACAGTTTATTACAAGCAGATAAACCATCCTTCCAGTCACATTCTAGTGAAAACTCTAAGGAAAGCGTACGTTATTAAAGAGCTTTTAATTGTTCTGTAATACATCCATTACATTTCAGCATAAGGAAATCCCTTCTGGTTTTCTTTGTTTAAAAAGAACAGACTGAACGTTTGACTTTATCCCTGTTTGTCACAGTATGCTAATGAGAGCAGCCTCTTTAAATTGTGTGTTTGTCCTGATGAATCCTTGATGAAAGGCTCATCTTTGTTTATGTGGTAGTTCTTTGGCACACAGCGTTTACATCTGGCCCCCAGTTTATACCTGGGATTTGTTACTTAAGTTTAATCTTTAGAGACGGATCATTACCATCAACCGATACACATGTTGGTTAGTTTGGTATTTGGTTTGAATCTGATTGGTACATGTTGGTCTGTACCATATTCTCACAGATTACCCCTCATGTTTTGACTGTCAGAAGAGTCAATGGGCTGTGGGCCATCGGGCTGTGGGACCATCGGGCTGTGGGACCATCGGGCTGTGGGACCATCGGGCTGTGGGACCATCGGGCTGTGGGGCCATCGGGCTGTGGTCCCACCATCGGGCTGTGGTCCCACCATCGGGCTGTGGGACCATCGGGCTGTGGGACCATCGGGCTGTGGTCCCACCATCGGGCTGTGGGGCCATCGGGCTGTGGGACCATCGGGCTGTGGGGCCATCGGGCTGTGGGGCCATCGGGCTGTGGGGCCATCGGGCTGTGGGACCATCGGGCTGTGGGACCATCGGGCTGTGGGACCATCGGGCTGTGGGGCCATCGGGCTGTGGGGCCATCGGGCTGTGGGGCCATCGGGCTGTGGGGCCATCGGGCTGTGGGACCATCGGGCTGTGGGACCATCGGGTTGTGGGACCATCGGGCTGTGGTCCCACCATCGGGCTGTGGTCCCACTATCGGGCTGTGGGGCCATCGGGCTGTGGGGCCATCGGGCTGTGGGACCATCGGGCTGTGGTCCCACCATCGGGCTGTGGTCCCACCATCGGGCTGTGGGGCCATCGGGCTGTGGGGCCATCGGGCTGTGGGACCATCGGGCTGTGGTCCCACCATCGGGCTGTGGGACCATCGGGCTGTGGGACCATCGGGCTGTGGTCCCACCATCGGGTTGTGGGCCATCGGGCTGTGGGGCCATCGGGCTGTGGGACCATCGGGCTGTGGGACCATCGGGCTGTGGGAACTTGCATGAGTCGCAGAGGCGCGCAGTCCTGTCGCATGAATTTTGAACATGTTCAAAAAAAGTATGCGACAAATCAGTCTCAAAATAGTCTCAGATTTGTCGCAGGTGTGTCGCACGCGTAGCAAACCCTTCTCAATTTAGTCACCGCGAGTCAGAAAGTGCGAGAAGTGTGAGACAACTTTGCGAGGGTTTGGCGAGTGTTTGGCGACATATGAAACTAAATTGCGACTGCTTTGAGACAAAAATGAGACTGACATTCCGTTCGTGCGACACTCGCCAGACGTTCCTGAGACATAAATGCGACCTCCCGGCAAGGACATTCGCAAACGTGTCGTAAGTAGCAACTCAGTGAGACTGCAAGTGAAAATTGTCGCAAATTGGCATATTTTGTCGCAATTTTGTGTCTCCAACTTGTCGCAAACAGTCGCAGCCCAGTGAGATAGGGACTTTAGGGCCACATCCACTGAAGGATTGCACCGCTTCTACCCACTGCACTACGAGCGCCCCACACGTGAGCGCTATTTTGCCACAATTCATGGAGCTATTAGCGCACGTAATCTATTCTTAGTGGATGTTGCCCTTGGTAGGCAGTTGATAGTAGGCAATCTAGAGAGAAAAGAATACAAGACATGAGACGATCACTGTCAAATTCCATGGAAATGATGTTGCTTGCAATTTTCAACCCGGAACTTATTGCATGGAAAGTTTCACCATGTTAAACACACACATACACACATGATGATAGTGGACTTCATATAATCAGGTTTCTAGATTTCAAAGAAATAATCAAATGTTCACTTTTATTTCCTAATGGGAGAAAACTCATTCTCAGAGGGTCACACAAATGTAATAATTAGACCAGTCATGAGAATGCATTGGCTACGTTTGACTGGAATGAAAGCTTGCCCAACAGCGGCCCTGCTTCTTTCAGCCCTGCTCTGTTGACAGAGAGGCAGGACCCAAAGAGAGGAAGTGTGTGTGTCTCTCTCGG
The DNA here is from genome assembly GCA_026122265.1 of Ammodytes dubius. Taxonomy (NCBI): domain Eukaryota; kingdom Metazoa; phylum Chordata; class Actinopteri; order Uranoscopiformes; family Ammodytidae; genus Ammodytes; species Ammodytes dubius. The sequence goes on along the minus strand of CM047519.1, from coordinate 25,054,040 downwards.
CTCGTTTGAATAAGGTCACACTTTAATTCTAAAAGGGGAAGTGTTGATATTCAAACTGAAGAGCTACTATCCTCTGCCATCTGTTCCATATCACAGTGTCTGTCTGTGGTGTTGCGTAAAAAAACCCAAAATGCCTGACTCCTTCTCTGAGTTACAGACCAAACAACAGCCATGTTATTTCACTGAGGGAGCAGGTAGATCCCAACGGCTGTTTTCGCAACGCTCTACCTGCTGCAGCTCCTCCCTCCGAACGACAGCTAAGCGCGTTCATGTTGCACCCAACGCACCTAGTGTCTCCCCCCATCCCCGATATATTTATTCCCCTAATCAACCTTGGCCGACCCGACACAACAGCGATCATGTCCGCACAAAAACAACAACAACACGGCCAACAATTGTGCCAAAAGACAAATTAACAGCAACTAAACGGAACAAATAGCCTTAAAACAGCATTGCAGATTCACACAAACAGCAAGGGAGCACCATACCAAACACATGTACAGCACCATTGTGTGCACGGCAGTACAAAATAAAGGCAAGTATCCTACATTACCCTACCTGGCTGTGACGGGACCGTGGCTGGCGTAGATACACCGGTGCTTCGTTGTACTTTTCGTGAAAGTTCCCCGGACTTAGCACTTATGTTTCGGTTCATTATGGAGGTGGTGGCTGCACACAACCGGAGTGGAGCGTGCCGGTTGTAGCTTCGCTGGAGACGGGGAAGCCAGTTGGACGGCGCCGGGGGTTAGCAGCAGTCTAGCCGGCCAGCAGGTGAACACTGTCGGGTAGCGGTGTAGCAGGGAGGCGGCGTAGATAAACACCGGTGCTTCGTTGTACTTTTCGTGAAAGTTCCCCGGACTTAGCACTTATGTTTCGGTTCATTATGGAGGTGGTGGCTGCACACAACCGGAGTGGAGCGTGCCGGTTGTAGCTTCGCTGGAGACGGGGAAGCCAGTTGGACGGCGCCGGGGTTAGCAGCAGTCTAGCCGGCCAGCAGGTGAACACTGTCGGGTAGCGGTGTAGCAGGGAGGCGGCGTCCTCCGCGATTGACAGCAATCCGCGAGCGCAGGTAAGCGTCCAGGAGAGCTGGCAGGGTGGCAGCGGACCAGTCCGAACTGGTGTGCTTCGTGGGGCACACCGGCGCAGGCTATCCAGCCACAGTGCGGAGAGGAGCCACGGGAGTCCCGTGCAGGCGGAGCTAGCTTCTGGCTAACGCGTCAACCGGGTGAGTTAACTAATGCTATCCGACCGGTGCTAACTTGGTTTATCAGCTAAAGCACAGCCAAAGGAAGCCCATTCTCCTGGCTCACTTTCCACACGTCTCGGCTTCATACAGCAACAGCCGCCCGACTACATTTCCTCCTCGGTGTTTCTCAGTCTCTGTGTACACACTGTCCTCCCACCGTGTTAGTTGTTGGTATCCGGGGAATGGTAAATTGAGGGTTCGTTGCATAGATAGTATAGTATAGATAGTTCGTTGGTGAAGACATTGCTATTCGCTGTCTGCCTTAGTAGGGCCAAACAGTAGTTTCAGACTGCTAGGGTCGTGAACGCTCACGCAACTGACGCATCAACGTCGTTGCCAAGTGAACGGACAGTCCCACAGCCAATAAGAACGGAGTATCTGAGCCTGCTCTGATTGGTCAAAATTAACATGAGCGGTGGCAATTTTGGGGGGCAGCACACAGAGGCAGGGGGGAGCAAAGTGATGAAAAAATATTTTCAGACTACTTCACCTACATATAGCTGAATGGCTATTATGACAGTTTTGCCAAATATTACAGTGAAAAAATTAGACACTGCAGCTTTAATGCGTCCCACTTAGGGCTGTCAAGCGATTAAAAAAATTAATCCAATTCATTACAGGCTCTGTGATTAATTAATCTAAATGAATCGCATACTTTTATGACACTTTTATGCCTGTTTATAAACAGCTGTATAACCTAATACAGTTTGTTTCTCTCTCTCTCTCTCTCTCTCTCTCTCTCTCTCCTCTCTCTCTCTCCTCTCTCTCTCTCTCTCTCTCTCTCGCTCTCCGTCTCTCGTAACTTCTGTCTCCTCCCCTCAGCCAGGTTTCTACATGAAATAAAATTAGGAACTAGCGCCAAATTTTCTCAAAAAAACAAGCAGACTAAATGACGACTTTCCATCTCCCACAATAGACAGCGCTGCACTGCCACTATGCACATAGCCTACTATGCCGATTCATTCACCATCGTCGTACTCATAGGCAAAAATATTGACACACACACATACACACACACACACACACACACACACACATGGGGCGGGTGTCCGTTTATGCAGGAGACGAGACAGCTAGCAAACAAAATTGAGACACACGGAGGAAGATTGAGAGATACTGTTTTGAACCTACATTGTTGCACCCACTAAATCAATAATGCACAGACACTGCGGAGAATAAAGTAAGATGTCTTCCTACCTTCATGCTTATTTGCCCGAAGCATCCCATAAACCGTCCATAGAGCCCTCGGGCCCTCGGGCCCTTTCCCCTGCTTCTCTCTTTACTTTTCTCCCTTTTACCCGTGCGGGCCGCGTCTGCAAGCTACAGGTACAGCTGCGCACCACTTTTGCACCGGGTCAAAGGGCATTATAGAAGTGCGATTAATCTGCGTTAATTTTTCTGTGATTAATTAATCGAAATTAACGCGTTAATTTGACAGCCCTAGTCCCACTCATGAGAAATATGAAAGACAAGAGTTGAAAAGGTATTTGGATTATTTTAAAGGGCCGGTGTGTATATCAACAAAAGATATTGTCTTCTCTCAACTAACTGTCTAACAATACTTCACACTATTATCTGAGAACCCTGAGAACAGCCTAATATTTTATGTTAAAGTGAAGTAAGCGATTTATTTATGTTAATATAAATATATATGTTAAATCTTTATTCATACAGTGATCACTTACATAGTGTGCATGTTTCATAAAGCCAATCTCTGTCACTCGCTCTGCATGTAATCAGCAAATAAACTTTTCGGGGATCCCACTACTTACTGATAACCAATCAGAAGAGAGAACGCTACAAATCGGCACCTGTCTCACTGCCGGTCCACGTGCAGAGCGACAGAATGTGTATTCGCCTACAATGGCGGAGCAGGTAAAAATCCTTCCCAATGTCTGTTTTGATGGTTTTTATCATGTTTTATCACACTTATGGATCTGAGACGATGCTAGATAACTCGCTGCTTGAAGACCGCAGTGCATTAATGTGGTGACGTGGGGACGAGGGAGGGGACTGCTAACTGCAGTCACTGACAGGAAGTTAGCTAAACTGACCATTCCGCTTACTGAACCTTTAATGATAGAGATGGTTTCTTATGATGGATGACTAACATCATGGTTTTGGAGCCTAAGGCTTCCCAATCTCTAAAATATTTGTTTGTGACATGAACATTTTGGAGCATGCTCTTTGCACCAACATGTGTTGTCATTGAGTTGCTGTTGTTGCTTCTGCTTTGCGTTGTTGCATGCTGTGGACTGGTGAAAGGAAGATGAATGGAAGAAGTGCTGACAGAGGGGAGCCATCTGTCCCATTAAGTATGATCACAGGCACCTCTGGCCACCACAGTCCTCATTCACACAGACAAACATGAGCCACACACACACACACACACACACACACACACACACACACACACACACACACACACACACACACACACACACACACACACACACACACACACACACTGAGAGCAAAACAATGTCCCCTGGGGATGCCAGGTCTTCCAACTTTGAGTTTAGAAATACACAAAAAAAGCACATAAGAGTTCCTTCCTCGTTAGAGAGCTTGAACGGTGCATGTCGGAAGTTGTGAATGTTACATTTTTTAATATGTATTTTATTATACGTTCTGGGACTTCCTGAGACATTTACAGATAAATAAGTATTCTCTTCTGTGTTTAAAATGCCTATATGTTTATAATAATATTTGATCAAAGGGAGGACTATTAGGTGCCGTCTTCCTTGATCTAGGAAAGGCTTTTGACACAGGAAACCATACTACATCACTCAATACTGGCCAATTATAACATTTCTATCTCTTCACAAAAGCAGATTAAATAATACCTAGATAGCCGACAACAATGTGTTTGAATAAATAACAAGTTATCGCCACTGAAAAACTGCTCCATGGGAGTGCCACAAAGCTCGATTCTAAGACCGCTGCTCTTCAGTATGTACATAAATGACCTCCAATCTCTTTGTAATGATGTTGAACTTAGTATGTATGCTGATGACACTATATTGTACAACCATTGAAAACATATCTCAGAAGTTACTACTAAATTGACAAAGGAAATGGAAAATGTTACTAAATGGCCAATCTTACACTTAAAGCTCCCATATTGTGCAAATGCACTTTTCCGATGTTTTTGAACATAATTATGGGTCTACGGTGTGCCTATAGACTGCCAAAGTATCAAAAAAAAGAAAGCTCCCTCCTTTTCTCACTCTCCCCTTTTCTGAAACCCTCCACCTCTCCACCCAATATACTCCAGTCAGAATTCTCCCCGTTTCTGACGTCAAAAACTGGAAAGCCAGAAGCTTCCACTGTGCAGTCCACCCCCCTATTTCTTATTGGTCCACGGCCCGAGATTCTCTGGAAAAATATTCCTTCACCCCATGTTGTTTGCTTGTTGCTAAGCGACAAGATGCCTGTAGTACGGCAAAACATGATGAATGTTGCATAATCCACTAATTTATCTTAACCACAGCAGCCTCGTTTTTAATAACACAACGGATAGGAAGCTACTTGTGCTTTTTTTCAAACAGTGAAACTGAAATAAATGTTTTTATTGGTATTTTTGCCTGACTGGTGTATAGCTATTAGCTTTGGGACAAGCATTCAGCTTTTGCTCATAAAAACATATTTCTATTCCCCACACCAGTCTGGAAATGCCTCGTTTTTAACAGGACAAAGGATTGGTATACTGAAGAAGTCTGACTTTGAAGATAATTTTTTCACTGATTTTAGTGGTATTGTTAGCAGCTAGCTCCCGAGCTAGCTTCGCAGTAGCCACCAGCTTTTGCAGCATTTTTATTGTGAACATGCCGTTTCCATTAGCGTGTGGCTGTCAGTGCATCTGTATGAACATAGTCTTTCATGTAGATAAGGATAGGTCATGTCAGTTGTTCAAAGTGCATTACTAGCACTAGACTTGGTTCTTCTCATGGGTAGGCTAAACCTAACTGCGTTAACAGGCTATATGTCATCATTGTTTACAAACAGACAGAGGGCGAGGCGTATCTGGCTTCGCTTCCGGACAGGGGCGGGGGAGCTCAAAGATTGTATATTTACGAGGGGAGCTGCAGCTATTTTAAAAAAATAGGCCATTGTGAGATTAGCTGAACATCAGCATAGTGCAATAAATTATCTGAAAGTTTTTTTCAGCATACAATTGAAGAAAAACGTATTAGGGACCACTAAGACCATATAATATGGTGTATAATAGAACCGAAAAGTGTATAATATGGGAGCTTTAATGTTGGGAATACTGTAACTGTGTACTTTTCAAATATATGCTAATGTAGCGATTGTCCTGATATTTGAGGTTATGGACAAAAAATGAAAAATGTGGAAGAATTTGTTTCGAGCGGTAAACATTTCCATGGGGACCGCGGGTTTCACCAACCAATCAGGGACGTTGCTGTGACGCTCTAGGATCATGGGTTTTTCTTGAAACACCTGCCTTGTATGGTTATGACATTGTTTTTCATTTGCGTGGAGAAATATCACTGGTGGTGCAGGGACAAAGTGGAACGCAAATCCAATCTTAACCCAGATGTGACATGAAAATATCGTCAGCAGCTCCCAGCGCCCACATTCATTTTGTTATTGCTTTGTGCATCACCTGCTCCTCTCTGTCAACCCTCCCCCCCCCCCCCACACACACACACTGTATTGGTAATTGGAGCAGTCTGACAGGAAGTGACAGCCTACGTTGTTGTTGTTGTTTTCTGTTCATTGCTCATTTACATAATAGCCCATTGGGGGAAATTGGGCGACGCGGCACTTGATCCCTGTTAATGGCCCAGTCTGTCCTGGGTGATGACGGGTGTGGAGAGATGATGGCAGGAGGCATGGGACCAACAACCACACCAGAGCGGAACTGACTTTTGAGAAAAAAATGATGGCACGAAGGCCGGGTGTGTGTGATTCTTTAAACCATCACTTGTGTGTCACTTACTGAAGAGACACATAGGACGCCCGCTCCTTCTCCCCCTCTGCAAAAGTTCTCCTTCTGTACAATCTGGTTCATCAAGTTCTCATCCACACTGAATGGCATGTCGCGGTCGCTATCATAATGGCGCATTTTTGTTTTCTTGTGTCTCTAGTTGAGAATAAGCCTCTTCAGCTCTGAGTTTAACATCTAAAGGCCGAATTCCACCGGCTGCCTGTCCGGTCCTTCTCCACTCCGCCACGGCTTCGGAGCTGTCAGGTTTTACTTTAGTCAGTGCGTGAGCGTCCACTAGCTCCGCTGCACCATCTCTCTGCTCCGCTGCTGCTCCAGCTGTCCGGTGAAATACGCACTGCTTCTATTTTTGCTGGATGCCGGAGCTCACCGCATTAATTTAGCACAGAACACATCGAGATAGACAGGAACACAAACGTCGACAAAACAATACATTTTCAAAATAAGACACTCAGTGTTCAATGCAGGTTATCACTCCCTCCAGGAAATAAACGACACCATGGTTCTCGATACTGATGGTTTTATTGCTGCTCCTTGTCATCTCACTGTCATCATATCCACAATCATCCACTTCAATATCCACAGCAATTATCCACCGTCGAACTAAACAGTATGACGATATAAACATAGACACGTTCACATACATACACTGTAAAAAGTAAACGCAAATATATTCCGAAAATAAACGTTATGCACTTTATACACATACCTCGCTGGCTGCACATAACCGTGAGGGAATGAGGTTTCTTCTGCAAAATACCAGGTTCAAAATACAAAAAGGAAAAATATCTTCATCACTTCTCTGCTCAACTTACGAGTGACTTCTCAAATTAAAACATGGGGAAACGTTTGTGCTCACTTGCATTGGCTGTAACACCTTAAAGTGTGCATGTGCAACGGAAACTGAACTTTAGTTCCTACCTAATATTACAAACTCAATATTCATGAAAACTAATTAAATACATAAATGTAACAATATTAAATAATCACAGAAATAATATTTATGGCAGTTAAACAGGTAACAATCCCAAATCAGAGACACATACAAGCATGTCCACTGTTCTTTTACTCGTTCGGATGGGAACAATAAACTTCCGTGCGTTCGTTGTTGTGTAAATACCATAGCCTATAGGAGAATCATATTATCAAGAGCGATCGCCTGTCACTTTTATTGTGGGAACTCCTCGTTCTCGCGACTCCAGCTGTTCAGCGGAGCTGGCCGTGCCTGCTTTGAAAACGGAGCCGGTGGGTGTTGACGGACGTGGGCGTACGGAGCAAAACCGTTGGACAACGCACGCGCAGCTAGTTGAATTCCGGGGTAATTGGCGGAATGATATGCTGCACTGCACCGTTGGCGTAGTATACATGGCCTTAACTTAGTTTGAAAAAAAAAAAAAAATCCTAATCCTACAGTTAGCATACAGTTGTAAGGATATTTAGTTTTTTAACATTCCTTTCCAAAATAATCTTAAAAACAAGTAGCGACAGTGTAACAGAATAAAAGACTCAAACTTCAGTGAAGCAGCAGAGACGATGCAGAGCCGAACAAACTCTACACGCAGATGGAGTGCAACAGTTGAACTGTAAGGATGAGCTCACCCAAATTATAAAAGCATTTTTTCCCCTGACCCCTAATTATATTCAACCGTGCAGATAGTTTCAGTCATGGAGGTTTTCTTATGCTCTGTTTGTTTGTTCTCATAACATCAAACACATTAAATAATTACAAATTATTTTATATATGTGGTAAAAAAGAAATCTGAATGTACCATCTGCAACAGTACAATGCTGACTTCTGCTACAGCGACGTCTCCCCCACACTCCATAAGGTAAAGGCCGATTTCCACCGGCTGCGTCTCCGGTCCTTCTCCGCTCCAGCACGGCAGAAACAAAAATACAATTAAGAGCAGTCAGTGGGTGAGTTTCCACCACGGCGGCTGCGCCGTCTCTCTGCTCCGCTGCTGCTCCAGCTCTCCGGTGAAATACGCACTGCTTCTATTTCTGCCGGATGCCTGAGCTCCGCATCAATTTGCACAGAACACGTCGAGATAGACAGGAACACAAGCGCCGACAAAAAAACAATAAAACCTCCGGTTAATTTTCAAAATAAGACACTCGGTGTTCACTGCAGGTGACATTCTCAAAACAGAGACACATACAAGCATGTCCACTGTTCTTTTACTCGTTCGGATGGGAACAATAACCTTCCGTGCGTTCGTTGTTGTGTAAATACCATATAGGAGAATCATATTATCAAGAGCGATCGCCCGTCACTTTTATTACCGCGGGAACTCCTCGGTCTCGCGACCCCAGCTGTTCAGCGGAGCTGGCCGTGCTGGTTTGAAAACGGAGCCGGTGGGTATTGCCGGACGTGAGCGCACGGAGCAAAACCGTTGGACACCGCACCCGCAGCCAGTGGAATTCCGGGGTAACACACTAACTATGCATAAGTACCTCATACAACCACCACTTCAATAATATTGAACTATCCCTTTAATTTGCAGTACAACATCTTACTCTTTTTTACTTCCAGATCAATCGGCTTTGGTCTTTGAATATTCCCGCTAATGGAATGGAATCAAGCACACAGACACAAGGACCTGTTGAATGTGTTCACCGCTGCTTTTCTCTGGATATTCATAGCATTTGCTCTGATGTCCTGTCAAAACCCAAAGTTCTAAATAACCTCCGTAGTTGTTGACAGCGTTTCATGCGGGAGTTAATTGGCGTAGACGAGCTGTCAAATGGGCGCTGAGGGGATAGAAGGAGCCTTCAGATATAGGATCATTAGTGCTTTATTAATAGCAACAGCAGGCTGGAGCATCAGGCGAGCTACAAGAGCAAACTCCTGGATGCAACATTCACTACATCACATGGACAGGGGGCGGGGGGGGGGGTTAGCCCCAACATTTATCATCCATCCGTTTTTGTTTTTCCTTTGCCCCAAGACAGTTTGGCATTTTGGATCAGTAAACCACTATCTCCAGCCAGTCCATTTATACTGACTACTTCATCTATGCTAATGATGATTTACAGCTCTTATCATTTTCGACAAACTGATTTTGAAGGAGACTAGGAGATTTTGCAGCGACAAAGTACGCATACAAATCTTTTGGTGTCACTTTGGTAACTACTGCTACCAAAAAATTAAGTGAATTTCAATGTTTATGCACTTTTGCATCCACACAATATGTCATTACCAGGGTCAGTTCAAGGCTATAGGTCTCTGTGCTGTATGACAAGTACTAGGAGGATGATTAGGAGAAAGGCTGCTCCGCTTCAAAGTTAATGACTGAAGTGTTTGGTCCCAGTTAATCATGTCTGTAACTTCTCAAGTTCTAATTGTGGCATGTGGATGAAGAGAGAAGATTAAGCATAACGACCCTTTTTGTTGCATGTCCATACAAACCATGGATTGACATATAGAAGAAAGAAACCGCAACAAAGTAGTCAATTAGCAGGTTCAACACAGCTCAACACACGCACAGGGAAGTTATTGATCCTCTAAAACAGACAGGACAGGGCGTAAGTGGTTAGTCAATGAATGTGAGGACTTTTTTTTCTCTCTGTAGATATAATATCTCTTAATATCCCCTGTTATTATGTCCAATATACAATATCCCCTTTTCTCTTGCCGAATAATACAAATGCATGTTGCAGCATGTATGTAACCATACAAGGTCAGCCAGGGCTGCTGGGCAGTGTTGTTACGTGGCACAGGCTGCTTCAGAAAACCAGTGATTTGATTGTGGGCTGAGTGGATTGTGGGTTGAGCTCTGAGGCACAGATATGGGGAATTAAGACACTGTGATACGGATGTCTGTCCGTGCTTCTTTTAGGACTACCAAACTTAAACCTGCAGTGTGTAGAATTTTGGGATTTTTTTTCATAGCAGACTTGGTAGAAAATAATTATAATATCCATAAGTAGGTTCAATTTAGTGTATAATAGCTGAAAGGGTCTCATATGTGTCCACATTTCTCCATACCATGGACCACGGCATGTGTGCCGCCATGTTGGAGGTGTCATGGTTGGAATGTCATCAGGTGCATTTTTTAGAATTTAGAATTGTTCTTGTCCTTGAAGGCCACTGTAGCTTCTGTTATTATTCGAAAGGGGTGGGGTTACCCAGGGAGCGTTGCATTCTAGAACTTTCACCACTAGATGCCAATATATTATTTTTCAGATATTACACACTGCACCTTTAACATGTTGCCAAAGCAATAAAACATTTTTCAAGGTCCTCAAACGCAGAACATATGGTTATATAAGAAGAAGAAGGATTGGCCACTACTCAATACGCTGCACTGTATAACCTTACTGAGGGTCAATACTATCTTTTGCTTCCTCACTCGTATCTACCTTCCTTGTATCTGCTGAAAATGTGGACATTGTGTACCCTATTGTACAGGGTTACATGATATCGATTGCAGGCATTTAAATATTTGTCTGAAAGGATTAATGGTGTGAAGCATATTTGAGAAGTTACAGTATAGTTCCCGTTGTGCTGTGTTGTGGTAAATGACTTAATTAAAGTAACTTTCATTGTTACTAGCATTGCTGTGTCATTACTTATTAACTGGATGTTTGTCGATCAAAACTGTCTTCCAGCAACAGGTGGGGAAAGCCTGTCATCTGTTTATGATGATAAGTCACGAGTACAGTTTCTATGATGTGATCTGTGTGTGTGTGTGTGTGTGTGTGTGTGTGTGTGTGTGTGTGTGTGTGTGTGTGTGTGTGTGTGTGTGTGTGTGTGTGTGTGTGTGTGTGTGTGTGTGTGTGTGTGTGTGTGCATGTGTGTGTGTGTGTGTGTGTGTGTGTGTGTGTCCGCATGTATGTGTGTGTGTGGTTCCATGCATTGAGCACACTCATCATCAGCAACTCGAGTAATTGAGTTTGATTCCATTCCAGACAGATTGATTGACAGGGTGAGCCCTGAGGGTGACTCAGCCTGTCCCCAAATGATTGAGTAGCAAACTGTGTGTGTGTGTGTGTGTGTGTGTGTGTGTGTGTGTGTGTGTGTGTGTGTGTGTGTGTGTGTGTTTTGGAGTCTGGCTATCCCATTCAGAATGAAAGAGAGTTGGCTTCGGGGAAGAATGGAAAATGAATGGTGACAAGTGTAGACAATGGGCTGTCAAAGGTTGTGCAGTTTAATCAGATCACAGGCAAATATCAAGAGCCCTTAAATAGCTGTGATGTATTCAGATGGTTTATGTATTTGAGCTGAGATGACAGACAGACGGATCTAAGCTTCACTGAAACAACCGAAACAATTCTATCCAACTCACTGATGTTACGGTAATATACTGTACACTTGAATGTGCTGTAACTACATTGGTTTCCCCTTAAAACACAGGGGGATATCAACATATAGACAACACTTAAAAAATGGTTTGTTCCACTCAATATTCTTCCTTGTCTAAACCTGGCGCCTACATCACCCACAATGCAATGCGACCACCAACAGGTGGGTCAAACAACTTTACAAACTTTAGTCCCAACCAGATATACCACAAATCATTTAAAACTGCTTAAGTTGTACAAGAGTAGGGAGTTTAATATATTAGTGCTTAACTTCTTCATCTAAATGCATGTCGGTTTCATTCAAGCTATCGCCAAATGAGTCGACACAAAGTTGATTAAGCCTGTCAGCTTCACAAAACTCTCTCTGTATTTCACAGTGTGGCAGCATTTACAAACTGGTGTCCCCTTTTGAATGCAGCTTTGCTTTACACACACGTGTTTTTACTGTTATATTGAACTGTTTGTGTGATTGTATGAGAGTCTTGTGTTGTATTAATGTTTTTTGAGCCTCAAACTGAAGGCAATTTTCTGTCACTATGTGGGAGACGATAACGTTTTTTATAATTGAATTGAATATCATCCATCTTGAAAATCTGGAAAATGACACCGATATACAGAGTATTTCTAACTCTTCTTGATTGCCTAAATGGCATGTGATACCTATTGCCTCTTTAATGCTGAATACAGTAGGTTTGTACAGCCATTTCCAATATTATTGAAATGGATTTGAGACACCATAAGAACAGAGTTCTCCCCTGCAATAACACATTCCCCCTCTCTTCTCTGCATGGCATCCTGCTGCAGCAGACTGTGACATGATGACTTTCTCACATATGTGCCAAGCCCTGAATGGGGAAGAGAGAGGGGAAAAGAGGGGAAGGTTGTCTTAATGGTGAGCCGGCTGGGTGGAGCTGACTTGGAGCCACTTGCCCTATGCATGCTTGTCAGGTACAGCTGCTCCAGACTGCTATTTTGTCTCGCATCGCTTTCTCCTTGACTTATACAGTCAATGGCAGCAGCTGCTGTCTGTGCCCCAATGCTCTCCCTGCGTTCCAAATCGCATACTCTTTATTTTTACTATACTACATACTAAAGTAGAGAAGAGTATTAGGGCCACAGAAGAGAAAAACAATTCAGATGAGGAAGATATTTTTTCATTATGTCCAGAAATGTCAAGAATAAAGACGAATACTCCAAAATGCAATTGGAGTTAGTAGGGCATAGGGGTATTTTTGGCATACTGCAATTGACATTCATGTATTGGGACAGCATACATCTTTTTCTGGCATACTAAATAGTAGGGAAGTATGGGGATTGGAACGCAAGGTCTGTCTGGTCTGTTGTACCGGCAGCACAGACCTTTCAAATGCTGCAGCTCTGGGGGTGAAAAACATCAAGGGTAGGCAAACTATAATAGAGAGTTAACTTAACCGCAATAACGTTTTGCTCCAATTTGGTGGTGACTGTGATAATTAAGCAATATCACACGAGAGGGAGCATGTTGTCGCTCTATATCAGCACTGCTGTGATTCGGTCGTAGGTACGAGGCCGCAAATTGTATAATAATTCAATTTATACAGTGGTTATTGTATATATACTTTTTTTGTGACCTGCTAACACTATGTATTTATGTTGTGTACTTTCAAACCAAGAAAAATCTAAAAACAAATGCTCATGAAATCATGAAACCTAAATCTTCGGTCTTGAATGACACTTCAAGAGTTAAATCCAAAATAATTTTTGTTTTCTTTTCAAATGTTAAAACACCTGTATTCAAGGTTTTGTCCAGGTTGTGCAGAGTGACAGTGTGACTTCTCTTGATGTAGGTTTTGTGTTAGGCATCCCGTGCAAGGTGGAAGGTCATTTCTATGCTAGGGAGGCCACGGCTCATTTCCCTCATGCAAATGAATGCTGCGGCACGCAAAAAAAAGGGGGGGGGAGGCAGATGCTATTGGGAAAGGTTTTTACAGTGCTGTGTGGAAAATGTTGTGTGACTATAGCGCTGAAGACTAGCACTAGTCCCCCCAGTGTGTGTGTGCCCATGAAGGCAGAGAGCAGTGAGCCATAGAGATGGTCCGGGGTGGGGATTTCCTTTTCACAAGAGCTTTGGTACCGGAGGGGTTCTCTCCAAATGTGTGTCACCTTGAGGCTCAGATGCTAAAGGCTTGAGCTCATGCAGAGAGACACCACACACACACACACACACACACACACACACACACACACACACACACACACACACACACACACACACACACACACACACGTTATAAAGGCAACTTCGGACCTTAAGTAGACACTGATGATGATGACTAGCCATAATCTCACGGACTGTGTGTGTGTGTGTGTGTTTGTGTGTGTTTGTGTGTGTGTGTGTGTGTGTGTGGTGTGTGTGTGTGTGTGTGTGTGTGTGTGTGTGTGTTGTGTGTGTGTGTGTGTGTGTGTGTGTGTGTGTGTGTGTGTGTGTGTGTGTGTGTGTGTGTGTGTGTGTGTGTGTGTGTGTGTGTGTGTGTGTGTGTGTTTGTGTGTGCGTGCGTGTGCGTGCCTGCCTGCCTGCCGGCGTGTGGGCATCGGAGCAGAATAAATGCAGCCTGTGGTCGTATAGCGTCGTATAAGTGTCTGCTGGGGATCTGTGGAGAGCTGTGGTGAGCTCTGGTTTCTTAAAATAGAAACATATTTGGATCTGCATCTTGATGCAGAGGCAAAGGCAGAACCTGACCAAAGCAAGTGAAAAGTTAAAGACACTTGTAGGCACTTTACTGTAGCATCCAAGAACTTCAGCCACCTCCTCATCCTCCAGAAAATCACTTTTTCTAAGTTATGTAAGCTCTCCAGATATAAATACACTTTTTTTTCTTGCTGTGAGAGAAGAGGCCAGCTGTGAGTGAGGACAGAATTGGAGCACCTTGTTCCTTTTCTTATGCTTTGTTCCCATCGAGGTTGCTGCAATAGCCATACACTCGGGTCAAAGTGATGGAGGGTAAATCTGAAACACCCTGGTTTCCCTATTGCTTTTATATGCCTAATCTTCCTGGTCAACAATGAATTTGCATTTTTTTTTTAAAGTTCTACCACTGCATGGATAACCTGATGAACGAAGGGCTGACTCTACCAGGGGGTTCCACAATGCTAACCTGCCCTGCGTTCCAAAAAGGTTCCTGACATCCTAAATCTTTTTCTGTCATATTAAATAGTAGGGAAGTATGGGGATTGGAACCCAGGGATGGTTTATAATAGACTGAGACAAGCTGAACTTTAGGATCCATCATGTGACGCACAAGCAGCCAATCAGGACAAAATAGGGCTGGGCCATTTGACTTCAAATCAATAGCACCATTAGTTAAGTCTTTAATCTTACCTCGATTAGGATTGATGAACAATGCTTTTTTTTGCTGTCATAGTTCACTGACAAGGTGTGTACTGTAAATATGCACAACTATTAAAGCTGGGGTATTTCATCTAATGAAATAGTACATGTATTATCTTTGTGATATAAAGGAAAATGCACAGCTTAATTATTTATGGTTATTTATTGAATATTTTCAACTTTTTTCAGTTTTTAGTTTTGAAGTAAAAAATAAATGACTGCTGATCAAAAGTAAAAGAACGAGGGGCTTGGACCGGGCCCACATCAAAATAATCAACATGTCCAAGTTTAAGTCAAAAACAAAGTTTTATTGTGAATGGTTAGGATCCCCATTACAGTAGTTGTACCCTGAAGCACAGCTAATATTCTTGTCCACACACAAATAAACATAAAACATACAGTACGTTACAAGACACTCAACTCTATCAATTGCTTCCAATGGTCTTGTTTGGTTGTAGCTTTCTGCCATCACTGTTTGTGTGTGTGTGTGTGTGTGTGTGTGTGTGTGTGTGTGTGTGTGTGTGTGTGTGTGTGTGTGTGTGTGTGTGTGTGTGTGTGTGTGTGTGTGTGTGTGTGTGTGTGTGTGTGTGTGTGTGTGTGTGTGTGTGTGTGTGTGTGTGTGTGTGTGTGAATGAGCAGCAATTTTTTTGGGGATAAAAAACACAAAAATATAGCCGTTCACCATCAGATGGAGCTTGGCCTGATCAGTGGCACAGCAAAGTGGGACTGTTCTAAAATGTGTGAAGTTTTTATTGGTTGAAGGTTTAGGGTTACACCCACTGTGCAAGTCGATGTAGATATCGCCTTCCAGGAAGTAACACTTTTTCCAGGAAGTATAAGTGCCAATGTGTTCTTAGTTAATTAGATGCAAATGATTGTTTTTAGTGTGTGCTGAGCTGAGGGCAGACGTGCACTTGTTTCTGATGCTGAGGCACCGATGTACCCCTGGAATGTGAGGAACTAGGGTGCTGAAAGTCAACGGGACAGAGCATTCTGACAGGTTGCTGCTGTAGTTTCATGTATTTCTGTGTGAATGTGGTTGTTTGAAATGGGCGTACAGGATACACAAGGAGAGTAACTGTGTGCATAATTTATCTTTCAAAAACATCATGAAAATGAATAGTCACTAGCAATGCGTGTGTCGTCGCTCCCTTAGGAAAAAAGGAAGATGTATTGGGCTGTTAAAATCTCAGAGCTATCTAAGAGCTATTGCCAACCAGTGTCATTTTAAAAGTTGTGAATATTGTTTTTATAGCCCACCAGGAGGAGAGTAAAGAGGATTGGTCCACTCTATTTATTAGAATGTGCACATCTCTTAATACAAAGAGTGATCACCTTCTGCTGTTCCAGGAAAACATTCCAGCAACAGAAAATAGAAAAAAAAGTATTTCATTCTTATGGGCGATTGAGTTATTTAAATACACCAACATATTGGCACACTTGCCCGAATGGCTCCAACCATCAACTAGTGTGTCTGGAGCTGGGTTTTACACCACACATTACCCACGTGTCAATGAATATTTTTTTTCCCTTTTTAGAATTAACATTTCTCCAGTTGTTGAATAAACTAACCTAATCAACAACCACATGGTCTATTCCAAATATTATGTCCATTTCTTCCATTTTGCTAAGTATACATCTTTTTGCAATCTTAGTAAGAAGATCAGTCTTTCCATCACCTGCATTTCTTTAATAATTCCAAGCCAATTTTCTTTTGGAGGATGATCTACTTGTTACCATTTGCGGATAACTTTCTTTGCTGCCACAGTTAGTATTTGTAAAAGGTATATTGCACACTTCAATAACTATACACAAGTGCATATACCTCTAATTGCTATAGAATATCCTCTGCCTTGATGCATACGTCACAGAGGCTGCAGTCATGTTTAACTCAGTATTGACTCCAGGTTGGACTCCCTGATTCCCTGAAACATCCTTTGGAGCAGTGGTGTCCAAACCTCGGTGCTGGGGCTGTTTCTCAGTACGGGGGGACGGCCAAGAAGGGCCCAGGGAGAAGGAGGATGTTCTTGCCAAGTCTCCTTCACCAGAGAAACAGTCTGGCAGGACTGCAAAGGACGGAGAACACAGCTGTCAGAGTTGGAGACATTCTGTTTGGCTGCAGTTCTGAATGTCCAGCTCATTTCACCAAGAGGACAACATCACCAATACCATTTGACTTTGTCTGCATGGTTTTTTTACATAATATATTTTCTTGTTTCACGTCATATGTTCAAATGCTTTTATTTTTTTGTGTGCTTATTGTTTTAATTAAATTATGTTTGACATCCTGTAAACAAATGTGATGAACGTGTTAGTCAAACCTGAGTCGTTTGTAGGTGTTTTGATGATGCCTCTGCTCTGTAAGAAATGAACGAAGAGAAATAGCTCACGCCTGGTGTTTCTTTCTCTGTAAGTCCTTTAGTTGGTGAGCATCACTGACTATCACTGGGAACAAGCCAGTCTGAGCCCTCCCTCCCTACGGCCATCTATCACAAGTACACTGACATTGACAACGGCTCAGATCTGACAAATAAGACTTGAGGTGAACACTATACACAAGGCTTCAATACATTCACTGGCTGCACAAAGCTGTTTCGTTCCTGACTATGTTGGGTGTGTTTCTGTGTATGTCATCAAGGTTTTAGGCTGCTCACCTCATCGCCTCTTTGAGCAGAAGACTAAACAGTTAAAAGGAGAATTTATTAGGAAAATAATGGGACCTGTGAAATGTTTGAATTAAAATATAATGTAGGTATATTTCAAGTGACTAAGGGCCATCTTCAGGGACATCATTTCTCTGCTGAATTGAAAACCATGTTTTTGCTCTTTATTTTTTGTGATTTGAGGACAAAATCAAAGTGTTTACCTACAGGTAAAGGCTTGCTATGGGCTTAGACGTATTTTGACAAGTCCCGGAGCAAAACCTGGAGCTACCTGTAACTGCGTATAGATTAAAGCTAATCTTTTCATATTCTAATTTGCAGCTTTTGAAAAAAAAAATGAATCTATTGATGGATAAAGCCAAAGTTAAAGTCTTTATTTCATTTATATGAATATAATAAGGTCCAACGTTTTTACAGAACAGATTTTGGATACAGCCTTTATTCATTTTATAAATGCTTTTCAGAACAAAATGTATCATTAATCAGAAAATTAACAACATATGAACAAATCCTTTAGATATAACCTTTAGAATGGTGCTTAGAATGATTATGGGAAGTTTAGTTGATATAAGTGCAAGTATGAAAGAAGACATGTTAATTAAGCACCAAAGACAGAAACCTCAAAATGGACCAGTGCTGCAGAGTCTCACTTTAACTACACCATGACTAGAAGTTAACTAGAGGATTGACAGAGCGTCGTGTATCCTGTTTTTAAGGATGACGTTTGCGGTCAACTGTTTGATCACACAGAGGAACCCTGCGCTCAGGTAGGCTACGCCGCAGCCAATGGGCGCGCAGGAGGGGAGTGCTCAGTCGGCGGGGAGGCGGTCCATCCCGGCACACACACGCGCAAACACACACACACACACACACACACACACACACGCATAGCAGCTCACCTTCAGATGGAGATGAACTAGCAGCGACAGCAGCAGTCAGTCGATCCACTGAGCAACCACAGCGTCTGTACTGCGCGCGGGAGGTTGTTTTCTTCAGTGGGGGGGACAGGTGACGGAGTAGACCGAGAGAGTACGCAGCCGCCTAGACGTGGAATTAACCGCTGTTTCACCCCCTTGCCCCTGCGCAAACCTCCCGATTGCCACAGTATAACGTATATGTTACTCAACTACATGTATTTATTCGACCTGATCATCTAAAAGCCCCCACCCCCGGCCCGGTCCACCAAGAAAAATGGAAAATGCGCACACTAAATCGGCGACTGAAGTTTTGGACAACTTCAGCGTGAACGAAAACACTGGGCTGACTCTGGAACAGGTCAAAGGCAATTTGGAGAGATATGGACCGAACGGTGAGTAGTTTGATTGTTACAATTGTTTTTCATTCATTCTTAATTGGAGTTCATAGCTGGTGGTGCGTATTGCAGACTTGTTTGCCAGGGAAATCCAAACGACTGTCTTTCGTTGCATGTCAGACGTGCTGTGATGTGCGTAAAAACAACAACAAAAGAATAATTCCTTATGGCGCACAGCTGGTGTGAACGTAGCCCAATAAGTTGCAGATTCATTGATTCACATGTCTGTATCATTGTATAAGAACTCACCGCATGTCTGAACTACTTAAAGTTGACACCCAGAAATGAACCTCCTAGTCCGGGGGAAGATATCAATGCAAATACTCTCTTAACCTCAACTCTTGAAAATCATTCTTCCAGTGCGACGTTTTTTCATTTTTTTTTTATGTTTTTTTATTCAGCTCGTGCCATCTAAACTCGCCTAATGCAGGTCTGGGTTGAAAGTATGTCAAGTATGAGTATTCAGTATGTTCAACAATATAGGTCTTGCGGAAAACGGAGCCCCTGCAGCAGCCCTCAAGTCACCGAGCATTGACACAGTTCTGCGCGGTGAACATGCAAAAAGGATCAGGAAGTGCAGTAGTACAGACAGACAGGCAGACAGGCAGACAGACAGGCAGGCAGTGCTCTGCTCCGGCCAGCTGGAGTGTGGAGGAAGATGAGCTGCATGGTGTCAGATAATGGAACGTCGAATCTTGAACAACCTGTTTTTACTTTCAACCGTTTGTTCCCCACATGGCTTATATCATTTCCCCTTCAAATGACGAGATAACAAGTGGATACTGAATGTGTCATTGTAGAGTAGCAGAGCAGAGAGAGAGAGAGAGAGAGAGAGAGAGAGAGAGAGAGAGAGAGAGAGAGAGAGAGAGAGAGAGAGAGAGAGAGAGAGAGAGAGAGAGAGAGAGAGAGAGAGAGAGAGAGAGAGAGAGAGAGAGAGAGAGAGAGAGAGAGAGAGAGAGAGAGAGAGAGAGAGAGAGAGAGAGAGAGAGAGAGAGAGAGAGAGAGAGAGAGAGAGAGAGAGAGAGAGAGAGAGAGAGAGAGAGAGAGAGAGAGAGAGAGAGAGAGAGAGAGAGAGAGAGAGAGAGAGAGAGAGAGAGAGAGAGAGAGAGAGAGAGAGAGAGAGAGAGAGAGAGAGAGAGAGAGAGAGAGAGAGCACTACTGTCAAAATGCTATCAAGATTCACAGTGGTGTATTTGTCATTATGCACAATAATTGCAGCAGCAGTCATTGACAATGAACATTCTCAAGTCGCAGGGTCCTCTCAACAATGCGATAAGGAAGAAGAAAATGTATGATAGAAAGTGAAGAGAGCAACACCTGAGACACACATTACCACAAAAGTAGTGGCAAGTTAAGTCACTGTTCATCAGCTTTAGTAGCTAATGAAATGGAAACACAGCTTGTCTTGAGCAGTGCATGGGTCTAATGCATACAGTCTATGACCTCATACATGCAGCAGCCCCCCCCCCCCCCCAAAGTCTTCATCATCTTTTACTCTGGGCCGGTGTTAGATGAGTATTTTGGCTACAGAGCCTTGAACCTGCCATGGCCACCTTTTGCCTGTCATTTGCATGTGTGGCCGAGCTGTGGAAGTGGAGCGACATTTATATTGTGCCAGTCAAACAGAAGCCCTTTTGTTGCAGCCAGCCAGCCAGCCAGCCAGCCAGCCAGCCAGCCAGCCAGCCGCTCTCTACCCAGGGGCTTTAGTGTGCCATGACTTCATGGAAAAAAGAGCAAACGTCTTGCCACAGATAACATCTCGTTTTTGCTTTTTAGCCGTGAACTTCCTGCCTAGTGTGCGAACGCACTGCAGATGAATGCTGGAGGGAGGGAGGGAGGGAGGGAGGGAGGGAATACCCTTTTTTGCATCCCTTGGGGGGGGGGGGGGACTATATTAGGGGTCATACACTGTAACAAAAAAAATGGGGAAGTAGCATTACATTATCTTGGGTATGTTTTAGTCTCTCAGCACATGCCATTGCAGAGTGATGTACGGCTGCTAAACGGCTCCTTCCCCTTTACCCGCAAGCCGCAGACTCTGTAGTTGACTGTAGGGACTCTGTGTGTGACACTTGTTTTTTTTTGTTCCAGGGAGCGTCCGTCAAAGCCGTTTGCTTAGCCCCCCCCCCTCCTGACATGCATACACTGCATTGCACTCTTAGCCCAATGTCATTATCAGCTGGATCATTGACCGATATTAACTCGTTCACAAGACAAGATCTGCTCCAGGGCTGTGCCATAGTCATACCCTCCAAGATAATACCTGCTATTAAAAAAGTGTCATATTAGGATATCAATGATATAGTGACACAATGATTTATGACCCTCCCCTCAGCACAACAACACAAACACTAAGATGTCTGAACGCCAGGTCAAGCCAGACTGAAATGTCTTACTATAGGAAAGAGGAGACTCTACTTATTCATTTGACCTTGATGGTACAGGCTTTTACCTTTTTATTATGATGCTTTGAAGTACTAACTTAAAAACATGCCACATGCAGCTATGCATTGCCACGCTATACGGAAAGGCAGGTTGTGGGCTTCCTGGCTTTGTGTCGCATTCATGTGTGTGTTTGTGTGTGTGTGCCGTGCCAGTAAAACCCCTTACCGAGCCGAGTCACAGTTTGGAGATGTTGGAGAAATAGTTTGGCCACCAAATCTGGACTGGTGTTTCTCTGCAGGGAGGAGGAGACTGACCTTTCGTTGGTTAAACTAGCAGCTCTGTTCTTTTTGTTTTCGACACACGGAGACAGATATCGTTGACTCGCAGCTCATTTGCTGTCGACAGCCACAAGCACCTTCATTTTACAAGACAGTTTATCACTTTCACTGTGGAATAGTCTGTTCAGAAGATGGAGTAGAGGAAGTAACAGGCTCTCTCTCTCTCTCTCACACACACACACACACACACACACACACACACACACACACACACACACACACACACACACACACACACACACTCATCTCTGTGTGTGGGTGCACCAAGAATGTGTGTGCTGTTATGGCTTGCGGTGCCTGATCATTTTGTCCTGTGCACTCACAATCGCGGTAAATGAGTCAGTATTAGAATAAAGCACAATGTCCTCCCCAGCTTTTGGGGGGGGGGGTCAAATGTTTTTCTTGGCAAGAAGGGCTTATTCAAGGTGTCAATGAATTAAAATCTAAAAGAAATCAAAAGTTTAGTCATGTGTTGTCTTGAGAGCCTTCATAATGAGCGCAGTAGGTCGTGCCTCTTGACACTCCCCGTACGATTGCGTAACATATTCAGGTTAAACAACCTAGCAATGCATTGCGTACATGTCGTTGCAGCAATGGTTTTACAGAGTCAAATGCTGGATACATACTGTATGTTGACTGAATACATGCTGGATACATATGGTGGCTGGCTTTCAAACATTACAAAAGGAATTCATCTTTTAAATTAGTGCACAAGTTCCACGGAGCTTCTGTTAATCTCTCACTGACGTTATTGGATTTATTTGATTTTTAGACCAGATGAGCTGGTTGGTTCTCCAAACATGTAAAATGCACCTTAAAGTTCTGACATTGCTGCTGCTTGGGATTGATAAGGGGGATACCTGCCTGGGGGAAAATGAGGCAACCCATTCTCTTCACTCTGCTGGTTTCTGCCGCAAATAGTAATTACAACTTCCCCTTGTGCGACCTCACTCGGTGTTGTGTCTCTCTTCCTGTTCTACAACTTGACATAGAAGAAGCCGCTGTGACTTGACTGAAACACGAGAAACGTTTCCTGCTCTCTCCCCCCTCCTTCTTAATGCAGACACTCAAGATTACAAATTGCAAGTGCGCTCCCTGATCCTTTTAACACCACTTGTTCTGAACAGCCCTGCTGCTTTGAGAGTTAAAGGGGCACTATGTAACTTTTTTTAGGAGTTGGGGGTGGGTGTGGTGTGTGTGTGTTGTGTGTGTGTGTGTGTGGTGTGTGTGTGTGTGTGTGTGTGTGTGTGTGTGTGTGTGTGTGTGTGTGTGTGTGTGTGTGTGTGTGGTGTTGTGTGTGTGTGTGTGTGTGTGTGTGTGTGTGTGTGTGTGTGTGTGTGTGTGTGTGTGTGTGTGTGTGTGGTGTTGTGTGTGTGTGTGTGTGTGTGTGTGTGTGTGTGTGGTGTGTGTGTGGTGTGTGTGTGTGTGTGTTAAGGGAAGGTAACATTTTCTAAGGTTAATTCTCATAACTGAATAAACAAGCTTTTCTCAACAGGATAATTGGAACCCTGTTTGAATTTTTAGAAAACGTTCCAGAAAAGTTACTGTTTCTCTGTTGTTGCTTACAGCAGCAGGGTCCACAGTTTGTTTCACACAACATATTCTAGTCTTACATTTGGTTCCAGGGTTCCTTAATATAATTTTGTTTTGATTTATGATGATAGAATTATTCAATACTAAGAATTACATGTACAGAATATCATTTTCGTAAACTAACTGCAGGCTAACTGCAAATGGTATCCCTTTACCCCAAAACTGCATAGTCCACCTTTTAAAATTGTGGCCAACAAACATTGCCGGGTGTTATGTAGGAGAGTTTAAAGTTGTATGAAAAAGTAAGTTGAAGTCCTTTGGGTAAGAGTTGAGTCACTTTCTTGTTGTAGTGGGCGCTGTGTGTGTGCCTGTGTGCCTGCCCAGCTGCCTTCAAACGGAGCTGTGATCCTGCTGGAGCTAGTCACTTGTCTTGTGTTCTTCTCCTCCCTCCCACCTCTGCAATCTGTCACTCACCATCATTGCCCTCATGGGGAGAGGATGGTGTTGAGTCACCAGTGCTCCGATGCACTGCCACTGCCCTTAGTTAGTGTTATTTATTTTTCAAATGTTAATTCCAACCTGTGTATTTACCTGTCAGCTCATGGGACTAATGTGAATGCGCTATGGTCATACAAGGAGCATGCTCAGGTGCCAAATAATACAGCAGATTGTTTCTTCTACATCACAGGGGCATTTGTAAGAAAGATTATTAGGGCTACGGGAGAGAGAAAAGATGAAGGGAGAATTGAGATGAAAGCCGATGTCTGCCTTATTATGACCATAGCAAAATATTTGATGTCCAGCTTTACTGCAGTCCAAATCGTTTATTGTTGACATTGTATTGTGTCTTTATTCTTGAAATGTCATATTCTATTTTCGAATAGCATGATCAGGTCTGGAATATTGTCATATGGGAGGCATTATGATTGAACTAGTGGGCATCAGTGGGTAGCACACACGTGGGCACTTGACCCCTGTCAGGGCCTCACGTTTGTTACATGGAGGAGGGAGTCCCCTTTTTTGAAAATGTTTGGCCCCCTGCACCCTTAGATAGTCTAGACACGCGCCTGCACTGAGGAGATGTGTACTCAAAAGATGTTTGCGTTGCAAGGAGGGGGCTGTGCACACAGAAGAGCATATGCTGTGCAGTGTGTGTCCAGGGCGCAGCGTAAAGCGAAGCAGGAGGTAATCTAAACACATTCACAGAGTCAGATGAGACGTGTGCACATAGGCAAATAGGATGCATGTGATCATGTCTATCATGTGTGGCAGGTAAGTGTGTGTGGATATATCAGTAAATACAGGAAAAGTTCACGGTTTATTTCAATAGTGGATCCTTGGAACTAACAATTCCAAATATTGTTTGGTATTTTTGCTTTATTAGATAGATTTGGAGAAACAGAGTTGAAATGGGGCAAAGAGGGGAAGACATGCAGAAGAGAACTGACCCGGGCGGGATTCGAACCCGGGTCTGCTGCTATTTTACACGTATTTAGTTGGCTACTGGGCGTCCTGGTGCCATCCTTTTGTAGTAGCCTTTTGGGATGTTCAAAAAAATTGCTTCTTCAATCTTCACACACAGCTGCGACTTAAAGAGGAAGCGGCGAGCCCTGACGAGATATGGGGGCTCTGTGCTAATCACATCATGCATGTCCTGCTCAGATGACAGGACATTTTCCTTTTTCCTCTGTAACCCACCAGCGGAAAACTGCAGACTGCCTCTGGCAAAATGATGTGGAGACAGGCTCTCCTTTGGTGTGTGTGTTAACCCTCATCCTAACCACTGGGCTCATTTTGACCCTGGAGGTAAACTTTGTCATATCTCACAGGTGCTTATCTGCATCTTTTACAATTTGTCTTGACTTTGACAATAAAATGACCTCATGTAATTTGTTTTCTGGTTCCCTTTTAATTAGCACTTTTTAAAAATACAAATGTATCAGGGTCAATTTGACCCGAGTAAAATTCGCCCAATTCTGCCTATGCAGTTTTAATAGATGGAACTATTTACTGAGGTCATGATGGCCATGGGTCCTAATTTAAAGTATTACACACTATTAGGAGGGGCTACTTTATGCCAGCGCTAACCAGGGACCCGTCAGTCCATAATAACTAAGTTGGTAGGATGAGGGTTAACCACCATCATACCAACCTATTTTGAAGTGGGGTTGTATGACGTACTTATGCAAAGTTAGTCTGACTCTGTTCGCTTATAGAGATGGTGATCAGTGCATTCACTAAAAGGAGTTTGGGGGAGAGGCTGTAGCAGAAGTCAGCCTTGTTCGGTTGCAGAGGGGGCCAGAAGATATAAACATATATACATGCTTATCCAAAACCTAAATATCAGTTCAATTGTACACTAAACTGAGATTTTTTACCCTCGCTTTACAGCCGTTTAAATTTGTATCACTTCGACACTTAGCTGCTGGAGTCAGAGCTACTGCAGATTATTCAAGAGACACAAGAACACAAGAATAAACAGCTGTGTGGCGGCATACCAAAGCTGTGGAAAAAATCTAAGTTTGGTGTACAATTAAACGGATATTAAGGTTTTAGGTTAGCGTTCATATACGTGGAGAACATTTTTATTTATTCTGGCCCCCTCTGCAACAGCACAATGGTGACTTCTGGTACAGCGACATATCCCCTAAACTCCTTATAGTGACTGCACTGATCGCCACCTTCATAAGTTACACTAACTATGCCTAAGTACCTCACAACCCTTTTTTATTATTATTTAAGTCTCGGCTTCCCACTTGTGTTTCTTTGATACTTATACACTTTCTTTATTGCACTGTTGGAGGAGCCCAAGACTAAAGAATTTCATTGCCAGCGACTGCTCTGTAATTGTTGTGCATATGACAATAAAACCATCTTGAATCTTGAATGCAGAGTGTCTATGAACCTTAACCTGCTCTCTAACAGTGTGTGCAGTTGGAGACCAGATGTATACATGCATACACACTGTGATCGCAGCTCAGATAATCTATAGTGCAGCAAAGGGGAATTTCCTGAATACGCAGAACACCAAAATGTGTTGATTAGTTGAGAACAAACCTTTCAGTAAGATAAGACCAATCGTTAGCCTCATAGCATAATTGCCTAAATCATATTTACTCTACTTTTACTCTACATCTACATCTACTTTACCCTACTCTATAACCCTTAAAATATGACTTAGGCAATAATGCTATTAGGCTAACGAAAAGTAGATGTAGAGTAGATGTAGAATAGAGTAGATGTAGAGTAAATACAGTATGATTTTGGCAATTATGCTATGAGGCTAACACAATGTTGGTATGTGGGCTGCTTGTGAAAATCATGAAAAAAAATGTAACTAAAAATACAACTCCAATGCACAGCTAGATGTCTCAGATATTCTCCCATGCAGACTTTGAGAGTGATGCTGCAGTTTAATTTCAGCATCAGGAGGGGGCTGAAAATCTTCCAGACGCTTTTTTCCCCCTGACCACAGTCCCCATGACGTCTTAACACAGCCAGGCCAATGAGGCGGCTGCAGCCAGCCATGGGGTCTGAATCCTGGGTGTCATTTGCTGTTTTTCATTGGGTAAAAAAGATAAAAACCTCCACTTTGAAACCAATTGTGGACAGTCTTATCTCAGTGCGGCTATGACAATTGATGGTATTGTCCCTGTGTGTGTCTGGAGAGGATCACAGGTGGATCAGTTGTTCAAACAGAGCAGTTTAAATAATACTGTTTGTGTTGTGCAAGGACATCATTCCTCCCCTCATGGTGTATGTTAGTCCCATACCTAAATGACACTATTACTTCCTTTCTTTTGTCCAGGGGATACCCTGCGTTCCAATCCCCATACGTCCCTACTATTTAGTATGCCAGAAGAAGATTTAGGATGTCCCAATACATGCACGTCAATTGTAGTATGCTGAAAATACCTAGATGCCCCATTAACTCCAATTGCAATTTGGAGTATTCGTCTTTATTCTTGACATTTCTCGACATAACGAAAAAAAAAATCTTCTTTTTATCTGATTTGTTTTTCCTCTACCCCGGCCCTAAAACTCTTCTGTACTTTAGTGTATAGTGTAGGAAAAGGATAAAGTATGTGATTTGGAACGCAGGGTAAACACTGAACTACCTAAAGCCATTTCAGCTATGGAGGCTGGAACATTTGGCTAATGTTTCTGATAAGATACTTACTTATTTGAGCACTATAATTTTTTATTTTTTTTAAAGAGGACCTATGATGCTTTTTGACTTTTATGACCTATAAACGTTGTTATGATGATTCATAGTCATGCTTAACCATACTAAATTATCAAATAATGACTTACATGCATTTCGACGTATTCCCTGCTGACCGTCTGGGGTGTCTGTGCAGAGCACTAGACACTATTCTAGCCAGTCGAGAAGTCACGTGTTCAGAGCGGTCTAACCCTTTATAACCGTGTGACGTCGCATGTAACTTGGTGTCGTCACCACGCGGATGTTTCCATGTATAGTAATGCTGTCACTTCCTTGCTCGCGTCTGCCTCGCGCCCTTATAGGTCCATGCTCGCGCTTCCCGCCACTGAAAGTGTTCCGGAAGGAAGGTAACCAATCACAACGGAGTGCGGTTTACAGGAGGGGGCGGGGGGGAGCGGAGATTGCCGAAGCACAGGCGGAGGGAGCGGAGATTACCGAAGCACAGGCATGCTGGATCGCCAAAATAAGAGAAAGAGCTTCCCGAAAATCTACATAGTTTTTTGTGATGTGATTCGTGTCAGGTTGCTCTATAGCAGTGTAAAACAAGAAATTAAGACCAGAAAAGTAGTATAATAGGTCCTCTTTAAGATAACTTTTTGGGCATTTTTGCTTTATTAGACAGGAGAGACAGAGTTGAAATGGGGCAAAGAGGAGGGGACATGCAGATAACTGACCCTGGCGGGATTGGAGCCCGGGTCTGCTGCGGGCCATGGCACTGAGCTACGGGCGCCCCACTATAATTATTCTTAAGTGGCTAACAAATCGTACTGCTTTCAGAGAAAGACAAATTCCTTCAACATGTACACAACGTTCTAATTTGTAGACTTATTAATACAACCAAAACCATTTAACCTGGCTCTGGAGAAACATTTTAACAATATTGTTGTCCATTTTTAAATGGTCGTAGTTTCAAAGAGCTCTTGTAACTATGTATGGCCACGTTTGAGTATTCTAATGGTGGTCCCTCGGTTTTTTCCATTAGTTTTGTACAGACTAAACTCTTAAACAGTTTAATCCTATTATTAGAGTGTCCCTATGTGATTGATGACTTTGGTGGTCCCTTATGTAAGTGCCACTAGACGGTAGCAGCAATGCAAAATATCTTAATTTAGCATTACAATCTTCCTCTGGTAACACCATGAGGTTAATATATCTCCACATATTATGGAATACCATGACATGTAAGCACACAATCATGTCTCCCTCAGGATGAAGTGAAATAACGTTGTCCATCCCTCAACTTTTCATCCAGTGACATCTTCAGGGTCAGGAAATTCCACTATATGCATTAGCATTGAGCGCGGAGCACCACTTACATCCTTGTAAAAGATGCTAGCAGTATTTGAGTGCAGCAGCTTGAATACCATTTGAAAGGATGCAGGCCCTTAATTGTTTTAGAATTTATTTAATGTGTTATATATATATATATATATATATATATATATATATATATATATATATTACTTATCTTATTTGATCCTTTCGGACTTAATGCACCGTGGGTCAGAGAGAATTCATTTTTCGATTCCTCTGTATGTCTGGCACATTGGCCTAGTGCAGAAATTGACCATAAAGTTTGAATGGAAAGAAGCTGAATGTCCTGTTTTCATTATACTGCTGGAGAAAAAAGATTAGTGACTTGGTCCCACTTCCCCCTGTGTGTCCAGTTCTATTCCTCAGGGTTACTGTGAGGAGGTTTGGCGGGTCTACCAAAGATAGTCTCTAACACCCACTTGACTCTTTACCGACTCTAAAGAGAAGAGAGGAAGATTTAACTCGACTAAAACAAAATAATCCCCCTCCCCCCATAAAGATAATAATGAACTCATAAAAGGCCAACATCATGAGTCTTAAGGTATAGTAAAGGAGATTTGACTATTCGTAGAGGCCCTTGGTCTTGTATGATCCCGTTGGAGAAGGGGAAAAGCCCTCCATTGGCATTCATATTAAAATTCAGGTAACATTGACTTGACTGTGCTGCTCGGACTGCAGACAATCTCCTCTTCAGTTACCTTCTGTGCAGTGGAGATACCAACTGGTTATATAGGGAGAGAGAATGGTATTACATTTACAATTCACATTAATAGGTTTTTAATGCATTTCAACCTTTGGGAGACTCCATTAGGGCAGAGAGTGGGGCAGGGAACAGGAAGCTATAGTGGACTGTGTCATTAGAGGGGTTATCTCACCATGATATTTATAGGCTGCTTTTACATTCTCATGGTTAGAGGATGGAGAGGGGAATCCTGGAGATGGAGCGCATTTTTCTAAAGGAGCACAATGTCAACCACAGCCTTGTGTTCCCACATTTCTAAGATTTTTTTTTTATTTGATCAAATTTCGGCCCTATATGTTCCTGGAACTGGCGATTAGATTCAGGCATCACAGCTGGGTGGTTAGGGTTCAAGGTTAAGGGGACACGGAGAGGCTAGGATATGAGACAGACAGACAGACAGACAGACAGACAGACAGACAGACAGACAGACAGACAGACAGACAGAGTTTTAATTGGATGCATGTATGTTAGCCTGCAAGCTGCCACTCCTGCTAACTGTGTGTACAATACATGGTAGCGGCCTGCGGAGGCTTGAAATGAGCTCCTTCCCATTCGAGTGTGTGGTTGTTTGTTTTTGTCAGGGCGTGCTGTATCAAGGCCCCTGCTGCTGCTGATTGCGTAACAGTTTATTCTTGGTGAAATTTTGACAGACACAGGGCCCATTACCTCGTGCAATTCTCAATCTTCCATGAGCCAAAGTAGCCATGGTAACTGATGAAAACTTTCTCATGTTTTTGCAGTTGACACAAGCGCACCGGAAAAAATGTAGCTTGTCAATAATGCCTCCACCACATTTTAGATGTGGCCTAACGTTTTACCAGGGGCTCCTAATGATCTGGGCTGTGATTTGTCAGTGGGCTCAGACAGAATAATAAAGGTAGCGTTAACAGAAGCTAGCATTTGAAAGCTCCTTTATCAGCAGCAGCAGATCGTTTGCAGTGTAGATAGATAGATAGATGGATGGATGGATGGATGGATGGATGGATGGATGGATAGATAGATAGATGGATGGATGGATGGATGGCCAGTTTCCTGCTTTTCTTCCTGACTCGCAGGACTCAGAAAAACCATGGATCCACGCTCGCTGTTGTTGGCAACCGTCTCCAGGAAGTGTCTCCCCTCTGCTCGGCACTGCCCGCCTTTTTTTTTTCCTTCTGCTGTGCGTAAACAAGCTCTTTTATTCATTGTCTGGGCCCGGGAGGTGCTCTGGGGACACAGAGGGAGAGAGAGAGAGGGAGAGAGAGAGGGAGGGATAGAGAGAGAGAGAGGGAGTGTTGTGGTGAAGTCAGTATTCAGGAATGTGCTTGGGCAAGCCTTGGGTTGACACAGCCCAGATGACTGTGAGGGAATCCTTGGCAGAGGGAAGCCGGGGAACCCCATTCAACACCTCCAGCCCCTTTTGCCTATCTCCTTTCCTCTCTCTCTCTCTCTCTCTCTCGCTCTCTCTCTCTCTCTCCATTTCTCTGTCTATCTCTTTTTTTCCCATTCCCCCTCTCTGTTGCTTTCCCTTTTTCGTCTCTCTTGTCCTTTCCGTCAGTCCATCTTTGTCTCCAGTAGGGCTGCACAATATAGAAAAAATATATGTAATATCAACATCAAGCATTCTCCTGAAATGCTGACTCCACCTTTTAAGTGATCAATACATAATAAACAATAAAACCATGTTGTTGGAATGGAAATATTGCATTTAATTTTATAATTTTCAATGTATGCATGGGTAGTTTTTTTTTTACCGTATTGGGTCAATGATGGCAGTGAACTCAAGGCAGACGACATAAACACTGTAAGCCGTATATAAGGATTTTATTTATTAATTGCAATATTTAACTATGTTGTCTGCGCATATCGCAGGTGTTCCTGATATGGTGCAGCCCTAGTCTCACCTTGAGTCACAGCCAGCCTTGTCTGCCATTTATAAAAAAAAAAAAAAAAAAAAAAAAACCCTGAAGCAGCCAGTCCAGGGAGGCACAGGAATGGGGACAGGCCAACTGGCTTGCTAGTTCGCCAGTCCAGCCAACAGCCCCCCCCACCCTCAGAGGTCAACCGTGTCCAAAACCTGGACTCCCAAACACTTCTGACATGCAATTCACAATGACTCATGAGCTGTATACCCACACACAGGCTGAGGAAAATGGCCCATTCCATGGAGCTGTGTGCAGGGGTCAGTCTTCCCCATGAGGGATGGTTTTCTAACACACAATGCCAAAGTAACAATATTTAGCGCTCACTCCGCTAGCAGGTTTTGACTAGAGGAGGCGCTATCAAATCAAAGTGCTGGGCTTAATACCTTTTTTAAAAAACATCTGTGTTGTCTCATAGTCTAGTTTATACTGTACTAATCTGTTTGGCTCCAACTGGTTTTGTTACAAACTAGATTTAGACTGTTAATTCCACCTGGAACTATCAAACAACTGTAATTCATCCCCACTGGCAAAGATTACTTTTTTTTTCTGGCCACTAAAAAAAATTCCATTTTGAAGCGTTGGAATTATTTAAAAAAAAAGTTGTGATGAGAAAACATTTCTGTGTATGTCAATGATGGTGTGTCTGCACGTGTGTTGTTTGTGGTGGCTGCGAGGGGTTTTTGTTTTTGGAGGGAAGGAGGCTGCAAGCACATACGTCATGGCTCCTTCCTCCTTTCCAGCTCCTCTCTCTCTCCATTCTCTCTCTCTCTCTCTGTCCTTCTGTGTGTGTCTCTCTCTCTCTCTCTCTCTCCACACGCTCACGTTTGATCCTCGTGGCCCCAAACACGTGGAGACACACAAGGGTTTCCACCGCCTAAAGACAGGGAAAACCCTCTTCTTTTCCAATGAGAAATCCTGACAAAAACAACAACAGACTCCAGTGGCAGTGGACAAATGCACTAAATGCAAGTCAGATGTGTGTTTTGACTGGATGTTGATGGTAACGTTGGAACTGTTCAGCCCTTTGCTTTGCTTTGGACTGTGTGAGGCCCTGAAAAAAAATCTCAGTGACTAAGCACGCCTGACTGTTTCTCCTTGTGGGGACACTGACTGGTTTGAATGGTTCTATGTGTGTTTTGTACTCAACACTGCTGACACATTTGTGGGAGTTGTTGTGTTGTGTTGCTGGTGATCAAATCGGAGGGTGATTAGATGCCAAAAAGATTTCTAGCATTAATTGCCATTTGAATGACGGATGAAAAATCACTACTGATGTAAGAAAGAAAAAAGAGCAACTTGCTTTGTATTCCTGGGGTTGTTTTGGTTGGAGCTTACTGACACACTGATGGAAATGTGTGTGTGTGTGGGGGGGGGGGGGGGGGGGGGGGGTAGGGGCTGGTGCAGTGCTTTGCTGCGACTGAGAAATAATGTCCAACCATTTTAAGAGACTGAGCTGCAAAATGAATGTCAATGTCCACCATCACCACAGTTCCAAAAAAGAAAGAAGTGTTTTGCTGGACAAGCTCCGAAGGTGACCTTAATTCTTAAAGTCATTTCAGATAAGGTTCCCCACTATTGATTCTTTTCTTTGTGGGTTTTAAACTTGAAATGGCTTTTTGAATAGCTTGTTTTGTCCCGACTTATAATCCAACCTGGACGACTCAAGATTTCATTAACCAGCCGGAACCAATTAAAGTTTATCTTTTTTTTCTCTTGATAAATGACCTAAACAGTTGTTGCTGATTCCGGTTTTTCAAAATATCAACTATTCGGCCGATTTAGTCACCTCAGCACCATCTCTTGGTTTGTTTGCATGCATTTTTTAAGAACATCATACTGTATGTGAAGCAAAGTCTGGTATAGTTCACATTTAAAAAATGTTGTTTGTAAAGTACATGCCCACAGTGGCACCATATCATGTCTGGAATTAGATGGGGATTGTGAAATAGTTAGTAATGCACCTGGAAAACTTTAGAGCTCAAGCTATTGAAACGTTCTGTTTCTTTCAACGTATTTATGCAATTTATCGTGTCTTTCTGTCAAAAAATGCCCCAAATTCACTGCGTCTGTTCATATTTTCTTTTTATGACATTTAACTAACATCTCCGTGTTTTGGACGGTGGCAATTTGAATGGCAAACAATTAATCAAGAAAATAATGGATAGAATAAGCAATAATGAAAAAATGATGTGTTAATTAAATATGTTTTAACGCTCACAAGATTCAAGGATGAATGTGCATAGAAAACAGAAATTGTATTGAAAGGAAAATGATCAGACTAGAACCGAACCGATGCTAGTTTTGACAACTGAGATGTGTCACACAACGTCCACTTCATCAAAATATACACCGTGTCCCGTCTCCCAGGTGATTTGAAACCATTTGTGGGCTGAACAGCTGTGAGTTCAGCTAACCTTTTGCAGGAGCAGAAGATGAGCAATCATACAGGCGTCAAAGGCCTTGGGTTAGTGTTATGAACATCTGTGATGACAACTGAGCGTCTTTATGCAGCTGAGGCAACACTGTAGACCTGAAGCTACTCTAAAGACACTGGGCGAAACATTTCAAAACATCATAATTCCATAAAGGATCATTTGTCTCAACTAGTTCTCGACAGATGGGCCTATGGGTTTTTCAATGGCCGGTACCGATATTTAGCGAATGGGGAAAATGTAAAATTAGATAAGAGGAAATATGCTTTGTTTATTTCACTTGGTCTTCCCTGGTGTTGGTTTTCCTTAATGTTGCCATATAGGGACTTCTGGATTTTTCTTTCCAGACACCTGTGATTATTGAAAAAGAAAATAAGTATAGAATACAAGTTAAATATTTAGGTTCAAAATGAAGAAAAGGTTAACGTTGCTCCACGGCAGCCACACCGATGAGGCTGTCTGCAGTGTATGCACACATTATCTGTGTATTTCTTTAATCAGCCTTGGGAGCACATATATGGAGCGCTGCTGATTATCTCAAAATGCCAATAATTTGC
Source organism: Ammodytes dubius (assembly GCA_026122265.1). Classification (NCBI taxonomy): domain Eukaryota; kingdom Metazoa; phylum Chordata; class Actinopteri; order Uranoscopiformes; family Ammodytidae; genus Ammodytes; species Ammodytes dubius. The sequence continues at coordinate 25,019,746 of CM047519.1, read as the reverse complement.
CCGATTAACCGAAGCTCTATCTCTAGTCTCCACAGCACATCCTAGCCTTGGATTGCTCATGATTTAAGTCAGTAACAAAACAACAGCATATACTATGTCTCAGCTTGAAAACAACAGAGTTGCTGTTCTGCCTTTTTTCCATCAGCGCTGCCATGCCCCAAACCATTCTGCACAGCAATGTCCGGCTGAGTTAATAAAAGGTATTAATTGCTCTTTTTTTATTCTCCTCTCTCCTCCACCCTCTCGCCTGGCCTCGGTCCCACCATCCATCCCTTTACTACCGGCACGGTGTGACATCCACAGAGCTCCCAGCTGAAGAAGGTAAATATTGATTTTTCTAGTGAACTGTGATCCTCCTCCCTTCACTACCTGATTAAGTGTCTCGAGTCAGGATCTGTTTTTTCTCTTCCGTAAACCCAGGGCTAAACTTTGGGAGTGTATACAGTGTTCGTTCCACCCATGGACAAACACACACTCACCGATACTTTACTGTAAATAAAGGGAACGTAGCTGCTTATCAGTAGTTGGAAACTAATGGTTGTACAATCTTGCAGATCCTGCCGGCAAAAACATTGTTTTTTCAAGCACTGATCAATTTCTAGACTTTTGTCTAGTTTGCTCCCATAAAATAACTTCTTTCAAACTAATATAAATCAAATATCCAAAACTTACATTTAGGTGTTTTTTCAAATAAACCTTGTCTGTTTGTCTCTGTGTATTTCTCCCATACAACCATCTTTAACAGACATTTTCTCAGCATTAGTTTTTTTCAATACTCTAAACCAGAAATCTCAACTTCTTAAGACCTAAAGACCTATACATAGTATTTTTATTTATTTAGAGAAGACATTACAACATTACATGATATCTGAGTACATTTAGTACAAAGTAAATTTACCTTGTTAACCTGCAGTCTGGCAGTATAAGGGCTAACCTTGAGTCTTGTCGGTCAGAACCACAAATATAAAATGTACTGCCATGCATCAATGTTTTTGACGTGTATTTGTATTCGCATATTTCAGGGAAGTCGCTGTGGGAGCTGGTGGTGGAGCAGTTTGAAGACCTTCTAGTCAGGATCCTGTGCTAGCAGCCTGTGTGTCATTTGTAAGTATATGACTGAGCCTATTAAACACCTTTTTAACAGCTCTTTGGTTTTGATTTTGGAGCAGCTAGACACGATGACAGCACAGTAAGTTAAGTGGATTATCCCTGCGTTAAGAATCTCATGCTTTCTACTATTTAGTATGGTAGAAAAAAGATTTAGGATGTCCCAATTCTTGTTGCCAGATTTAGGATGGATAGAAGTACCCGAATGTCTACTACATCCGGCCAAGTTTTTAGTGTTGAAAACAGCATCCTATTTGGGAGATTCTGACCAAGAATCCAGCGCAAACCTGAAGTGACGTCACATCAACGGAGCCTCCACATGAAAACAAACGGGGATGCGACGGATATAAAAGCAAGAGGCAAGATCAAGGCGCAATGTTATGATGAAATAAATAAGTAAAAGTATGTCCTAATTGTAGCATACTGCATCCTAACTAGATTATTTTTATCGTCAGATGTAGTATGTAGAATAGAAAAAAGAAAGAGTATGGGATTCGGAACGCAGGGTGTGACGCTACATTTTGGTTCACTTCACAACCTGATACAGACCAGAGGAAACGACATGTGTGAAAGAGAACCCAAGCTAGTGTCAAAACCAAACAATGGATCGTTCTAAAAAACTGCTGTGAACCAAGGAAGCGACCTAGATCTATCGGGTGTGCGAGCATGTAACTCAGTATTTGACACACTAATATCCAACATCATATTAACACTTATATATAGGTCAGAAAAGACGGAACTATACAGTAGGTCCCCTTTCCACAAGCCAGTGGCCTTCATGTTATTCGTTCTTGATCTTGATTTTCAAATGTACCCCCAATGGGGATACCCTTGAGACCCTTATTGGACATTGGCCGGAACAATGCCACCAAAATAAGAGTTCTCCGTTAGCGTCAGGGCAGCTTTAATTATTCCCTGGTAAAAAGACTGCTCAAATACTGTAGTGGTCCCCCTTTCATGTGGAAACTTGTGTACAACAGGCTTTTCCACCAAGGTTTCAGTGGAGGGGAACAGGCAAGGGCACCCTATGCCAAAAATTGGGGGGAAAAATGAAACCATGAAACCAAACTTCCCCCGTGGTGCTGTGCCTCACACTGTGACCCTGCTAGCTGCCCGAGGGCGCTGAAGGTCAGGGAAGGGTGGAGTGGAGTGGTGGGGGGATCCTGACTGCATAATCACTTTTTTTCCATCTATTACAGCACGTCCCCAGAGTCTCTGCCATGGAATTGCTCTGTTGCTATTTCTAAAAGTAGGGGGAAAAAATTGTCTCTAAAAATGTACATGACACAATCTATCTCCTCTATTGCTGTTCCTTGTGTTGGCTTAGAGAGCAGCAGGCGTGGGTGGTAACGGCAGGACTTTTTGGAGTGTGGGCTCACACACTTTTCCCTCATGTAAATCAGGCTTTCCTTTTTACTTTAAATAGGTTGTTTACAGTGGAACACGGCCCCGACTGCTCCACTGCCGCGCAAAAAAACCTGAATGCTATTTCAATATCATGTCTTTTGCCTGGAGTATTTTTTAAACCCAGTAACTAGAGAGATGTTGTTTTCCTTGTGACCTGTGTAATTTATGACATATATCCTCGAGCAGCTTCTACCTGATCACATACAGCTTGCAGAGCTTGTCTGCTGATAAAAGAAAAATATTCCTATTTACCTTTTCTATTTGCTCACTATATGTCATCACCAGTACTTATGCAGGGAGTGGCTGCATTGGTGAACAGGAGTGAAAGATGAACCTCCATAGCTTTGGACGCATTTTGAATATATTCAAAATGAGATGATAAGACTCTCCTGCTTCCTTTGCATGACTCAAAGTCAAGATTATAATCAGATAAAACAAGGCAGTTTAAGCTATACTTTATTATGTATTTATAACACATTTCTAATGGGGAATTTAATTCACAACAACAATTCCTTGAGCTATATATCCTTAGCTGCTCCTAGATTATTTATTTTTATTTTTATTTTTATGTATGTATGTATTTTTCTGAAGCGACAAGCTGATCGCTATCCAACTCCCTTTTGGCAGTTGTGTATATAATACATACTGTTTAATACAGCAGGGCCACACAGAAAGTCACTCTAACCTCCTGCAACTTAGTTAATTTCCTCTCTTTTGCTTGAAGCTAGAGAAAAGAGGGTTGATCTCCCCACTACGTTAACTCAACAAGAAGTTTGTTTAATGTTATGGGAGGACGAGAGAGCACAGGAAGAGACTTGAAAAGTCAAGTGACTGCTGAATTGGATTTCAAGCCGCCTTTGTTGACTGTAGGCTACCAATTACAATAGGTTGACCTTAAGAGAGTTGTTTCATGCTGTTCAATTTGAGATTAATTAAAATGTGCTTTTACCAATTTTTGCTGTGCACAGTGTGATGAAAAACAAAACCTCTGGCCATCTGCTGTGGTGGGCATGTATCTCTGCTGTCAGTTACGTATGTGTGGAGCGGGAAGGGCAGTGTTTAAAGCTGTAATGAGATCAGTTTGGTGATGACACTTTTTATTTAAAGAAACACTGTGTAACGTATTAAGTCATTTATTAGCTAAAATCAATGTCCTCATTCATAAATATGTCCTCATTGGTGTAAAATCACCTCTGCCAATAATCTGAATTATCCTCCTGAGCGAGGAATTTCTTATATTTATATTATATTATGCACATTGAGTTCAATATGCACTCCCCATGTTAGCTCCTCGTCAGTGTGAAAGTAGTAGAGGTGGGTGCATTCAAACCCTTCTCTGAATGTGAAGTGTCTTTAAATCCTCCTTATAAGGGGGCTGCCATTGTTGCCCTCCAAATCTCAGCTCAGTCAGGGAGAGAGATTTAGTGTTTTTTTTCCAAATGATGTGGAATGATGAGCTATCGACCAGGGCCCAGGCTGCCATGACGTACTACGCTTTCCCCGTCTCAATGCCCTATACAGAGAATATAGAACCCTTTATCATTTGATAAGCCCCATCACATCAAGGAGAAGTAGATCCCACTTCATCTCTCCTCCTTTCTCTCTCTCTCTCTGCTGCTTTATATTGTCAAGTCATTTTGGTTTGTAAGTAATGGAAGCCCAAGTGTGAAGTTATTCCTGTGTGGCAGTGGGGAGCCCTTTCTAAAAGCTGTAGCCTCTATAAAGCAGCCAGGTATCATCTATGACACCATTGCAAAAAAACATTAGTGTTCAGGTTGTCATGATGAGGTGTTATTATCATGAATGGATATATCCTGTAAAGGTGCAGTCTTCACAAGCAATAATGGGGTGAGGCTCGTCACTTTGTGAAGAACTGCAGAGGAAAACAGTCCAACACTTTAAAAACAACATTCCTGCTAAAAATGTAATGACTTCACCATTTACAATCCATAATAGAATTAAAATATTAATAGAATCCTGATAAATCTCTGCACGTAAGGGGCAAGGTTCAAAATTAAAATGTAATGGCCATGACCTCAGGTGGCACTGCATAAAAAAGTACATGATTTTATAAAGGATATCGCTACATGGGCCATGGGTCAGAAAACCATTTTCGGTAAACGCAGTTCGTCGCTACATCCACAAACACAAGATAAGACTCTACCATGCAAAGTGAAAGCCAGACGTATATCAACAACATCCACACTTTCTGCAGACTTCTCTGGGCCTGGGCTCATCTGAGATGGACTGACACAAAGTGGAACAGTGTGCTGTGGTCTGATGACTTAGCAGCTGCCTCTCTCTTTCCAAATATAACATTTAGAGTTTGTTTCGGAGCAAGCCATCACTCAAGACATGTATATAATTGAGCTTCCTATGAGACTTGAGGGGTATAAAATGCTATGTGTTTTACTGTGTGTTCATTTAGGTGTTGGCTCTGTTTGAAGAGGGAGAGGAGACAGTCACCGCCTTTGTTGAGCCTGTTGTCATTCTCCTTATCCTCATCGCAAATGCTGTTATCGGGGTCTGGCAGGTGAGATTCACTCTGTGTCAACTATATAACACACACACACACACACACACACACACACACACACACACACACACACACACACATAGACACAGACACAGACGGATGGACGAGCAGACAGACGGACAGACAGACACATCTACACACACACACACACACCCCACAGGAAAGGGCGAGGCTATGTGCTTGAGAAATGTCTTCAAGTTTCTTATTTACATGACATATTAACATGACATATTTATTTTACATATTTACATTACACCTGCTTTTACATGCTGATTTGAATGTTTCACTTACTTTAAATATACTGGTCTTTGCTTTAGTGTATTGTGTTGGCTTTATTGCTACACCTGTTTTTAATTAGCTTGTGTACTCATTATTGTAAAGTGTCTTTGAGTACATTGAAAAGCGCTGTATAAAATAAATGTATTATTATCCAAAAATGGTATCCTGTTTACCAGCTACCAGGATGCACTCCCTTAAGTGTCTTTTTTTTTTTAAATCCCTTTCCTCTATTTTACATGACACCATATTAGAATAGGATCTTTATTTGTCACAGTGATAAAGTGCATCCAAACATATGTGCTACCACCTGTATGTCCAGACAGCACATTGCAATGTGACGAAGGCGCACCTGTATCTGTGCATCAAGTCAAAACATCAACAAACCAGGGACGCTTATGCAAAATGTTTTTCTCGTTCATTTGTGTTGAAGAGGAAACTGGATTTTTTTCGATGCCGGCATCAAAGATAAAGACCATCAACAATTTCCTTGCATATTTCTTTTCAAATATTGTAACAGAGAATAACATGTTAATGGACAATCCAAGTGATTCAAATACATGTATTAATGTATTGTCCATCATCATTTACCGATACATGAAATGCTCTCTTTCCCCACTTCTTCTCTCTGCACAGGAGCGGAATGCTGAGAATGCCATTGAGGCTCTGAAAGAATATGAACCAGAGATGGGAAAGGTGTACCGCATGAACCGCAAGGCCGTGCAGAGGATCAAGGCCAGGGACATTGTCCCAGGGGACGTGGTGGAAGTGGCAGGTAAATTCCTGCTTTTGTCTAGCTTCAGAGGACCAGCACGCATGCATGCTGTTACCGCTGCCAGCATTGAAACACACACACACACACACTGGCACGGCCCCTGTGCCACCCATTCATGAGTCTGGAAACACTTTTGGAATATATCTCAATCTAGATTACATAAGAGTCTTTTCCCTGGATGTGCAGGTGCCAAGGGCTGCTGCCCGTGTGTGAGTTTGCGTGTTGTGTGTGTGTGTGTGTGTTGTGTGTATGTGTGTGTGTGTGTACACGTACGAGGTTCTGGGTAAGTGGCTGTGGTCACCCCTCGTATTTAAAGCCCAGTTTAATTTTCCACAGCTTTCCCCCTCGACCGTTTCCGTTTGCTTTCCATGCTCTCAGTCTCACCACCTGGATGCTGCTGGGTGTTTGTCAGCTCCTCACTCACCCCCCCCCCCCCCCCCCCCGCCCTCCCCCCATGTTACATGCACATTCACACAACTTCGCCCTTGTGTGGGCAGCCTGGTCTAAAAATAGTTTTGTCACCACTCTGGGTTCCAGAACCTCTGTATAGGCCAGAGGCAATGTTGCGAGCAACACAGACAGACAGACAGACAGACAGACAGACAGAACAAGACGGATAAGTTCACCATCAACATGAACCCGCATTGGAGAGAGAAATCCTGGGCTTTGTATCGCAGAGGGCTCTGAGGTGTGTGTGTTGAAAAAGAATGGGAGAGCTCAGGATGTCAGTTCATTCATAATGGCAGCACGGAGAGAGGGACTGTACATGCTGATGCTGCGTGGTTTGACGCTATTCTATATCTGCACAAGCTTTAAAAAAAAAAGGTCACAAGCTCCTCTCAGAACTGTCAAAGAGTTTCCCCTTTGTTTTACAGAGAGAGTCTAGTTTACACGATTTGCATGCATGTGTGTGTGTGTGTGTGTGTGTGTGTGTGTGTGTGTGTTGTGTGTGTGTGTGTGTGGTGTGTGATTATGATTATGATTATGTGACAGGTAGCACATCTTTCTTTGGAATTCTGGGCTTGTTGCAGCCGGCGTGTCCTCGGTCACACATGCATGCGCGCACAGCCAAGACACAGACAAGCCCACACAAGTAGCGAGCACCGAAATGACTCCACTACCCCCCCCCCCCCCAACCCCCATCACCATACCCCCACCCACACTGTCACTGTCAACACCAACAGACAACGCCATGACAACGCTCCGTCACTCCATTCGGCTCATCAATTCCACGTTGAAGTTCGTGAAGGGTTTAGGTTTTAACGACACCTGTGATGACAGTGCGGCGCAGAGACGGTTATGACTGAAAATGAACCATCTGCTGTTTGAATAAGGGATTGGATGACTGCAGCTGCTAGTGGATCCATGTTGGTTGTCCCATTGTGGGGAAATGGAGGGGCCTACATCCATTTTCTGTTAAGTTTTTTGTTATTTTCTGTTGATAAATGAGTATTGATCCTTGCAACAAAAACAACTGGAAGAACATGACAGAAAGTAGACGGTAGAATAGTAGAACTTTGAAATGAACGAAAGGTGCAGTCAGCGATTCTGGAGAACGCTTGTCTTCAAAAATCTGTGAATATCTCCTCACGATCCGCTACCTGCCCGGACCGTGTGTGCGCTGAAAAATAATCTGGTGTTAATACACAGCCTAGTCTCTGTAAATTTGATATGTAAAGAAAGGGTACTGTATTTAAAGAAAGGGGCACACACCGTAGCTAGTAACATGCCTGTTTACAGAGCCTAGGCTATGTATTAACATTCAACACAACAAGCTTGTAAGGTTTATGATGATGAAGGTTTATATGAGCAGTTACATTTGTCTCTGTACATTACTTTATCATTGCCCCTAATGACCATAGAAGGTGACGATATCTTTGTTAGTAGTCTGACGAGATCGCTGAATTTAGGCCTACGTGTTAAACTCTGCTGAAGACGAGGCACTTACCCGATGCTGGGATGTTCTAAGTACAAATGCATTAACTGTCAAAAGTTTACATTTAGGAAGAGGTATGATGGTGGTGTTATGCACCCTGCTGCATTTTTGTAAAATATACACACTGATCCATTTAGCGCTTTGCACCGTCTGACATAATCTTGTTGCTAAGCAGTTTGAAACAGGGGTAAACAGCATGGGATAGGTGCTGCACACTCTTCTCCCTTCGAAAAATGTCTGTCAGGCTCTCTTCAAGCACACCCCTTTGACTGAAACATGCAGGGCTAGTGTGACAACGAAAAACAAGTCAATATTTTCCTTTCCTCCGTCCATTTCCCAGGCTTTCCTGTGCTGCAGATTAGCCTGCTGGTTTGTTCCATGGGAACTTGATGCTAGGGGGGGTAAAATAAACTCCATGGTATTGGAAAAGACCACTATGACCACCAAGTGCCTTTTGAGGAGAGGAACATAAATATATTTACTCAAGTTTCCACCGCTGCCTGCCCGTCTGCCTTCTTGTAGGTACATTACCAGCCATGCCAGCCGTGGTTACGACACAGTTGTGATTTTGCGCCTGCACTGGAACTTTCCTGGGTATTTAGAATGGAGTGGTCAGCTTGTCAGGAACTCCTAGAGGTTTAACACAGAACCTGAAGAGATGGAAACCTGCAACCAGCCTTTCACAGTAACCAGTCACGGTTTTACCACATGCGAATGACGACTGTTCGCCAGTATATTATGCAAGAAATGCAGACCTTATTTGGAGTCCATTCTTTTCCCAAGTTGAATAGGCCAAACCAATTATTTTGCCCATCTTTAGTTTACTAGCTTTTTGTCCTTTGACAGCCACCGTTGCTTTTGTAAATTCTCCGAATAGGACGGGTTAACATGAAGCGTTGCAATGTAGAACTTTCACCACTAGATGATGCCAAAATACTCCTTTTTAAAAGGATGCTTCTCTGTGCTCAAAGTGGCTGTATTAGAATTGAAATCTTGCTTCTAGCAGATGAAGAGTGTTTGTGGGTGGTGAGAAAGTGGAGGTTGGATCGGGATGCGGTAGTGTGTGGGTAGGACGTTTGAAAAGCCTCTGTGCCTTGTGCCCCAGCCAGTCCTGCTCAAGTGTTACCTGTAGCCCCAAGCCATCTCCCACACATAACGCGTTCTAAACTTCCCTCACCCACTCTTGTTCTCTCATAACCCATGGGTGTCCGACTTGAAAATGTTCAGAAATGCAAACAAAGCATGGGCTATTGAGCTACGTACAAAGTGGCAATATTCTCTGTCCCCTCTTCTTTTCTCTCCCTCTCTCTCTCCATCGCTGGAAAATAAGAAGAAGAATTGGTCCCCTGGAGTCACAGAACGTTCAGCAAAATGTCAAGTAGGAGATGATGGAGCTCCCAGAGAAAAATTGAGAGGGATCAAGAAAATGAGTCAGCTTGAGACCACTTTGAAAAGTTTTCCCTGTGAAGTGTGCTGCAGCGGAGGGCATTACTGCCTGTTGAGTGTCGCTCAGTACGTGGACGAGCAAAAGCAGAAATTCATGGAGAACCTTATGCGAGTTAAAAAGCCACGGTAGATTCACTGGCTCCTTGTTTTTGTTGCAATTTACTACTGAGAAAGCCCTGATGGCTTCATTAATGCAGACTCAAAGCAATGATCCGGCTACTTTCCCTTGTCTTTCATGCTGGACAGAAACAAGTGAAGAATATTACATCCGTCTGGAGTGTTCGATTGTGTGTGAGACTGATTTCCCACTCCTCCGCTCTGAGATCATGGTCGTTGACTACTATCAAAACAATACATTTATCACAAGCTAGCTCTGTGGTGCTATAATGAAAATATTCCCATTAAATGTTCATTGTCAGGCTCTGACAAATGGGAAGCCATAACGGGTTTTTGTTTTGGTGAATTAGATACTCAGAATGGTCCAGCTTTGAATTACGAGTTTAATATGCATGCTTAATAAGAAGCAGGCCGTTAAGACTGCGTCTGAGAAGATGAAATGCATTTGGTAGATTTAATTTAGGCATATCTGCAGTTTATGTCTGAAATATGTAATGAAGTGGTGAATCAGAGGAACAGCGTGAGAGCTGCAGAGAGTGAAATGGGAACCAAGGAGGGGGAAATAATTGGCCATTTTGAAACACTAATGGGACTTCATTGAGCTTATATTGAGCAGTTGTTTACCTGCGGTTGCAGGCTGAGCATTGAGCTAAATGGGCCCAAGGATTTATTGTTTTTAAACAGAGAGAGGTGTTCACCTGCAAGGCTTACACATACAAGTGGACTTTCCTGACGGGCTGACTCAATCCAGACCTACAGAGGTTATCCAAATTTATAAGATGTACATTTTATCCTATTCACTATCCTATTGTTTTTTTTAATCTGGTTGGCTCCTGTACCGTGCTCTACTGGTCATTTTAAACTATGCTAGCAAGGATTTCAATGGTGTTCTTTCGGTCGCTCAGTAGGCACACCCATGTGGTCTAGTCTAGTCAGAAGAATCTCTGAACCTATTGAATTGATTGCCATGAAATGAGATTGTGCAGAAATGCATTGTCCCCAGAGGATGAGTGATCATCTGTCTTTTCTCTGGTGTCTCAAGTAGTTGACATTACTGAGTGACATCTCTTGAGAATTATTTAATAGATTGGGGGCAGGATGGCCTAGAGGAAAGAGGGGTTGACCAGTAACCATGAGGTCTCTGGTTGGATCCCCGGCACCGGACAGGGGGGTGTTATTTGTAAAACTTACATCTACGGTGTCCAACATCTCTACCACTGTCTCCTTGAGCAAGGCACTTGACCTCAAACTGCTCCAGGGGCGCTGTACTATGGCTGACTATGGCCCTCCTCCGAAGTGTGGTAACTTGAGAGGGGATATTTGAAAAGACAAATTTCAATGTAACCCATTGACTAATAACTTAACTATTGCTGCCAAAGTTTGTTGCAGAAGTCACGACCCCACCCCGATTATCTGCTTGGCTGGTTCTTGGCCTAATATGTGTGTTACATTGCAGAAACCCAGAGGGTGGGGTCGGGGTCATCAGTCTGTTTGGGAACACCTGCGATCGTGTCTCTAATAGCATTAAGCCACGCCACTTCCATTCATGGGGGAGACACAGGGAAGGTGGATGCTCTGCTCTCCATGCTCCAACTCCTCAACTTTCTTTTCGTTGTCTATTTCCCACACAATATTGCATTGAGTATTTATCACTCATGCCTACACGCAAACAACTGATTCACGCAAATAACTGATTCTCACACCACATTGCATTTTGAGTTTTAATTATTGTTAATGAATTCATCCTTTTGCCTGGACTCCCTCTGGCGTTTTAGTTTGTTGTCATGCTTTTGAGCCAGTCATGACATGAAGTGGGGGCTCGTCCGGGATCTGAAGCTCTCGCACCAAAAGCTAGAATCATACCCATAAACGAGGTCTCTACTAGAGGATAAACATTAATGACTGCTGATCTTCAGACTTTACTTCTATCGCAATCAGCAGGTCAAACTTTTCACTTATTCAGTGAAAAAACTTACTTACTTACTTTATCTACTAGACAGATTTCAATCTGGAGAGACTTAATGAACCAGAGGTTTAAAGAATGAACAGTGATTTTATTGAATGTGCAAAATCAGAAAGGTCTTTGGCGATTAGGCCCCATCGTGAAATGAAATCATCTGCAGGAGGTATTGAAGCCATGGGCTGTACAGAATACCCCCCAATGGAGCCTGGACACTGGTGGTGATGGAAGCTGAGGTTTGGATGATCATGATGATGATGATGATGATGATGTGATGGGAGGAGGATGGGGTGGAGGAGGGTTGCATCGGAGCTAGAATGACAACTGACAGCCATAAGGAGGAAGATTTTTAAACTTTGACAGGAGCCCGGGATGAATGTGATAGGTTGAAGCTAATAGAGTGGATGCCCACATGCTTTAAACAGGCCGGGAAGAATGAGTGAATGACTGAGGGAGGAGTCTGAATACGAGGTGCAGAATACCAGTCTTCCTTATAGAACTTTCGCTAAGCTTCATTTGTCAGAACATCTTATGTTCATGAATCCCAGATGATGTTTTTGAATTATTTTTCTGAGCCCCTGACTTTTCGTTTGAGTGAAGTGTCTCAATAACTATTGGAAGGATTGCTGTGAAATTTGCTGCAGATATTTAAAATCCATCGAAGTATTGTATTGTGAGAATGTGATGACCATCCATTATCGTCAGGTCCAAATTATGTTTTGTTCAAAATCCCTGCAGAACTAAAGACATTTTCACATTCTTATCCGTACTTTGTGCTAAGTGGTGATTTACAAATGTTAGCATGCTAACATGCCAAACCAACATGGTGAACATGGCCAACATAGAACCTGCTAAACATCCAATGTTAGAATTGGTAGTTTCCAGGACTGGTCTGTACTGGACTGGTGTTAGCACCACTTCGCCTAAGTAAGGCTGACAGAACTTTTTTAGTTTTTCTAATATTTGAATGTTAATTTTTGGTAATCCATGCCTTTCTTTGTTTTAGTTGGTGACAAGGTGCCTGCTGACATCAGAGTGACCTGTATTAAATCCACCACCCTGCGAGTGGACCAGTCTATCCTCACAGGTATTTTCCCTTCTAATCATACACCAAACAATCCTGCTTCAAAACTATCATATAATTCGTTTTTCAAGTATTCTCCCTTGCATCTTTTTATGCATGAACTTAGAAGACTTGAGGTTAGAAGCATTCCTCAAGTCTTTATGCTGTGACTGTAACTTTGTTTGGCTGTGTGCTGCCACTGTGGAAACATCTCATATTTTATACCTGTTGCACTTACAGATCTAAACCTGTACAACTGTCTGTAAAAATCTTTTCTTTAGGGAGTCTGTGTCCATCATCAAACAACGGACCCTGTTCCTGACCCCAGAGCTGTCAACCAAGACAAAAAGAACATGCTGTTTTCTGTAAGCACATCAACATGCAGATTGCTCAGTCATATGTTTCCTCTACCCTATCAAGGATATAGACAAAGCAATACAACCATGACTTCTAGTCACATTTAGTATAGTGCAATTTATTGAAAGGCTATCACTGTTTATGAGTCGATTATGGATTTGATGGAAACTCTCTTCTCTGTTTGGCTTGTTTTTTAAATGATATTATTATATTGTATCTTTATATTTTTTTAAATGACTATCTTTTTCTCCTCAGGGCACAAACATTGCCGCGGGTCGCGCCATCGGTGTCGTCGTGGCTACCGGCGTCGCCACGGAGATCGGTAAGATCCGTAACCAGATGGCGGCTACGGAGCAAGAGAAGACGCCGCTGCAGCAGAAGCTGGATGAGTTCAGCCAGCAGCTCTCCAAGGTCATCTCGCTCATCTGCGTGGCCGTGTGGGTCATCAACATCGGGCACTTCGGAGACCCCGTGCACGGAGGCTCCTATGTCAAGGGAGCCATTTACTACTTTAAGATCGCAGTTGCCCTGGCCGTAGCCGCCATCCCCGAGGGCCTGCCCGCCGTCATCACCACCTGCCTGGCCCTGGGCACGCGCCGCATGGCCAAGAAGAACGCCATCGTCCGCAGCCTGCCCTCTGTGGAGACCCTGGGCTGCACCTCTGTCATCTGCTCCGACAAGACGGGCACCCTCACCACCAACCAGATGTCCGTATGCAGAGTAAGTGGCACAATCAGGTAAACGTAAAAAAAAGTGTTGTGTATGAAAGTGAGGATTTGACTGCTCCTCATACAGTTCAGCCTTTATAGACCAGGGGCCGGTTTCCCAAAGCCTTCTTAGAGCCTTCTTAACGCTACGTCATTCGTAACCCCTACGTAGAGTTCCTACTTAACTTTTCGCCTGTTTCCCGAAACGTTCTTTGCTACGAATCTCTTTCGTACGTCATACGTTGGTAAGGTTGGTCTGGAGCGCCCTCAGAGCCTTCTTAGCTCTACCGTATGGATGTTTCAGCTCTCACTTGTGTCATTTAACTAATAAATCTGACTGTATTTCATATCAAACGGACACAGCGATGACTGTATTTAATAACAAACTGTTAAAAACGATCCAACTGTATAGTGTATATCACGTATATTTAAAGTAGGCTTAGGCTATTATATATTTTAGCAGAATACCATTAACTCTGATTCACAAAGTGTTCAAAATATATGAACAAGTAGCCTACTTTTTAGTCTAACTGACTTGACTATCAGCATTAACTGAATGGATGCGATGTCCGTCAATATGAAAATACCAATACGTGATACACTATAGCCTACAGTCGGATCGTTTTTATCAGTTTGTTATTAAATAGGCTACAGTCATCGCTGTATCCCTGTGATATGAAATACAGTCAGATTTATAAGTTTAATGACACAAGTGAAAGTCCCTGCGATCGCTGTGGCATCGCCAGAGATACAAACCCCCACATTTCCTTCTGTAAAGCACCATGCGTAAACGGACACGAGTGACATCCCTGTTGCGCATGGAACTGCCACAAGTCATTCATGATGAAAATAATTGCTGTAAACAATCTTCATCTCCTCCGCTGTTTCTATATTTTCTATATCTTTTTTTAAATTGGTATAGGCTATGGTAGTATGTTCGACATGGTTAACACTAGAACCTCCGCACTGTGTTCCACACCGGCTCTCAGCTGTCAGCTGAGCCCGGGCAGAGTGCGTCGGATCCTCCGCCTCAAAACATGTAAACGTGCGAAAAAATGAATAAATAATCAATTAGAGCTTACCTTAAAATAAGTGTGCCATGTTACTGTTTATTGTATTTAGGATTTTAGCTCATTTGGACGCTGTTTGGGCCGTCTGTTTTTATTTATATAGGCTATTGGCGATATTATATCTACTTTCAGTTTCATTACTGACCCACCAAGTAACGTGATTAGTGTTCTTAAAGATACTTAGATTATAAAACAAGAGTTCCAAAACACAGATGATGATTCAACAAACTAATTCATGACTTTATATTACACTAGAAATGCACGGGTAGATTTGATTAGACAGCATACAGATGCAGCTGCGCATGAAATGAGCAGGAAATGGATAATCGAACTCGGAGCAACCGATTTCAGCAGTGTACGAACGACGTAAGGAGTGCTTCTCCTAAGACACGGTTCGGGAACCACGACTACAGAGGTAAACAACTTTGGTAAGTCATAACGTAGGAGTCTTCGTAGGAGTCTTCGTAGCGCTAAGAGATGACGTTATCGGGAAACCGGCCCCAACACATTACTGCATTCCATAAGGGGAGACACTGCAGGTGAATAGGGTTACGATTGCAACTTATATATATCTTCAAGACACTTTGCCAGTGGATAACTTACATTTAAACAATTATTATTTTGTATTAAAATTATTTAGAAATGTTTGAAAACATATGAAAATGTGGAAATAAAACATTTAAAAAAATTACATTTAAAAAAAAAATCTACACATTGGATAAGGACAGAAATATACTGTACATACAGTACATATTTTAGTTGGAGACATTACTGTCAAGGCCTCACTTTAAAGTCACTTTGAGTAAAAAGTGGCATAACTCACCCCACTCTTCCCTATTTGTTTCCAAAATGTCAACAGATTCTGGATACAGCCTTACAAATCTTACAAATGCATTTTCAGCATGTGTTTAAGATGGAAATGTATCATAAATTAGACAATTAACAACCTATGAACAGACTGTTCTGTAATAATCTTCAGAAAAGAGATAATGGCTGTTAAAGATGGTTGTTTAGGAGAAATATTCAGACGCAAACCAACAAGAGTTAGTCAATTAAACATCTTAATTTACATTTTGGACCTTTTTATTCATACTAGTATGAAAGAAGAAATGTGATGGACGCAAAATAGACAAATAATCTCAAATTTGACCAGTGCTTGAAAAAGAACATGTTTTTGCCAGCTGTGTCTCACTTAAAACTGAATTGATTCTGAGCAGAAACTGGATCCTAAGTACTTCATTTTCAAAATCCTGTCATTTGATTGACACTTCTCCAGAGAATTTCCCTGTACAATTTTTTTCCTGTTATCCATACACTAGTTTTTTTCCCCTTCTCTCTTTTTCTCTTTTGCAAGTAGGGCTTGAAAAGGAATGGAAAATCCTTGTGGCGTTGTAATGTTTACCTCCACTTGACAGGTTCCTGATAGCTAGTGGAGTAGTACAGGCCGGCATGACCCAGCAGCACCCACGGCTACAATGTATCACCAGATCAGCTCACACATAACACAGAGTAGCTTTTCAAAATATCACATGGCCTTAATAAAACACAATACTAGCTACCCGTATCCTGCACTGTCCTGTAGGCTTTACTGTATAATTGGTCTATGTATAACATCAGACAACACTGAAAGATCTTATCCACGACTATTCATGAGTTATTTCTCTCTATAAGCACATAGCCTCACCCTTTCCTTTGTTTGTGTGTGTGTGTGTGTGGGGGGGGGGGGGCGCTTGCTAGTCTTTGCTCTCAGCACAGAGTAAATGCCATCACTGCTGTTTGTCTTGGCTCCTGTTCAGGGCTCCAGCCACACACCACACACACACCTATTCACAGCAAACTCTTGTCCTTTCGTCCTCCATCTTACCCCTAGCTAATAACCAGAGAGGTTGTGCCCGCTATGAGTATATTTAGAACATTTTGGAGTTCATGCATTTACTTTTAGAATCTAGACACTTGTAATTAGGTATGTATTGATCACAGAGTATCGATTTTAAGTATCTATCTACAGAACGGTACATTACAATCTAGGAAAAACGTGCCCAAATAAACCCTGTGGTTAAATTATTATTCAGAAGAGACAGACGCAATCCAAACAGGACATTTAGGCCTACATCAGTTCACCCAAACCGCAACACAGGCAGCACGGTTATGTGCCACATTATCCGATGTCTCACATTCCCCCGTCCTCCCCTACTATCTATGCCCGTGACACAGACGTGGCCATTAGCAGTTTAAAACACGGCACGGGCTAACGTGCTGCAATGTTTGGCCGTGCGCAGTTACTGATCCTGGGTCAGCCACAACGTTAGAGTGACTGTAGTGCAAAGCCGGTGGGATGTACGGGGCAGATCATTCTGCACATGCGTTAATTACGTTAAAAAAATGTAAGCATTAATTCCAGAAATTAATCACCCTGCGTTAACGTGTTAATTTTGACAGCCCTAATCACTAGCTGTCTTTTACTCAGACTATCGTGCTGATTATGATGTACGGTCAGTTCCATTAGGATCCATTCAGGTTTTAAACACACTAACACCAAAACTTTAGACCCTTAAAAGTCCTGAAGCAATAGGACTGTGACCCGGTCAAGCTCCGGTTCCAGGTCAGATCTTATTTCTTCTTCTTGATTGTTTTTGGAGCTGAAAGATGGTGAGCAAATTTAAACAACGGGATGGAGCCTGGTTGGGCTTAGGTGAGCTGAGAGCAGCATTTGGCTGAACGTGATATAGCCTGAGACACCTGTCAATCAATTGAAAAACACACACACCCTCCCCTCCCTAAGACAATAAGGACTTTTGGCTGTAAAATCCCACTGTATATAGTGTCTCGTCTATGTGCTGTTGGTTAGAGTTGTGATGGATGCACTTTACTAATGTGATGTTGGTGTTATATGTACACAGTATGTGTAATGTAACCTGTAGCAGATACCACCATCATGTACCGAGCACAATTACCACCAGCCCTGGTTGTGTGGCAAATACAATTCCATTCTATTTGATTCTATTCCTACCATAGCACTTTTAATAGCAAACCTACAGGATTTAACTATTGCTGAACAAGGGTTTCAAAAGACAATGAAAACTTGTTTTTTTCAAAGCCATCTATCTTTGATATTCAACCCTAGTTCATGTGAGAAGCTGATTGCCCTGCAGACTGCACATACAGTATTGCCTCGACTATGTAGTTAGGAGAAAGAAATTACCATCCTTGTCACTGAGTGAGCATTTGTACTATCTGGGTGGATGTTCAAAATGGAGTCGGAGCACTGAGCATTTCCCCGTATACAGCAGTCCCCTTGTTCTGATGACGTTTGGTGTCCATGTGATTTAGTGCGTAGCAACAGGGAGTTCCCTCTAGCAGGAGGGGGAGGGAGGGAGGCGGAGGAGGAGTATCTCACTGCAACAACCCTCCCGGACAGAGAAAAAAAAGAAAACAAGGCCGGCCCGAGGCTGGCAAATATTAACCTTCAGTTTGCCACCTACACTGCTTGGCCTGCTGCTCTCAGCTCTCTGGTTGGGACATAATGGGGCACATGCACACTCATCAACTCAAATCAACCTTTATTTATACTCAAAGGACACTGAGATTTCCCTCAGTGATGGCAAGTTAAAAGTATATACAAAAAAATTATATCCTTAATCCAAATAATAAAAAGACAAGATGTAATCAAACATGGGGGAAATGAAGGGGGAAAAATGCTAAAACTGTCATTACAAAGACAACTCAAACTTCCACTGTGCAGTTTTATTTATTTATAATAAATAGAGATAATAACTAATGCAACTAGCGCATGCTCAACTCGTCAATCGTCATGTTTTGTTGTACTACAGTATGTATGCATGGGCCACCGAGGCTGCCCTGGTTTTATGTTTTTTCTGTGTGTCTAGGCCTGAAATGTCCACATGAATGTTTGCCCAGGCTTATCCGTCTGTGCCTATTCTTGGACTGGTGTCTCTCCAGCCAGTGGCCCTGTTAGCACCATGTGTCAACTCTTTGCCTCGGGGGTATCCCCGTATCCGCAGGATTTCCCGGGATTTCCCTCTGTGTCTTGTCTGCATGTGCTTCCCTTTTCCCTTTACCCTTCTCTTATGCACGCACGCACGCACACACACACACACGCACAAGCACACACACTTACTCGCACATACACAATCACACGCACACACACATGCATGCATGCATGCACGCACGCACGCACGCACGCACACACGCAAATTGTTACTAGCCATTTTCTTACAAGCTTAGAAGGAAGTGAGTAGAACAACATGAAATGATGCCAGACATGGATCACACTGTGCCTTGTTTCCTTGGAGACCACAGCGGATCAGATTGTGAGGAACAACCCTCTTTTAAACTCCTGACTTGTGTGTGTGTGTGTGTGTGTGTGTGTGTGTGTGTGTGTGTGTGTTGAATTCAACCGCGAGTCATTGTTGTTGATTGGTTATAAGGGTCTGGGAGGGAACAGAGAGTGAGCATGATGACATTTGTGGAATAAAAAATAGATCGGAAGAGGGAAGTTATTTAAAAGTTCCTGAAAGGGATAGAACATCAACAAAGTAAAAAAGTCATAAGAAAAAAAGCTATAGGAAATAACTGGGCAGACCTGTATTCTAGTGAAATGTCATGATATCTTTTTAAAATAGTTGAGACTCCAACTAGTAACCTGTTGTACCTATTGTAGATCTTGTTCAGAGTAACTTATACTGAGTCACAGTTGACTTGGCGACACCCACGGTTCCTGGTTGCTGTTAGCACAATTTACAGCGAACACTCCTTTGGCAGCCACTTTGTGGGAAGTACAACAGAAGAGCAGCGGGTGAATTTACTAGCCAAACAGATTCCCATTGTTTAAATAAGGAATAATTGGCCTTTTTCCATCACGTTATGAGTGCGAGTAGTTTCCCACACACACACGACAGCAGGACACAGGGAAGTTGTTTGACTACCTATTGCATTATTGGAAAACTGCTGTAGTTAAAAAAGCATGTCTCTTTTTGTAGAAGAAATTTCAATAAACAATGGCCGTCAATGCTATACTTTGTAAAAGACATATTGCGTTTCCATCGGCCTCACAAAAAAAACATGTTTTTACAGAGGCTCATGAGAATACTTTAGATTTAAATGCAGGAAACCCGTTAAGGTCACTTTTTAGTTTAGCGTATACAGCTCTGATACAGTGAAGCTGATGTAAACAAGATAAACAGTAACACTGGGTTTCATGCATGTATAGTTTAGCTCTGAATCCCTTGAGCATAGGAATGCAATTTGAATGTGGAACCTCACCACTCACAATGCAAACCACTACAGTACACTGTATAAGAGGTCAGAACACAGAACCTTATAACCTCGTCATTTTCCAGCCGTTGCTGGAAAAAAGCAGACGTACATAGTTAAAAAAGAAGATCTGATTTACATGGAATCTTAGGGATTGAAGGTGCAGAATGTTAGAAAGTATAGGCATGTGTGTTCAGAACACACTTATTCACAACTATGTCTTAATTAGTTCAGTGCCTTTCCTGTGGAAATGCCCCTGTTGAAGAAGAAGAAGTACCATAGAATAGAATAAAAAAAAATACATCTTCACCTCATCACTTGATATTGTGGAAAGACTTGAGGCAGTGGTGGATGATGCCAATCTTTAGTAGCTAGCTTATTTTCCTTGAAGGCCAACATAGTTAATGTAAACTCTCCCACGGAGGGGTTAGCAAGGGAGCGTTGCAATCTAGAACATTGACCACTAGATGATGCCACAATACACTGATATTACACACTGTACTTTTAAAACCTTTAACAGACTTACATGTGATATGGTGAAGTGAATAGTGAATCGTGCCACTCTTTATTGAAGCATTGTTAATGGCAAAAATTACAAATGCTATAATCTCATGGAGGCTATAATCATGATTCAGTGTGACAGTTATTTATAACTGACTTTCATCTTGTCCAGACAAGACTAAATGCAGTAAGCCCTGCCGCAGAGAGTTGCTAGGGAATAATTACTCCATTAAAAAGGCCAAAACGTACCTTTTTAGACTTGCTTGAAGTCTGCTATCGATTCTGTGTTCCATTTTTCACCTTTAGTAGCTGCTTGTAGCCAGACAAGTATCAACCAAACGGCTGCTTCATTAATTCTTCAATCATTCAAATGTAATTGAGTCTCAAATTGAGTCTAGCCAGGTTCATAGAGTGTGTTGTGTGGTGTGTGTGTTGTGTGTGTGTGTGTGTGTGTGTGTGTGTGTGTGTGTGTGTGTGTGTGTGTGTGTGTGTGTGTGTGTGTCGTGGTGTGTGTGTGTGTGTGTTGCGTGTGCGTGTGCTGTGCTCGTGCGTGTGCAGTGTGTGTCAACTGCCAGCTGAACTCTAACTGTCAAGTTATTAAAAAAATCTGAATTTTATAAAGGAACGGAGATCAGAGGCGCCCCATTTAGCCTTTTGGAAATGTATGCATGTCATTTGGACTGTGAGTGATGGTGTACTGTACAGAACCTCATTTTTTATAAAACCCCAAGACAAAACTCTTGGTGATTGTTTTTATGGATGTGTTAGTTTTACACCTGGAGCTATACCTTTTCTGGGGTTATTTCGGTGAGAAGACTTCTGACAAACCAAATCTCCCTGGACAGCTCTGGGACTCCCACTCTTTGTCCTATACTTTTTTATGACTATTGTCTTGTTTTTCAGCAGCTCACCGGAGTGTGTATGAAGCATAACATCCAGACATGTGAGCAGTGCACCTCCCATGAGGCCTGTGTCTGTAGGAATCACAAAGAGACAGAAATAGAAAGAAAATAAAGAAAAAACTGTCAAAATGACAGAGCCGGATGCACACACTTTCCCTGCATTCCAATCCCCATACTTCCCTACTATTTAGTATGCCAGAAAAAGATTTAGGATGTCCCAATATATGCACGTTAATTGTAGCATGCTGAAAATACATAAATGCCTCTCTAACTCCAATAGCATTTTGGAGTATTCCTCTTTATTCTTGACATTTCTCGACATAATGAAAAATGTCCTGCTGCTTCGTATTAACATAAGATGCAGCCTTCACTGGTTTTTTGAAGGGTATTTTGCTACAACCTGAATTGGAAACCATGGCAGTTAAATCACTTTTGGCAATCTGACAAGTTCAAGTACTATATCAACACTGCAATTCCCGACAACGAAAGGTGTTATATTACCTCTATGGGAGCACGCACAAGGACATGCCCACACTCACGGCTGCCCATTCAAAGTATTTTTTTCTTACGGTGAAACATTCGCTTATATCTTTTTCATCCTGATTTTTAATCTTACACCATTAACATGGGACAATGTAAAATAGTCCCACCGTACTAATGAAAAGGTCAATTCATTCTGCAGTCTTACTCACTGCAGTACACTCACTCAACTCACAACTACTGTCTCTGTTTGTTTCCCTTTCTCCTCTGCAGATGTTCGTTGCAGACAAGGTGGAAGACTCCAGCTGCACCCTTCACGAGTTCTCTATTACTGGCTCTACGTATGCCCCCGAGGGACAAATGTGAGTTTCTTAGCCTTTATTTATACAGGTAAATCCCATTGAGACCGGAGACTCTTTTGCAAGGGAGACCTGTTCCCATTTACACGTAACCATTCACACACATATTCATACACCCATAGCAGGCTAACTATCGACATTCACACGGGGCAAGGTGGGTGAAGTGTCTTGCCACAACAACCATGACAACCGCCAACCCTTTGATCATTAGCCGGCCAGCTCTACCACCTGAGCCACAGTCGCCCCAACAGTTGGCACAGTTTCAACATGTGTTGGGGTGGTAGGATGGCCTAGAGGTAAGGTGGCCGACCAGTAACCATGAGGTCGCTGGTTTGATCCCCGGCACCGGACAGGAGGGTGTTGTAAAACTAGCAGAGGCTGGTATTGTGTCTACGATGCCCACCATCTCTACCATTGTGTCCTTGAGCAAGACACTTGACCCCAAAACTGCTCCAGGGGCGCTCTACTGCGGCTGACCCTGCGCTCTGACCCCCTCCGAAGTGTGGTAACTTGAGAGGGGATATGACAAAGACAAATTTCAATGTGCCTCGTGTACAACTGACAAATAAAGATAACTTAACTTAACTAATTTTTTTACAACTTCTTATTGGGGGGGGGGGGACTCTATCTGCCCTATAACCATTCCACTGGATAAAAAAAAAAGTCCATCCTTTCAAGTTTTTTTTTTTTTTACCAAAGCATTTTTTATCTAAACTTAAATTGAATTCACTTCACCATAGATAAGATTTGGTCGAGCAAACTATGATGTGGCTTGTGATTAGTTTTTTTACTGCAGCCAGCGCTCACGATCACATAACAAGGCTTTATTCGTTGCCACGGCAATTTCAGAGATGAGTAGGGAAATAGTCAGTGATCATCTATGCACATTGTAGTAATATGTGCATAGTACCTATCTTACTTTTATCTTACTAAATCATGTGCTTTGGCAATGACTTCACGATATGATACACATAGGCAAGGCAAGGCAAGGCAAGGCAATTTTATTTATAGAGCACATTTCAGGCACAGGGCCACTCAAGGTGCTTCACAGGGTTAAAATCAAATAAAGAATACAAATACAAAAAAAAAAAGGAACAAATTTAAAACATGGATAAAAATACAACATTTAAATAAAATAATTAAAACATTTTACCATAAAAAGAAAAAGAAAATAAAAGAAATTACAGGTTAAAAGGGAAACAAGAACGTTTTGAGACCCGATTTAAAAGAGCTGAGAGTCTCAGCGGACCTCAGACTCTCTGGCAGTCCACATACACGATACATGGGTCACAAAATCACCATACATCTACAGGAGTGGAGGTTGTAGTTCACGACCCGTTTAAAATGCAATTTTTTTGATTTGTTTTTCAAAATATCGATTTTTGAAGCTGGAAAATTCAGGGAAAAAAAATATCACCACATCTTTGTCATATACTGATATTTCAGCACAGCCCTTGGGAATGGAGGTAGGTGGCTAGTCATTAGGTAGGAAGCTTGTGCACTTGGTTGCGTATACATGTTGTTTATTTTTGCTGTTGGGTGAGAACAGCATTCTGACTCTGCATGAACCTGTCCATTTCATAACAGCAGAAGTGTGGGTTATTGTGTGGGAGCTTCGCTAGCAACGGGATCCATGGTTGTCAAGCAATCAGCAGTGCTTGTCAGTAACACACACACACACACACACACACACACACACACACACACACACACACACCACACACACACACACACACACACACACAGTGTGTTTACTACTGAACAACCACTGTTTCTTCAGTTAACCAACTGAATTTCTTATCCACTGTGTGTGTGTGTGTGTGTTTTCTTTTCCAGACTGAAAGGAGACAAGCCCGTCCAGTGTGGAGATTATGATGGACTTTTGGAGTTGGCTACTGTGTGCGCCTTGTGCAATGATTCTTCACTGGACTACAATGAGGTTATTAACATACACACACACACACCCTACACCCTAAATAAAACCCTCTATTCTTGCCTTCTTGGCTAATTTTACTCTGATGTATTCTCTGTTTTCTCTGGTTTGGATTGCTTTTTCTCACCTCTTTGCCATCACCATGGTATCATGGTAATAGGCTGAGGAGAAGGGCCTAGGGAGAAGTCTGTTCTCATCACTCATCCCCAGACTAACTGTGTCTGATCTCCTAAATGGTGGTTTTACCAGCAGTTTTGTGCGTTTCTGATTAAACAGCCTTTGGAGTGAGATTCAAATGGGAAAAACTGGGGAGATGCAGAGGAGCAGAGTGCTAGAGGGGTAGCTAGGCGTTTTATTGCTGTTAATGCTCAGTCAAAAAAGAAGAAAAATAATATGTGGTACACCATTACTGCTTCACCTCACCTGCTCCACCTCACAGCTGGTGAGGGCACACACTTAACAAAAATCACTTTGCATGTCTGACTCAACGTGGAGGTGAGTGACAGACACATCTGCTCTGGAATCATTCTTGTGTCATTTTCAAGAGGATTATTCACATAAAGATGGAGTCAGCCATTCTGGAGAACACTTGTTATCTCTTGAATATCTCTTCACTATTTGTATCTTTCTGTACTGTGTGTGTGCACTGAACAAAAAGCCAGTGTTATACACAACCAAAGCTCTGTAAACAGGCATGTTCCTAGCTACGATGGGCTGTCTTTGATTACATACCCTTTGTTTACTTACCCGTTTACAGAGCCTAGGCTGCGTATTAATACCGAATTTTTTTTCAGCGCACACACACAAACACAGTACAGACAGGTAAGCAGATCATGGGGAGATATTTAGTAATTTAAAAAAAAAATAGATTTTGACAAGAAGCGTTCTCCAGAATCACTGACTCCCATCTGTAACAATGGCGTCTGACTTGAATGACTCAATCTCTCCTCGGATGCGTATTGTATCACTCTGCTTCTATGTAAAAACAGTCCCCGTATCCAACACTCCATCTCCCCTCCTAGGCCAAAGGGGTTTATGAGAAGGTTGGTGAAGCCACAGAGACGGCTCTCACCACCCTGGTGGAGAAGATGAACGTCTTCAAGACCGATGTCTCCGGAATCAGCAAGGTGGAGCGGGCTGGATCCTGCAACTCGGTAAGCTACATGTGGAGATTGATTGCCCCATTTCAACTCTGTCTCTACACTATCAATAAAGCATAAAAATGCAAAAAAAAAATCTTTAAAAAAAGAAAAAAAAAACTCAACTTTGAGGGAACTAAAAACTGGATCAGGATTCCGTAACACTTGACAATGAGGGTACATTAATGAACTGTTATTTAATGCATAGATAATGCCAATAATGCTTAGTTAATGCTTAGTTATTAACGGTTAGGTAATGCTTGGTTAGGAATTAACTAGGCTTAGTTAACTAATGCTTATTTAAGCATTAACCAAGCTTAACAGTTAGTTCCATGCTTGGTTAATGTTAAAGTAAGCATTAGCCAACAGTTAATCAATGTACCCTTATTATAAATTGTTACCCATGAGTCGACAATGATGTAAAAATGGCATGCTAAATCTGAAGAGTACTTTGGTAGTGTCTGAAAAATGCTGTGTGAAAAAACCAGGTCTGTTTAGATCTGTTTAGTACTGATCTTTTTTTTTCTTTTATTTTTTTTTATATCATTCAACTACAGTGAGCATATGGTTTTCTTCAACATCTGGCATATCTGCTTTAGCTTTTGCACTTCTCAGCATGAATATGCCAGTGAGACTGTATTTACTCTCACATTACACCACACAGTGAACTGCCTGTTGTTGAGGATGACATAATGACCTAGAGTGCCCCATATTTGTGCCATATGATATTTTGTATCTAAAAATTGATTTACCCAGACCCAAGGTGACTTGCTGTGAGTCAACAGGTTCAGGATTAAGTGTCTTACTTCAGGACTGCTTCATAAGGAACACGGTTGTTGATTGACACATGTTGTTGATTGAACACGATGTTTGACTTCAGGGTGTCAACCTGAGATTGTGTGGTCATGAGTTAAAAACATCACCCGTGAGAATATTTGAAATGTCATTTACAACAGCTGTGAAAACAGGGCAAGTCGGTCCGCTGCGACACTGGAGTTCAGGTCAATCTTGCACAAAAGCTAGCTGCAGCATATCCAGAAATAACTGTTTGATCACCTCTTAAAGGTACAGTGTGGAGAATGTATTGCCATTTTTCAGAACACACTTGGTACAAATGGAATATGATATTCATTTGTATGTTTTCATTAGTGTATAATCGCTTGAAAATAAGTTGTTTTTCTATTATCTTAGAAGGAGCATTTTTGTTATGCCTCCATGCATTATGTTTCTGGTGGTCTGTCCGTCATCCATCTATCTGTGAGTCCGGGCCATTCCTGTGAGCACAGTATCTCAAGAACGCCTTGAGGGATTTTCTTCAAAGTTTGCACAAATGTCAACTCTGACTTAAAGATGGGCTGAATAGATTTAGAAGGCTTAAGGTTCCAGTGAGGTATTAAAAGGTATTGTAGAAAACCTTGAGGCAGTGGTGGATGATGCCATCTTAATAACTTGTTTCTTGTCCTTGAAAGGCTGTCATAGCTTCTGTAAATTCTCCCTAATCGAGGGCTTGGCAAGGGAGTGTCTAGATCTAGAATCTCACAACTAAATGCAGGCTAAATACTCCTATGTTACACACTGTAGCTTTAAAAAGATATCACGTCAATTTGCAAAGTGTTGAGTCTGACCTGTACATGAAAGCAGTGGTGTATGAATGACCAGTGTGTCACTATACTTGTGGTGGCGGTACAGTGTTGAGGGGCCTGTCATCCACTCTGGTCAGGCTACTCTGGGTCTGAGCCTTCCAGAGCGAACCAAGCTTGCCACTGACACTCCCTGCGTTCCAAATCACATACTTTTTCTTTTTACTACACTACATACTAAAGTACCGAAGAGCTTTAGGGCCACAGGAGAGAAAAAAAATAAAAAATAAAGAAGATTTATTTTGTATTATGTTTAGAGATGTTAAGAATAAAGATGAATAGGGGAAAGTGGGGTGAGTTGTGCAACTTTTTACTCAAAATGATTTTAAAGTGAGGCCTTGACAGTTATGTCTCCAACTCAAATATGTACATATATTTCAGGATGTTGTGCATCCCTGGCAATAAAAACTTTGGAACTGGAATAAACTGTTTAAGAAATATAGCTTTCGGAAAAAAAGTTGTCTTGTCGCACAAATCACCCCACTACGTGGGGTGATTTGTGCATTTGGAGAAAATAAGGTGGGGTGAATTGTGCCAATTTATATATATCTCAAAAACTGTAATGCAAGACAAATCCATTAGACAATCACTTATTTAAGGTGTATTTAAAGTAAATAAAGTAAATAGTTGACAAAGATTGAAGGTACATTTTCTTAAACAAGGCCTAGCAGATCTAGGTGGTTTTGCCTGCAAAGCTCACAATGACAAAGTCACCATCATCATCTTTCTGGCCATCTGAACTCTCATCAGTGGTGTCGTTAAGTGGAATTGAGATGTCACTCTCTTCTGAGCTACTGTAGACAATCACTTTCTTTTGGTGACCAGCGTATACAGCCATGCCACTGGCACGACTCTCAGAAATGTACTTTGCACTAGTTGCTCCGTGCTTGTGGAACCAACTGCCACCTGACAAATGTGATTCCCCTACATTTCTGCCTTTAAATCAAGGCTCAAAACCCATATGTACACCCTGGTGTTTCCTCCCCATTAACCTCTGCACTACTTACTTACCTCTGCACTACTATCTGTGTTTATGTGGATGTATGGGCTTTACGTCTTTTATTTTGGTTATTGTTATTTTACCTTCATTGTTTACCTACTGAATGCACTATGTACAGCACTTTGGACAGTGCAAACTGTCATAAATGTGCTTTTATAAATACATTTTACTTACTTACTTACTTATAACTCACCCAGGCACTTTCGCACAAATCACCCCATCCCCAGAATTTTGGATAATAGGCATGATGCAGCAATTTAGGGCTGACATCGTGCTAACTATGTAGACTCAAAGTGTAGCATACCAAAGCACTAAAACATGTGTCAAATGTTTTCAAACGTGTCTATAATTGTTCAGACACAATAATCAAAAAACCTTGATCATGGAAATTTTACTTTGAAAGGCAAAACACAGTTTTTTGAGCTTAAATGTGCTTATATCTTATTCCTTGTGTCTCCCTTCTTTACAGGATGAGTCAAATGGATGGCTCTTCTTAAATATGTGGTCACATTTCCAATTTCTTCCACGGTTTTCTAGAAACAAGGGGTTTTGCAACTTCCAAAATGCACAACTCACCCCACTTTCCCCTACTCCAAAATACTATTAGAGTTAGTGGAGTATTTGTGTATTTTCAGCATACTACAATTGACGTGCATGTACTGTATTGGGACATCCTAAATCTTTTTCTGGCATACTAAATAGTATGGAAGTATGGGGATTGGAACGCAGGGTAAGTCTCAGATGAGTAAGAAGGGTAGAGCAGCAGGAGCCTGGTTTGAATTCAACCATCTGAACAGAAAGCTAAGTGTCTTTCTCAATGGAAAACTTTGTACATTCTTAAGAATAACATGTATGCTCAGCTAATTTTAGATCAGTGACTTTAGATTAAAGATAACCCTTAACTATAACAAATGTACGCTTGGCACACAGCAGTTAGAAAAGAGAGAGAGGGGAAGAAGGAGGATAATCATTTCCCAGCATGCCATGCCAAGACAAACTCCCATGTCTGTCCCTGTGCGACAGAGAGGAGATGTTTGTCACAGGGACAGACGTCAGGACATCCGTCAGATGTTTTGGAGTGTGTACATCACACGGTCCCTGGCTGCACAGAGAGCAGGATCAAGGTTAACCTTTTAAGACTTTCATGTGTACTGGGATCAGCCCAGTCTCTGAACTAGAGGGACACCTGCTGGTAGAACAAGGTTTAACACTCAATGCAGAAAATAGAGAGTTGGTAACAGGGGGCATTGGTAGGCTGAATTTTGTGTTCCTACTTGAAGTAAGTAACACTGCGTTCCAATCCCTATTCTTCCATACTATTTAGTATGCCAGGCATGGCATGTCCCAATACATGCACGTCAATTGCATCTAGGTATATTGCAAATACCTAGATGCCCCACTAACTCCAATTGCATTTTGCAGTATTTGTCTTTATTTTTGACATTTCTCGACATAATGAAAGAAAATCTTCCTTATCAGATTTATTTTCTCTCCTGTGGCCCTAAAACTCTTCTGTACTGTAGTATGTAGTGTAGTAAAAAGAAAGAGTATGTGATTTGTAACACAGTCTAAGTCTATTGCACACAGCACTAATTTGGCATTTGTTTTTTTTCGAAGGGGGACCAACCAGCTTCTTTTGATCATGATTACTAGTGGACCCCTGTGTCCTCTAGGCCATCCTCCCACCCTCCAGTATATAGCTTTACCTCCCCGTTAGCATGTTGCTGTTGTTTCCTTTAAACAGGTGCATCTCATATAGTAAAAATATTATACCTGGAAGCCAAGGTCGCTTTGATAGTGGACTTCTGCTTGTCTGTATTGTTGGGTCTGGTGTGTCTCATCTTCCTCTCGACAATAGCCCATAGATTCTCCATGGGGTTCAGGTCAGGCCAGTTGGCTGGCCAATCAAGCAGAGTAATCCCATGGTCAACCAGTTACTAGTGGTTTTGGTACTGTGGACAGGTCATTTATCATCTAAATGAAAACATAACAGGCCTGAAATATTTCCATTTGTGTAATGAATTTGAAAAATATATAAACGTTTAAATTAAAGAAAAAACTAAAACTTTTCCATGATATTCTTATTATATGCACCTGTACTTCCAGCTGTTATTGCCAACTGTCCTCGGCCCAGTCCACATGATAATTATTGTGCTGTTGAACACAGACATCTGAGGCATGCAGCCAGACAGTGTGTGGCTGAGTGCTCGGTCTAAAGTCTCATCCTCCAGCTGTCAGTGTCTGGGCCAAACCTCTCACTCACATGCTGCTGCTGGCCTGACATCTGCACACCAATACAGCTCCTTAGCTCCAGCTCTGCCTCTATGCCACCTAGAGATGCACCCATCCACTATTTTTAGTTCGATCCGATTCCTATATCTGGGGTTTGGATATCTGGCCCGATACAGATACTGTCCAATGTCATAAATATTATACATTTGTTGGTTGTTGGTGGTGATGTTATGTGAAAGGTTAGGAAGGCTAAAGCAACACAGCAATTCTGATTTAAAAGAGCGTTTTTTTCTGAACTGCTTTGAACGCTTTGAATACAGATCTCAACGTTTTAACTGCTTAATTATTTTTAATGTGTTCTATATGAAATAGCTGAGGTCTTAAAATTTTAATATTTGTCATACCCAAAATAATTTTCACACAAAAGAAATCAGAGTTGTCAGTTCGATATCAGTACTATCCATTATTGGATCGGTCCCATCCCTAAATTGCCACGTACCTCTCCTCCTCCTCCTCCCTTCATAATTTCACTCCTCTTCCCCCCCACCTCTCCATCCATCAGGTCATCAAGCAGCTGATGAAGAAGGAGTTCACCCTGGAGTTCTCTCGGGACCGCAAGTCCATGTCTGTCTACTGCACCCCCGTCAAGCCTGGCTCCCAGAGCAAGATGTTCATCAAGGCAAGACTCAAAAAAACAAGCTGAAAAAGCATTTCTGAGACCTTTACATAGTATTTTGTTTTCAAAAGGCTGTATCCAAAATCTGTTCTCTAAAAACTGTGGACACTTGTATGTTATAAAAATGATCTATATATCCAATATCTAGATTCTTTGTTTTAAAGAGATGCACATTTTCATAATTAGGTAGATATTGTCCAATTTGCATATTTATTCAAACATTCATAACAAAATGTATAAGTAATCAACAGGCAAAATGTCATGATGATGATATAATTCTTTTTTAAATGTTCACTTGACTTAATTCAATCTGCCCCCCCAGGGTGCTCCAGAGAGTGTGATGGAGCGGTGTGAGTACCTGCGTGTTGGGACAGAGAAGGTCAAACTGACTCCAGGCATGAGGGACAAGCTGAGTTCCAGGATCAGGGACTGGGGGACGGGCAGGGACACCCTGCGTTGCCTGGCACTGGCCACTCATGACAACCCTCCACGCAAAGAAGACATGGACTTGGAGAACTCCAGCAAGTTTGTTCAGTATGAGGTACAGTAGAGCACTGCAGGACCAACTGCTGTTTAAAAGAAACTGGCTCACATTTCCTGAATATCAAGAAATTGTTTTGGAAAATGAGCATTCAGAAAATAAAAATAAAAGTCTCACCTTATCTAGCAGTTAGCACACCAGGATCTCGTTATGACGACATCAGGATCACCCCTCTTATTCATCAATAACTTGGCTGGCTGGCTGCAAGACGGCAACGATGATCATATCCAACGCTATCAACTTTCTGCCTGAATAGTCCCAAAGACTTTAGATGTTGACATATTCATAATGCCCTCCTCACTTTTAAGAAACATCAATATTTCCCAAAGCCTCAATCTGAGCTGATGAATGAGAGGGGTGATCCTGATGTCATCATTATGAGATATTTTCTCATAATTACGAGATCCTTGTGTCCTAATTGCTATACATAAGGTGAGATTTATTTTTTATTTTTTGCTGAATGCTCAGCGCCACCATAATATTGTCAGAAATATCGTTGTAAAATGTTGAGGCTATATCGCCCACCACCACGTGACGTTTAAAAGAAAAACTGAATTTTGTGTGTGTCCCATCAGTTGGGCCTGACGTTTGTGGGCTGTGTGGGCATGCTGGACCCGCCCAGGAAGGAGGTGATCGGCTCCATCAAGCTGTGCAACGAGGCGGGCATACGCGTCATCATGATCACCGGGGACAACAAGGGCACGGCCGTGGCCATCTGCCGGCGCATCGGCATCTTCGGCGAGGAGGAGGAGGTGACGGGCAAGGCCTACACGGGGCGGGAGTTTGACGACCTGCCGCTGGACGGCCAGAGAGAGGCCGTCAAGCGGGCGCGCTGCTTCGCCCGCGTGGAGCCCGCTCACAAGTCCAAGATCGTGGGCTACTTGCAGTCCTTCGATGAGATCACTGCCATGGTAAGGAGAATTCAGATTTTTAGATTCGGACAACTTTGATTAAAGGGATAATCATTCATGTGTAACGTCCGCCATGAAAAAAAACAGTCAACCAATAATCAAATCAAAGGAAAGTGTCTACGAGGAACTTTGAGTTTGTTTTGTTTCTAGTGGCCCCTGTGGACAAAAGTGGTAGTGTTTTTACCACGGCAGCTGTTGTTCCTAGGTGAGCGTACCCGGACAAAGCTATTAAGAAAAGCTATATAAACATAGCGTTCTTTGCACTGATGGTCTCGTTTGCTGTTACATGTAATTTATGATCACCAGAGGAAAATTTTGACTTTCAAAAATAGTAATTTAAAAGTGCCTTCTCAGCTGCCTTTTTCTCCTCAATTGTTCTTGAAAAGTCCTTGTGCTGAACTCCATTAATCTTGGAGCACACTCTAACATGTGATGCAACGTGTTCGTGCTGGACTTGAACCAGCGACCCTCCGGTCTCTAACCCAAGTCCTCACAGACTGAGCTACTGCCTTTTTAACCCAAAGTTTAACGAAATAGATTTTGATCTCCAAAATCACTGCAACCTTACAAATCGTCAGATGCCAGTGACCTTGATATTCTAGCTTCTTTGCATTGCCTTTCTTTGAAGGGTTGCCTACCAGTGTTACATAAATGTAACTCCCTCCTATTGACAGACAGGGGATGGTGTGAATGACGCGCCCGCCCTAAAGAAAGCAGAGATAGGCATCGCCATGGGCTCGGGCACAGCCGTGGCCAAGTCAGCCTCTGAGATGGTGCTGTCCGACGATAACTTCTCTACCATAGTGGCCGCTGTGGAGGAGGGCCGGGCCATCTACAACAACATGAAGCAGTTCATCAGATACCTCATCTCCTCTAATGTGGGAGAAGTGGTCTGGTGAGTGTGATGGCAATTTATCATAGAACTATTTATGTGCATTCAGTTATTAATCATAATTTGAGTTCTAAATGCATTTGGGACTTAGGAAGTTTATAGAGAAGGAACTGATGGTGTTGTTTTCACAAAAAGAAATCAAGGGCTGTTTGTTGGAAGTTGTTTTAGGAAGAATAGAAGATAGCTGTTTTGCCATAACAGATGAACAAACGTTTTGTAAAGGGTCAATATTACTTACTGGAAATATCTGAAATCTGGCTGTTCAAATATCCTGTAAACTGATATTAAATTCTGTGATTGGAGAGATGTTTTGGGTCGGACTCGTTAGCCATCCTTGGCTCTCTGGGTGTTCTGTGTTTCTTTATGAAATATAACAAAAGATCATTTGGTTTTGAATTTGGCTCGTATCTGCATGCCATAACCCTCTCTGCCCCACTGCATATCTCTCTCTCTCTCTCCCTCCCTCTCTCTCTCTCTCTCTCTCTCTCTCTCTCTCTCTCTCTCTCTCTCTCTCCCTCTCTCTCCCTCTCCCCAAAAAACAAATCATTGAAAAGAAATGATAATAATGGCCTCGACAGTGAAAAGTGGCAAACGGACACCTGGCTGATGTGTGTGTGCATGTCTCCTCACCGTCTGTCCACAGCATCTTCCTCACAGCCATCCTAGGTCTGCCCGAGGCGCTGATCCCAGTTCAGCTGCTGTGGGTCAACCTGGTGACCGACGGCCTGCCAGCCACAGCCCTGGGCTTCAACCCCCCAGACCTGGACATCATGGACAAGCCCCCCCGCAACGCCAAGGAGCCACTCATCTCCGGCTGGCTCTTCTTCAGATATCTGGCCATTGGAGGTAGTAATTGGTTCTGACCTTAACAAACCCAACTAAGTATTAAGGTTTAGATTATGTGAGCATATACGGGTTACGGTTTTAACAGTGAGGATGTGTGTGCAGCAAGGGGGGTTGAACTTAAGCGGCTTCAATGTCACAATAGCTTTATATATTGACACTGGGAATTCGCATTCACACTTGGCCCAGTTGATCCGTATCGTGGTTAAGTGCAATGGTCGCACCCTAAAATGTAAATGTTTTGAATATGTTCTCTGACTTCAGTCTTTTGATCCTGACAGATGGTGTAAGTGGTGTAATTCTGAGTCTTTTCCCCTGTAGGATATGTGGGTCTGGGGACAGTGAGTGCTGCCACATGGTGGTACCTGTATGATGAAGAAGGCCCACAGGTGTCCTTCTATCAGCTGGTGAGTTGTACAACCAGGTTTTTTTTCCACATAGGCTAGTCTCTCTTTGTATTTGCTCCAGCGTGGTCTCTCTGCTCAGAATATACAATACTTTGCAGAAGTTTTAGGCAGGTGTTAAAACATCCTGTAAACTTCAGAATGCTTTCAAATATGGAAGTTTTAATAGATAATTTTCATAAATGAACTAAATGCAGTCTATGAACAGAAGAGACATCTACATCCAGCAGTTCCATCAGCTCAGAACTGGCACAAACCAGTTGGACAAACCAGGTACATCCATCTACTGTTTTCAGCAGTGAGGACACCATTACAGTTTTTTACGATCGCACAAACACTAAAATCAAAAGTATTACACAATTATCAAAACCTTAAACTCAAGAAGCAAACCATTGGCTATATGTGCACCACTATAAGCACAAAGTCAGCCTCACACTTTTTGCAAAACAATACACACAGTGATTTGCAAAACACTAAACACACTTAAACACATTAGACACAGGAGGATATCATGATGTCACCTCATTGCAATTCCAAAGCACTGACTGTCAAACTACCAAACACATGAGCCAGTCAGTAAACACAGCCATTAGGTGCGCAAACACATGATTGCTTTATTCTAAACACTCCAATCAGGTTCAAGCACTATACAAATGGAGCAGGTAAGTTCACCTGCCTTTACAGTAACCAAAATGGAGTCAGAAGAACAGTGAGAGTGAGGGTGAGAGGGGAATCCACAGAGGTCCACATATATCCGTCATGCCAATATTAGCCCTTACAACACACCTCACATACTCACATTTTTAGACTGATTGCACAACATAGTCACAGCAGGAAACCAAATGCACCAGACGCAATACATTGTCATCTGGGACAATGTGTCCTTCCACCATGCTGCTCTGGTCCAGAACTGGTTTCAACACCATCCACAGTTCACAGTTCACAGTTCTATACCTTCCACCATACTCTCTGAAGGATGTGGATGAAATTCTCTGGACAGATCCAGCTAGGCGAAGAGATACTACAATGTCTAGTATGTTCTATACTGTATTTTCTGTTTCCTTTATCAGATTTTTTTATTTATGTATTACAGTATCTGTAATTTGTAAGCTGTACTAGATACAGTATGTTATGGGTGTTGTTGTTTCCTGGGATAACAGTGTTACTGTATGCAGACTACTGCACACATGTTTTGTTGTGATTTTCCATGTTGACTGATTTGGGTGTATGGAGAGAAATACATTATATTTTCCTCAGTCTGCAGCATTGGTCTTGTCAAGTGTTTTGTGAACTTCTTGTATATTTGCACTTTCTCTGTGTACTTTATATTACTCAAATCACTGAGAAGTAGAATTACTAAAAGTGTTTAAGGTTAGCAACATCAGTGTGTAACTGGTTCAGACAGAATTAAGTTATATGCAAAGTGTGTGTTTCATATGGCGACAAAATATGTTTTTTATAAAATAGTGTATAGTTTTGAAAAGAGTATTTCATTTTGCAAAGGGTCTGAGGTGTTTTGGTAATTGGGTGTTTAGTAGGCTAATTGTGTGTAGTGTTTTGAGAAATCGGGCCCTGTTTTCAAAATCGTGCTTAAGCAATCGAAAAAAACTGTAATCCTGACCAAATCTACAAATCCAATACAGAAATGCAGCCCCAAACTTGCAAGGAACCTCCACCATGCCTCACTGTTGCCTGCAGACACTCATTATTGTACTGTTCTCCAGCCCTTCGATCAACAACTGCCTTCTGCTACAGCCAAATATTTCCATTTTGATTGACTCATCAGTTCAGACCACCTGCTGCCCTTTTTCTGCACCCCAGTTTCTATCTGTTTTCGGGCATTGTTGAGTCGCTTGGCCTTGTTTCCATGTAGGAGGTATGGCTTCTTTGCTGCAACCCTCAATGAAGACCACTTCTCGATGGGTATACCTTGGCCCCCACTGGTTCCTGCCAGTTCTGAGCTGATGGCACTGTTGGACATCTTCTGATTTTGAGGGGAAATAAGCTTTCCTTGGCCAACCACTGTTTCTATCATCCTCAGCGTTGCCTGTTTCTTTGTGCTTTCGTCAAAAGAGCAGCTTATCCAGTATAACTACCTTGTTCGCTTACTGAACCTTTTTTTTTAAATGGATCATAATAAACAATTATTATTGCTATCATTTTGTTGTTCCCCCTCCAAGCTTTTATTTCATTCCCCCGCTATTTGGACACAGTAATACTTGGTGATCCCAGCGATGTTACAGAAATAGAGAAAGCAATAGGAAGGGAGACCCATGTGGGTTGAATGCACACGGGGTGGGAGCAAGGCCAGGGTTCCACACAGCTGTTCCTCCATCAGATCTGAACTCCATCAAAGCAGGTCGCAGAGGTCCTGGTGACTTCCTGCTGACACACCATCACACACACACACACACACACATGCACACACCATCACACACGCTTGCACATGCACACACACACACACGCACATGCACACACACCATCACCTACGCACATGCACACACACCATCACACACGCACATGCACACACACCATCACACACGCTTGCACATGCACACACACCATCACACACGCTTGTACATGCACACACACACACACACACACCATCACACACACCACACACACACACACACACACACACACACACACACATGCACACACACCATCACACACGCTTGCACATGTACACACACCATCACACATGCTTGCACATCCACACACACCATCACACACGCTTGCACATGCACCACACACACCATCACACACACACACACACACACACATGCACACACACCATCACACACGCTTGCACATGCACACACACACCATCACACACGCTTGCACATGCACACACACACACACACACACACACACACACACACACACACAGACACACTCACGCACGCACACACATACAACTACTCACTGTGGTCTGTCCCTCTGTACAGAGACACTTCATGCAGTGCACCGAGGATAACCCCATGTTCAAGGGAATCGACTGTGAGGTGTTCGAGTCACGCTACCCCACCACCATGGCCCTGTCTGTGCTGGTCACCATCGAAATGTTCAACGCACTCAACAGGTCAGTCACCCGTCTCACTGAACACTCCTTAAATCTCTTCTCCTCTGCCTACCCCTAGATCACCCACCAACCCAAGCCCCATCAACTTTACGTTTTTTTTTCTTTTTGTTTTTTTACTGTTGTGCTCCTATGTAAAGCGCTTTGAGTGCGAGAAAGCGCTATATAAATTAAGTATATTATTATTATTATTATTTAATGTCACGGCTGGTGGCATATTTATCCAACAGGACAAGCCCTCCCTTTGAGAAAGAAATCGCCATGACATAAAAACAGATCCATTATCATAAGAACCTACTATTTCCACTGCTGAAAGGGCCTTAATGTTGCTGTTTATAACCAGCAGAGTAGTTTAGATTCTGCATTTTTGGGAACACGTGCAAAGGAATGGAGCATGTAGCCACACATCTTAAGAAATGGAATAATGTTTATTTGGTGGAGGCCGAAAATAAAAGGAAACGTGGTATGAAGGGGAAAAGTCCCCGTGTTTTTGCCAGGATTGCTCATGGAGAAACTCTGTCAGGATCTCCCTGTAGTAACACATGCTAATGTCTCATTTAGGAAAGAATCTGGAGAAACAAGGGAATGTTCAAAATATAGCCCAGCTCGACGGATGAGAGACAGAAAACAACAAGTCTCCACTCATAGGAGGAGGGAGACTTGCTCCTAGTGTTGGATATTCAGATGAAATGTTTTCTTCATTTGCAATGCAGTTGAATCCTTGAAGACCTACTTCACCGGTGTAAATATGAAGGTGTTTTGAACTCTTAGATCCTTTATAGCAGGGGTGGCCAACCTGCGGCTCGCGAGCCGCATGCGGCTCTTTGCCATGCTTCGTGCGGCTCTTCAGTTCATATCAAATTTTGTGATTATAATAATTTTTTTTTTTCTATACTTTTTTTTGTGTGGGCCTATGTGTGTGCATGTTCGCAAACGTTTCATGCGGCTCTTACGTTCGTTTTACATGTTGTTTATTATTTCATTTTTTATTTTGTTAATGTGTATGTGTATGCCTGTTCACAAATGTTTAATTGAGGACGCAACATAACGTTCGCAAACGTTTGGTGTGGACGCAACCTAAAACTGCCCGCTCAGCTTGGAGGGAGGTTTTCCGTGAGTAAACAATTTGTGTCAAGTTCGCTCCGAAACAGAGTGGGAGAGTTTATATTTTTTGTTGAAGTTATACCAAGCCATTCTGCCTTATATGCCAGGCGTCATTAGCGCATTTCAAGGCTTCAAATCTTCAGCGCCACTTCAGCTCTCCCTCTCTCCATGCTAAAAGTAAGTCCCACTAAGCAACATGCATAGTAAGAGAAAAACGCTATTGTAAATTGTTATATTTTTGTTTGTGAACTGAGAGTTTGTGTGTGAGGCAGTGCACACAATGTTCATTGTTGAAAATGACTGGCCTGTCGTCTTAGTACTGTAGGAGTCCAGTTCTGTCATTATCACAGGGGCGGCCTTAACGATCTGGGGGCCCGTTTCAAGTCCTAGTGTGGGGCCCCCGTTTTTTTTTTTTTTTTTTTTTTTTTTTTTTAATAAATAATGCGAAAATTAAAAAGATTGTGGAATCCAGTTGGTTCTTCGACGGATTATGAGATAATAGGCCCCTGGACCAAGACTCTCAAAGGGCCTCCCCACTCCTACCTCTCCAGTCAGTTACACTGACTTTTCCGCACAGATACATACAATTATTGGCAAAAAACATATTAAGAAAGTCAGTGTTTCCCAGATGATTTTGGGACACTGTGGGAGGGACCCTGGTCCTTGTTGGGGGGTCAGGGGGCATTGCA
Organism: Ammodytes dubius; assembly: GCA_026122265.1. Lineage (NCBI taxonomy): Eukaryota > Metazoa > Chordata > Actinopteri > Uranoscopiformes > Ammodytidae > Ammodytes > Ammodytes dubius. The sequence continues at coordinate 24,980,390 of CM047519.1, read as the reverse complement.
CACTGGAAGAAAATGTGTACAGTTTTAAAGTAAAATGCATCAATCTGATGCACACATGCCTCGTTTCCACCGAGTAGAGCGGGTCGGATCGGAGCGGTTCGGTCCGGGTAGTTTGGCTTTTCATTTGCCAAAAGTTGGGTAGGGTACGGTTTAAGCGCACCTAACCGCTCTGAGCCGCTCCCGATCTCAGTACTCCTCCGTAGGGGTACTGGCCGCCTGAAAGCGGGCCGAAAATGCATGAGAAGGCGGAGCTACACACTGCCGTCATTTGATTGGTCGAAAGAATCATTTCCGCCATGTGTAGATCTCGGCAAGAGTGAAGAGAGTCTTGTGTTTTGGCGAAAATGTGAGCACAGCTCTGTTTATTGTGCGGTGTTTTTCCTCGTCAATAAATTAATCAGTTGGTTACACTGTGTCCCATAGTCACGTAGCTGCCGCAGCCAGCACTGTTTGTTCGCTCACTGTCTCTATGAGTTGCGCCGGGCGGTCTCTGTGTGTTTACGCCATAGATAGTAGTAAAATACACGCTCACAACAACACGGGGGAATAAATAAAGAAGCGGCTGGTTTGAATCATTTCCGCCGTTTAGTCACCTCGGCTAGAGTGAAGAGAGTTTTGGCGAAAATGTGAGCGCGGCACTGTTTATTGTGTGGTGTTTTTCCTCGTCATTAAATGAATCAGTTGGCTACACTGTGTCCCACTGCTACGACGTCACGTAGCTGCTGCAGCCAGCGCTGCTCGCTCACTGTCTCTATCAGTTGCCCCGAGCCGTCTCTGTGCTCACAACACGGGGGGAATAAATAAAGAAGCGGCTGGTTTGACCAAGCAAAAACAAGAGACCGCTGGCTTGACCACAGTTCCACAGCCCGATAGTTTGACCCACTTTCTGGTGGCGGCTATCGCAGTCCAGCCTAAACCCCGCCCTACCAGTAAGGGTAGGGTCGGCGGTGGAAACAACACCGAAGTGAGCTGTCCCGCTCTGAGCCGCTCCGATCCGACCCGCTCTACTCGGTGGAAACGAGGCATTAGAGAGGAAAATTTAGAGGCTAAATCAAATCTTGAGCTGCAGAAGGAACATTATTTTTCAGATTTTTCTTAAGCAGGCAGCATCCTTTACTCTGCAACTGCAAAAACAGTAGATTGGTCTGCAGACTCATGTTATATGATGGAGAGACCCATTTCAACAGATAAAGGGTGGATAGCTACTTTTTATGAACAGCATAGAAAGTTTATTCCTGTATGTGTGGGGGCCTTAGAGGCCCCTCATGAAGCCCCTAAGACAGAGCTAATAATGCTGTTGCTTTACAATTGCTTTTGTATTTCTCCCCTACTAGTTGAGGGGCCCATGATGATTTATTTCCTTTTATTTAGGCTATTCCTTTTTGGAACCTTTTATTGACATGAGTGACTGAGCTCTTTGACTATAAGACATGTAAAGTTATCAGTACCTTAGCTTAGGGCCCCCTTGAGCCCTTGTGCCCCTGGGCCTGGTAGCATGCACAAGCATTATTTATTTAAAAAATAATAATAATACAAAATTCAACTGAAACGGGTGAAACATAGTTAAGGCCGTTACTGCATTATCATTGGTTGTGACATTTACAGTAAATCTGACCGAGCAGAGGTCTGTGTGTGTGTGTGTGTGTGTGTGTGTGTGTGTGTGTGTGTGTGTGTGTGTGCGCGTGTATGAGGAAGGGATGGGGGGATGTTCATGTGTACCCGTGTGTACGATGTGGCTCTTTGCAGTAACACAGTAAAAAATGTGGCTCTTAGTCTCTGACTGGTTGGCCACCCCTGCTTTATAGTATAAATGTGCAACATTTGGTTAGGATCAAAAGGACAGCTGGGCCAGGGGAAGACTGAGGGAAGAAAAACCTCATTCATTATATTATTAAGTGATTTTATAATGATAGAACGCCGGTTCCATATGGGTGAAGTACTCCTTTAAGTATGTCAGCTTGCCACAGTCTTTCTCCCTTCATCCTTGCAGCGTGATAGAAAAACGTCCATGTAAGTCTCTAGCGTCCAGCTGAGCGGCCACATTGTCAACATGTTTTGATCTATCCGCACAGTTTGTCTGAGAACCAGTCCCTGGTCAGGATGCCTCCCTGGGTCAATGTGTGGCTGCTGGGAGCCATCATCCTCTCCCTCTCCCTGCACTTCCTCATCCTCTATGTGGAGCCTTTGCCGGTAAGAGCTCTTTCTACAGGTCACTGTGGGTCTATGGGGGAGTTAAATATCACCTGTGCATGTCACTGTTTAAAGCAGTTTTTCTATTAGTACAATGTTTACATGAGTGTTGTTTCTATTAACATTTGGAAGTAATGCTCAAACGCACATGGAAATAGACAAAGCACAAGCAACACTCGAACAATACGACAAAGCAGCAACACACCAAACCAAGTAGCATGTACAGGACAATTACAGTAGAACATAATGTTGCCATATGCCACCAATATAGCGCAATTGATTGAGGCAGGCACAAAACACCAGTGTTTTAACAATAAACGCCACGGGGGGGGGGGGCATTATGTTTTCGGGTTGTCCGTACATACACATTATGATGAACTGATTCCACTTTAGGGTCAAAGGTCAAGGTCACTGTCACCTTGTGTATTGTGAGTTCAATATCTTTGCCCTCGAATAACGATGTGACGGATCTTCTTCAAAGTTTGCTCAAACTGACTCAATGATGAACTAAATAGATTTTAGAGGTCAAAGGTCGAGGTCACTGTGACTTCATGCCTCATGAACACGAAAGCTCAAACACGCTCTGTTGTCAATTTTGGCACAAACTCCCACCATGACTAAAGGATAAACTGATTACATTTTAAAATAGAATGCATTGAGGGTTTTTTAACCAATTCAGCACAAACTACATTTGTACTTGAGGGTGAACTGCAATAGTTACTGCAACCTTACATAGTATCAGGTCATACAGGCCTTGTACCATATTGTAGCTTCTTAGGAGCTTTACCTTCTTTAAAGCATTGCCTCTATACCACCACTGTACTTTCACTATTCGGCAATTGTATGTAATGCTTCTGATGCATTCAACCATTTAGTAGTTGTAGTTTCCGTTGTGCTCTGTTCAAATGAGCATTTCTCTATGAAGTGTATTTCACTTTGCGCTCCACTTTTTCCTAAATGCTGTGCCTGTGTTGTCAAATTGGTCAAGATGTTCTGTTGTCTCTTTGCTCCTCTTTGTTGACTTCAGTTGTAGTGCAACAGTTGAGCCTTCAGGGCCACTGTAAAACGGCTTCGTTACTGACCCTGCATTCCCAATCGCATACTTTCTACTATTTAGTATGTAGAAAAAAGATTTAGGATGTGCGATTCTTGTGGCCAGATTTAGGATGGTTAAAAAGTACCCGGATGTTCTACTACATCCGGCCAAGATTGTTAGTGTTGAAAACAGCATCCTATTTGGGCGAATCTGACCCATATTCCAGTGCGCACGTGAAGTGACATCACACAACAGAGCCTCCATATGAAAACAAACGGGGATGCGACGGATATAAAAGCAAGAGGCAAGATCAAGGCACGATGTAATGATGAAATAAACAAGTAAAAGTATGTCCCAATTGTAGCATACTGCATCCTAACTAGATTATTTTTATTGTCAGATGTAGTATGTAGAATAGAAAAAAGAAAGAGAATACGATTCGGAACGCAGGGACAGTGTCTATTGTAGCTCTGTTTATGGATTCCTCTGACTGATTATTTTTTCTCTCTCTGTCCTTCAGTTGATCTTCCAGGTGACCCCTCTGTACTGGTCCCAGTGGATGGTGGTCCTAAAGATCTCCTTCCCAGTCATCCTCCTGGATGAGGCACTGAAATATATCTCCAGGAACCATTTAGAAGGTATGTTGGGCCTTTTGTTTCTCTCTCTCCTTTTTCAATGAATTAATCCATAACCATTTTGGGCTCCGAAGTCTGACATCTTTAATAAGTTGGTGTAGTGTATTCAAATCAGTGAATGTTTTTGAGATTGTTAATTGTATATTTATTTTTTTTATTTTACTACTAACAACTCTCTTCTGCTCTTTTTTCTCTAACTTAGCCTAAATTATTTTTATCTCACCTTCTGTGAAAAAGGTTATTCTATTCCTGACTTCTCCCTATGCCTTCCTCTCTACTAGAACACTGGCAGCTATTAAACTGATCGCACTAGTTAGCTATGACTTCTAATTGACTTGTTTTTTTCTTCCTTTCCCCGCCAGGTGACGAGGACAAGAAATATCGAAGGAGATGGCAGCGGAACTAAGACCTCTCCCTCAACACACTCACACACTTTAGACACACTCCCAGCCCTCTTCCCTTTTAGAAGCTAGGAACCCTTTCTCTTCCCTGTCCTCCTGCCTATCCCCCACTCCTGCATGTCCCATAAAATGACCACTAGCAAATGAGCAGGGGCTTGCATGAGAGCGAGTGTGCCTGTGGTAACGGCTTCGTACGAGTGTGTGAGTAAATGAGCTGTTTGTGTGTGTGTGTGTGTGTGTGTGTGTGTGTGTTTTGACTTAATTCACTTTCAGAACCACTTGACTTAAAACCAGTTGATTAAGGACAACCTCTGCAATTGGTGACAAAAACCATATCCCCCCCCCCCCCCCCCATTAGAAAAACGCTGATTTTGTAGTCAGTGCTTAATGTTAGGGTAAGGGAGGGGTACTGGTTATGTTTAGGCTAAGTCTCCAGGAAATGAATGTAAGTCTACTTCAATACCCTAAAAGTGACATAGGTAAACGTGTGTGTGTGTGTGTGTGTGTGTGTGTGTGAGTATGAGAGAAAAAAACGGCCAAATGCAGGCTTTATATTTAGCAAGAATGTGAAACAACCGCAGAAGTAAAAAATTAATAATGGGAATGAAAACTACCCCGAGGCTCTGCTTTCTAAAGATACCTGCTCCTCTTTTTCCTTTTTTGGCTGTGCTGTGCTAACAGGGAAGTGGTGCAGTAACTGGACTTTGGGGAGGGAAAGAAGGGAGGACAGGGAAATGGAGGGGTCGATAATTTGGTGTGTGTGTGTGTGTGTGTGTGTGTGTGTGTGTGTCTGTGTGTGCCTGTGTGCTGCGCGGTGTGGAGAGGGTTGGATTTAAATTAGCATAGAGACGGACAGAGAGATGGAGAAGCCTGCTGTGGAGGAACAGACTGGTTGTACTTAAGCGAGAAAGCAAAAGGTGTCAACAGCCAGCCATTGTTCATATATGTGTGACATTAATCTGGAGGGTATACTGCCCAGCGTTCTGCCACCCACTCTTACTGTCACAGGGGGTTTCCTGCCCAGCTCTGCAGGGGCATGGCCTAAATCAGCACATTCCTATCTCTGGCCAGTAAATACACACACCCGCTGGTTCCTTCAGCGCTCTACTCTGCGAAATACTCTGTGTTCATGCCGAATTACTCTCATTCTGCTCTCTCTCTCCTCTCTCTCTCTCTCTCCCCTCCCTTCCTCCTTCTCTCTCTCTCTCTGTCACCCTCTGTAGTTGGGATGTTGAGATGTTGCTTCAACTATATAAAGGTGTGAATAGCTTTACGCTGCTTGGCCGCTTCCTCTCAAGCTCTCTCATTGGAGGAGCTGAGGTCAGCTCGCAGACAGAAAAATCAATCAAGAAAAATATCAATACTATAAATGTCAAACAGCACCCCACAACCAGCATTTCAGTAAAGCCTACTGCTGTCACAAAAATAAAATCAAAGGTAGTTTTGAACAAGATGTTGACCTAGCTGTTCTATTAATCAACCGTTTTAATGTGTTCACTTATTCCTAGCAATGCACCATGCTAAGGGGGTGTGTGCGTACAGCCTGACCTAAAAATTAATTTGCCTAATTTGACTCCAGGCCATTCGTCCGTTGAATGGCACGGATGTTGAAGTTCAGGGAATTAAGATGGCGAGTAAACTGCTCTGATTGTCTCCCTCGCTCATCAATCATTCATACATTAAAGGAATAGTCCAACACTTTTTGCCTCACTCTCCGGCTCAAGAAAAGACAGCAGGAACCGGTCCCGTTACTGTGCATGCATTTTTGGATATAGAAATGGGCAAAGGTCGCTCATCGAGGTTAGCTTAGCTCAAACGGAAAGACTTGGGGACCAGGTCAAACTTTTAAAAATGTTGAACTATTCCTTTTAAGCACATTGATCATCCATGCCTTATACAGCCCACCGTACCTCCACATTGAATATGTGGTTTCGAAATGAATGTTTTTTTCTGCGCACCTTTTTTAAATGACCCTTACAACCCCACTTCCAACAGTGATATTCATTGTGATCACCTGAGCTCTGAAGACCACCTGGTGGGAGATGTGTTTAAAACCTTTCATTTTCTTTGTGCTTGCTTGTGTGTGCGCTGCTCCCCTCAGCTCTTCCTGCTCTCTCACTGCTTTAGTGACTCACTTGGGTATTGTTTTATATAAATGACTAAATAGTAATGTATTTGACTGAACGAGCCCACTGGGTTTTTTGGATTGTGTTTTTAAGTCTTAATTATGGGTTTTTTTTCAGGGCTGTGGCGCTCTGTGGACTGGCTTTGGGCGGTGTGTGTTTGGTCTCCTGTTGCTTCCATATAGTATGGAGCAGAGTGTGCACATTCAAAGAAATAACAGGCGGAAATAGGAATCTGTGCATTCTGTCAGTTGCTTCAAATTAGTTGAACTCTTAAATTAATACGCCAACTTTTAAGGGCACTGTTGCCCTTGGTAAAGATGTTCTCTTTTGGTAACAATTTACAATATGGGTACAGGAATTAACTGTTAATTAATGCTTAGTTAATAACCCTTAGTTAATGCTTAGTCAATGCTAATTAAGCATTGGCTAAGCAGTTATTAACGGTTTGTTAATGATGAGTTAATGTTTAGTATTTACTAAGCATTAACTAAAAGTTAATAAGTGTACTCTAATCGTAAAGTGTTTCCTTTTCTTAAATGAACCAAGAGTTATTGACCCACTGTGCAGCTCCTCCTTCCTTCTCCTTCCATTTCGCTTCCAGTCCTGATTTCAAAAAGAGTGCTATCTGCAATAAAAATCCATCCTTAAACACACACATATACCGGACTGTATGTAGTTAAATTGATCTACAGTATATTGTCGTTTGGTGATCATCTTTAAACTTCCATATTATGCTCTCTTTTGGTTCATTATTGTAAAACGTACTGTTGGCAGTGTCACTGACTGTGCAGCGAAAAGAAAAAATTAAGAGGAAGCTCGGTCACAGCCGTACTCTAATTGGACAGTGGAAGCAAGAAAAAATAGCGGCTTGATGGTGATTATACTTGACATTAAAACAGCTTTTATTGTCCAGTGATTTTCTTTACTTTCTTTGTTGAGATCTTTATATTTCACCAACCAAGAGAAGGTGCCCCCCACCACCCCTGTACCAGTCCCAGGTCTCCATGGCTCTGTAACATTGCTGGCACTCTGGCCACTGGGCACTATAATAGGTCTGTATAGCCTTGTTATTTACTACTGAATCCTCAACTCTCTGTACAGAAGATGAGAAATATGATCGCATGGAAAACCTTGTTACTGTAATAATAATAACGTATACAGTATATAATATTTACATTTTTTGATAACCATGCATATATCAAACCAAACCATCTTACCAACGACAGACAGACTTGCAAGAAAAAAAGTTTTCTTTTTCTCTTTTTTTTCTTTGAGCACATGGCTATCTATCTCTTAACATTTTTTAGATTTTTTTTTCCTTAGAATAGAAAAGTTTGTTTCTTTCATTGTTTCCGTTTGGTTTTTACAGTTGCTGGGTTTTTTTTTGTGTCTTTTACTGTAGTGGGGGGGAAAACCAGAATACAATGTTATCATGTTTAAGATAAGACAAGAATCACGCTTATAGAGAAGATTATAACGATGACTCTGATCATTTCAGTGGTGGTTACCTGGTATGAGAATGTTTAAGAGGTTTTGTGAATGAAACTGTGTCTGGTTTACACTGAGCGATAAAGCAGTGATGAATCCTGGGATATGAAGTTTTAATGACTGTGCATTGAAGGGCTTGGTGTGGATGCAGGCTCTAGAGACAAGCCTCCTCCAGTGTGGTACTAACCCATTGTCCTCTGTAAAAAAAATTAAAAAAAAAGATCTGCAAACTTTAATTAGCAATGAAGGAGTGATCAGGCTTACATCAACAACGACCCACATTACACTTCCCTTTATTCTTTGTCTACATAAGACAAGTAAACAATCAATCTCTAGAGCCTGCATTCCACCTCTGAGACATTAAAAAAGGATTCTCTGTAATTGCCTTGTTAATATTAATTTGTGGACACATAATTTTATAAATGACAAAGACGTGGAAATAAAGATAATTTATCTTGTTATTTATTCAGATGTCTTGTTCTTTTTTCAGGTTTTTTCAGGTTCCATATATATATATAGGGGAAGGTGGGGTGATTTGTGCAACTTTTTACTCAAAGTGATTTTAAAGTGAGGCCTTGACAGTTATGTCTCCAACTCAAATATGTACATATATTTCAGGATGTTGTGCATCCCTGGCAATAAAAACTTTGGATCTGGAATAAACTGTTTAAGAAATATAGCTTTCGGAAAAAAAGTTGTCTTGTCGCACAAATCACCCCACTACGTGGGGTGATTTGTGCGTCATTGTGTCACAATGACAAAGTCACCATCATCATCTTTCTGGCCATCTGAACTCTCATCAGTGGTGTCGTTAAGTGGAATTGAGATGTCACTCTCTTCTGAGCTACTGTAGACAATCACTTTCTTTTGGTGACCAGCGTATACAGCCATGCCACTGGCACAACTCTCAGAAATGTACTTTGCACTAGTTGCTCCATGCTTGTGGAACCAACTGCCACCTGACAAATGTGATTCCCCTACATTTCTGCCTTTAAATCAAGGCTCAAAACCCATATGTACACCCTGGTGTTTCCTCCCCGTTAACCTCTGCACTACTTACTTACCTCTGCACTACTATCTGTGTTTATGTGGATGTATGGGCTTTACGTCTTTTATTTTGGTTATTGTTATTTTACCTTCATTGTTTACCTACTGAATGCACTATGTACAGCACTTTGGACAGTGCAAACTGTCATAAATGTGCTTTTATAAATACATTTTACTTACTTACTTACTTATAACTCACCCAGGCCCTTGCGCACAAATCACCCCATCCCCAGAATTTTGGATAATAGGCATGATGCAGCAATTTAGGGTTGACATTGTGCTAACTATATAGACTCAAAGTGTAGCATACCAAAGCACTAAAACATGTGTCAAATGTTTTCAAACGTGTCTATAATTGTTCAGACACAATAATCAAAAAACCTTGATCATGGAAATTTTACTTTGAAAGGCAAAACAAGGTTTTTTGAGCTTAAATGTGCTTATATCTTATTCCTTGTGTCTCCCTTCTTTACAGGATGAGTCAAATGGATGGCTCTTCTTAAATATGTGGTCACATTTCCAATTTCTTCCACGGTTTTCTAGAAACAAGGGGTTTTGCGACTTCCAAAATGCACAAATCACCCCACCTTCCCCTATATATACAGTATATATATATATTTTTTTTTTTTTTTTTTTTGTAAGATTTGAAACAACGGTTGTATTTTCTCTGTGGGAGCAGTTTTCTCTGGAACTACTTCTCATCTAGATATAGTCCCAATGCAAACTGCAGACGGTGAGGAAAATCCTGAATAACAGGGACACTAAAGGCCCCTTTCTGCTATGTATTTTATATGTTACTTTTCTATGCTTTAGGGAAAACAAAATTCCATTTGGTGGTTTCAGGGTCACATACTTTATCTCATGGCCCATGTACACTCTGTTCTGTGTCCAACACTTACACTTTACATACAGAGTGGGTAAATGGTATCTGATCACAAGTAGACAAAGAATCACATGTGAAAAGACAGGTGTGAACACACGGACTGAGAGCTTGTGATCAGATGACCAAAATCACATCATAATCCCAGTCGGAAACAGGGCCTCAAAGCCACCTGCATGGGCTAGAAACCACAAAGGCAAGTGAAGAGGTAAGCAACATTAGAAAGACCTCGGTCTATACAGGTTGTGCAAGTTGCACATTTTCTCCATCATTATGATTCAATGTTGAAAACCAAAGGCTTGTGCTTTAAGAGCAGGTGGCACTGCGCTTCCATTGGCTAAACAGACAATCAAAAACAAAAGGTGTCGTGTTCTCCAAACTGTTCATGACCGATTGATGAGGGTGATCAGAAAAAACCTCTACAGGTTCTGGGTCAAAAAAAGCAAAGGTGAAGTAAGCGATTTATTTATGTTAATATAAGTGTAAAAGTGTGTATAAGATCTACATCTGACGTTGTTAAATACCCAACATAAGCAGAACACACAATCCCTGCGTTCCGAATCGCATATTCTTTCTTTTTTCTATTCTACATACTACATCCAACGATAAAAATAATCTAGTTAAGATGCAGGAGGCATACTATTGGGACATACTTTTACTCTTTTATTTCATCATAAAATTGCGCCTTGATCTTGCCTCTTGCTTTTATATCCGGTGCATCCCCGTTTGTTTTCATATGGAGGCTTCGTCGATGTGACGTCACTTCACGTGCGCACTGGATTGTGCGTCAAATACGATGCAGTTTTCAACACTAACAATCTTGGCTGGATGAAGTAGGACATCCGGGTACTTCTCACCATCCTAAATCTGGCCACAAGAATCGGGACATCCTAAATCTTTTTTCTACATACCATATAGTAGAAAGTATGCGATTCGGAACGCAGGGAATATATAGCCACAAACATAGGTCCTCATACCTCAGGTCCTTACTCATCTGCATGGCCAAGAGTCCATCCACTCTCAGGTGGGCCGGACCAATCAGACCAATCAGACCAATCAGACCAATCAGACCAATCAGACCAATCAGAGGAGAGCTTGATGACACGGTCAGCCACTCCTATAGAAAACATGCCTTTTCTATCTATCGAAGGGACAACAACATTCAGGAAAACGTCATTTGAGAACATGAAGAATAGCCGATCATAGACACTACTGCATAGATGTGTTGTTTTACATAGAACAAATAGAAAATCATGTTATACTTTAGTCGACAGTTCTTGAGAACGCTTGTTAGTCAAAATCACTTTGTCAAAATCAATGACTACTGACACGATCCGCTACTTGTCCATATGGTGCAGTGCGCTGAAAAATAAATCTTGTGTTAATACACAGCCTTCAAAAAGTGATATTGACAAGCGTTCTCCAGAATCGCTGAGTGCACCTTTTAAAGGGACTCTTACCGATCCTGCAATTGAGAATTACAGCACTATCATACCATCCCGCCTCCCTCCAATGCCCCCACACCCTCATTCCATGCTTGTATCACTGGTTTCACTTCAGAGGTGTCGGCCAGAATACCACTTATGGCCAAAGGCGTCAGACTATAAGCATGAGACTAGGAGAGGAGACGTTACAACAGCTGTTGCGACCCGCGAATCGCAGCCGTTAATAACATGCAAACTATATTATAACAGCGATCGGGACTGCATGTACATACTCACACACGGGTGATTCACATTTAAACTCAGATAAACACGTTTCCATGTGGAATGATCGCTTACTGCGGCAACGCTCACACATCTGACCGAGGGAGAAGAGAAAGGAAACTTACTAAACAGGCTCTCTGGCCGACTGACGTCACGGCCCTAACTGACTGCTATCCACACTGAACAAAACACATTTTAACACACTGTAAGAAATAACAACACTGTAACTTATGAACGTTGGGGCCTTTTCTACAATGGTCGCTACTCGCTACTGTCTGCCGTGGAATCAAAACAAACCCTCTAGTTGAGAATGCGCAATACAGAAGCAGACGGCAAACAGACAGGTCTGTCGGCCAATCAAATCGTTCGGTCCCCAACGATTTGATTGGTTGAATTTTATATATATTTTTCATAATATTATGAGATTGAAATCATTGTTTGTTTTTACTCCTGGTGGGTCTGTCTTATATTTTAGAGAGTAATTACCTTATTAATACCATTTTAACCTAATCCAAAAAAAGTGTAAAAATGCAACAAAGGTAAGAGTCCCTTTAAGGAGTGCAGAGATTATAGAGCAAATACAAAGTCTCGGATATCGGTTTGGCATTCTCGATGTTAAGCTGTTGGTAACATTTATCTTCAATCTTCAACCAGTTTTAGAATGTTCTGAACAGAAAACTCTACCTTTTAGAGTCAGGACTTCTGTAAATGTTTCTTTCGATGTGCCAGTTGTATAAAGAAAAGAACCAGAAATCATTCAAATGTGGATCACATTTGAACAAACCCTGCGTTCCGAATCACATACTCTTTCTTTCTTCTATTCTACATACATCCGACGATAAAAAGAATCGAGTTAGGATGCAGTAGGCATACTATTGGGACATACTTTTACTCTCTTATTTCATCATAACATTGCGCCTTGATCTTGGCTATTGCTTTTATATCCGTCGCATCCCTGTTTGTTTTAGTATGGCTTTCCGAACACAGCCTAAATGGAGGCTTCGTCGATGTGACGTGACTTCCTTCACGTGCGCACCGGATTGTGGGTCAGAATCATGGGTCAGAATCGCCCAAATAGGATGCAGTTTTCAACACTAACAATCTTGGCCGCATGAAGTAGGACATCCGGGTACTTCTACCCATCCTAAATCTGGCCACAAGAATCGAGACATCCTAAATCTTTTTTCTACATACTATATAGTAGAAAGTATGCGATTCGGAACGCAGGGAGAGTGTACTACGGTGTGTGCATTGAGCATTTTGAACCAGCAGGAGGGACTATTGGACCACGTTGCCTGTGTGTATGAAGCTAAAAGGTGACTCCAACCCCTCTCAAGAAGTAGAAATCTGACCTTGTTTTTGTATGTGTGACGAGATCGACCCAAGAAGTCTTTCCCTGTTTTAAATTGGCTGCCTGAACACGATGCACCTACACCTGCCTGTCTGACAACCAATTACCACACAGCCAGCACTTATGATCATGCTTCCTCATGTCTCTCCCCCATGTGAGAATGACACACACACACACACACACACACACACACACACACACACACACACACACACACACACACACACACACACACACACACCCTCTCCAGGGGAAGTTCCTGAGTGGAGGTGGGTTCCCCAAGGCTGCAGGGTAAATAGAAGAGGATCTCATTAGTAGGAGCCAGTTACTTCCACCCTGGGCCTCAGAGGGATGCAGGATAGGGAAAGTCAGCAGGGGCAACATCCTGGTAAAATGCACATACTGTACACTACACACACACACACACACATGGGGTAGTAGTGGCGAAGTGGGTAGGGAGATCGCCTCTGGAGTGCAGGGTCGGAAGTTTGATTCCCCGCCTAGCCGCCACATGACGAAGTGTCCCTGTGCAAGATACTGAGCCCCAAATTGCTCCCGATGGGTCAGAGGGTGCCTTGCATGGCAGCTACTGCCATCGGTGTATGAATGGCTGAATGTGGTAAGAAATATAAAGCACTTTGGGGCTGAGAAAATCGGCTAAAAAGCGCTATATATGTCAAGTCCATTTACCATTTACACACACACACTTGCTTAATACTAACTTGCTTACACTATAGACAGGCAGTAAAGAGCAGCTGAAAACTGGATGCGATGAAAAAATGATGAGCTAATGCTAAGGCCACACACAGGGACAAAAGTGTTGAAGCGGAAAAAAGTTTCTTCTGAATTTTAGCTGAGATGGATTCTGAAGTAAAGTCTCTTTGTGTTGCTAGTCTTATATTTCACAAAGAAAACTACCTCTGACTGAATTGGATGCTGTGCTAAAGTCACATTCCTCCCTACGGTCTTTGGAGAAAGGCCAGACTGATCTGTGGAAGAGAACACATGTTAAGCTGATGAGGCTGGTCACACCAGGCTAGCTTGTCATGACAACGTGTATCAAGTTGAAATTGGTGAAAGAGGGAGAGCTTTGATTATCATCTGCTGGTGTTGGTCCACTGTGTTATCAATTCCAAAGTCAACACAGCCATCTATCAGGAGATTTTAGTGCACTTCATCATGCTTCCGCCTGTTGACAAGCTTTATGGAGATGCTGATTTCCTTTTCCAACAATACTTTGCACCTGCCAACAGTGCCAAAACCACTAGTAATGGTTGACAGACTGACCATAGTATTAGTGTGCTTGATTGGCCAGATAACGCTCCTGACATGAACTCCATAGAGAAACTATGGACTATTGTCAAGAGGAAGTTGAGACACACCAGACCCAACAATACAGACGAGCTGAAGGCCACTATCAGAGCAACCTGGGCTTCCATAATCACATCAGCAGTGCCACAGGCTGATAACATCCATGCCACGCCGCATTGAGGCAGGAATTCACGCTAAAGGGGCCCAAACCAAGTACTGAGTACATATGCACGATTATACTTTATAGAGGGCCGACATTTCTGTATTTAAAATCCTTTTTGATTGATTTCATGTAATATTCAAATTTTCTGAGATTTTGAATTTGGGTTTTTCATAAGCTGTAAACCATAATCATCAAAATTATAACAGATGAAGGCTTGATATATCTCCCTTTGCATGTAATGAATCTGTGTAATATATTAGTGTCACCTTTTAAGTTGAATTACTGAAATAAATGAACTTTTGCGCGATATTCTTATTTTTGGAGTTTCACCTGCACAATGACAATAAAGACTATTCTGTTCTATTCCATTCTAAAAACGTCACTGCAGAAAAACCGGAGTAACGTCTCACACCAGCATGAGTCCCCAGGTCTCTGATAGAGATCTGGTCTCATGCACAATCTGTTTCTGTGTGTGTGTGTGTGTGTGTGTGTGTGTGTGTGTGTGTGTGTGTGTGTGTGTGTGTGTGTGTGTGTGTGTGTGTGTGTGTGTGTGTGTGTGTGTGTGTGTGTGTGTGTGTGTGTGTGTGTGTGTGTGTGTGTGTGTGTGTGTGTGTGTGTGTGTGTGTGTGTGTGTGTGTGTGTGTGTGTGTGTGTCGGCCTCACTATGCACATACAAGGCCGTGTGGTGGCTGCTGTGCACTGTGACTCATGTTAGAATAAACAGAGGCTGCTTGCTGTGCAGGGGGCTCTGTGAGGAAGACATGTGTTTGGAAGAAGGAGAAGAAGAAATGATTTGAGACAAAAAAAAAGGCTGGAAAATACTTTAATTTTGAGTGGGTGACTGTGGCATGAGGGGACAGCGTCAGCCACTGTAGTGCCGGGAGGCTGAAAGACTGTTGTTGCCAAGAAACTAAATGAACTCACAGTGACCTTAACCCACGGCGGCGACAGAGAAGGGATAGTTCTCTCAGAAGAGCTTTAGTGGAGCTGTGTGTGTCTTAAATACTGTGTTGTGTTTACAGTTGCCGCAGGTTAAAGTCAGTCAAACAGAAAAAAAACCTAAGTACATTAGAGATATTTTGTCTATTTTGCTTCCTTACATATAAATCAAAGGTCCGTAATTTACATTTAGGTGTTTATCCTTGTCTGTTTGCATCTGTGTATGTATAAACAACTATTTAAAGGTTCAGTAAGCGGAATGGTCAGTTTAGCTAACTTCCTGTCAGTTACTGCAGTTAGCAGTCCCCTCCCTCGTCCCTACGTCACCACATTAATGCACTGCGGTCTTCAAGCAGCGTGTTATCTACCACCATCTCGGATAAGTAAGTGTGATAAAACATGATAAAAACCATCAAAACAGACATTGGGAAGGATATTTACCTGCTCCGCCATTGTAGGCGCATACACATTCACCAATCTGTCGATCTACACGTGCACCGGCAGTGAGACGGGTGCCGGTTTGTAGCGTTCTCTCTTCTGATTGGATATCAGTTTCGGGATCCCCGAAAAGTTTATTTGCCGATTACATGCAGAGCGGGTGACTGAGAGATCGGCTTTATGAAACACGCACACTAAGTGATCACTGTATGAATAAACAGCGATTTAACATTAACATAAATAAATCACTTATTTCAAACCATCCAATCAACTTAGTGTAATCACTAAGGACCTCCCCATTACTTGTCAAACAACATTCACTGAACAAAGGACAACTATTCATGCTCCTATTTCGGCTTCACCATGGCGCGGATGTTGAGCTACAGCTGAGGCCCGCAACGAAATTCAGAGGAGCAGTGACGAAGAAGACGCCAATTCCGACATTGAGGGCTTTGACGAAGAGGAATATGAAGATGACATGGATCCATTTGAAGACGGGTAAGAGCATTTATTTGACAAAACGTCTGTTTTTGTAATGGAAGCTAAGTGTGAACATGTAAACTAGCTTGAATGTTGCGTCCGTGACATGACCGATTTTTTTTTTGGAACTGACGTGACAGAGCTGTATACTCTTGTCGCCAGCCTTCTGTTGTTTGAAAACAAGTAATAGTTTTCAAAAGGTAGAGAATAGAAATATATTTCAATAGTCTTACTTTATTCTCCGCTAGTGTCTGTGCATTATTGATTTAGTGGGTGCAACAATGTAGGCTAGGTTCAAAACAGTACAATCTTCCCCGGGTGTCTCAATTTTGTTTGCTAGCTGTCTCGCATAAATGGACACCCGTGTGTGTGTGTGTGTGTGTGTGTGTGTGTGTGTGTGTGTGTGTGTGTGTGTGTGTGTGTGTGTGTGTGTGTGTGTGTGTGTGTGTGTGTGTGTGTGTGTTGTGTGTGTGTGTGTGTGTGTGTGTGTGTCAATATTTTTGCGTATGAGTACGAAAATGGTGAATGAACCGGCATAGGCATTAATCGGTGGCTGTTGGAGAGAGAGAGAAACAAACAAACTGTAGTAGGCTATACAGCTGTTTATAAACGGGTATAATAATTTATTTTAGAAATTGCAAATGAAGCTCTGTGTGTAAATGTAAGCTAGCTTGAATTTTGCATTCTTGACATTACAGGGACTGATTTCTCTATTGATAGCACTACTTTTGTTTACTTTTGTTTGAAAATAATAGTAATAGGTGTGTATTCTGTGTAAAAGTATTTCCCTTTACAATTTACAAATAGTACAGAATGGAAATGTTTTTTGCATCGACTTTTATTACACTGTTGTTTGCAAATACAAGTTGTGAAGTTTGAATATTTTTGTTATGAGATAATGAGACTGATTTCTGTGGTCCAGGTCCAGGAGAAGAGGAGAACCACCCGCAAAGAGGTCCCGTGTCCCAACTCCACCAGCACCCCCTACGCAGCAGCGGGCTTGGAAGACTGAGGAAGACCAGGACACCGCTCCTCCTGTCTCCAGGTTTCAACCTGCACACACCCCTGGCCCACAGCTAGGCACGCACTTCTACACACCAATTGAGCTCTTCAAATTGTTTTTCACTGCACACACTGTACACACACTCTGTAGCAACACAAACAAACAGGCTGTCAAAAAAATTGCCATGGGTAAAAAGTTTAAATGGACTGATTTGACAGTTGAGGAGTTTTACAAGTACATTGGACTCCTCTTTTACATGGCCCTGGTTAGACTACACCACATTGCTGATTACTGGAGGCAGAACCACAGTTTAACCTGTCCATTTGCCGCAACAGTCATGAGTAGGGACAGATTTGGTGTCATCTCCTGGAACTTACACATACAGTATCTCACAAAAGTGAGTACACCCCTAACATTTTTTCAAATATTTCATTATATCTTTCCATGCGACAACACTGAATAAATGACACTTTGATACAATGTCAAGTAGTCAGTGTACAGCTTGTATAACAGTGTAAATTTACTGTCCCCTCAAAATAACTCGACACACAGACATTAATGTCTAAACTGTTGGCAACAAAAGTGAGTACACCCCTAAGAAAAAATGTCCAAATTGGGCCCAAAGTGTCAATATTTTGTTTTGCCATCATTATGTTCTAGCACTGCCTTAACCCTCTTGGGCATGTAGTTCACTAGAGCTTCACAGGTTGCAACTGGAACCCTCTTCTACCCATTCATGACGACATCAAGGAGCTGGTGGATATTAGAGTCCTTGCGCTCCTCCATCTCTCGTTTGAGGATGCCCCAAAGATGCTCAATAGGGTTTAAGACTGGAGACATGCTTCGCCAGTCCATAACCTTTACCCTCAGCTTCTTTAGCAAGCCAGTGGTCGTTCGGAGGGGTGTTTGGGGTCGTTATCATGTTGCAGTACTGCCCTGCGGCCCAGTTTATGAAGGGAGGGGATCATGCTCTGCTTCAGTATGTCACAGTACATGTTAGAATTCAATGAACTGTAGATCCCCAGTGCTGGCAGCACTCATTTAGCCCCAGACCATGACACTCCAACCACCATGCTTGACTCTAGGCAAGACACACTTGTCTTTGTACTCCTCACCTGGTTGCTGCTCCACACTCTTAACACCATCTGAACCACATAAATGTATTTTGGTCTCATCAGACCACAGGACATGGTTGCAATAATCCATGTCCGTAGTCTGTTTGTCTTCAGCAAACTTTTTGTGGGGTTTCTTGTGCATCATCTTTAGAATAGGTTTTCTTCTGGGATGACAGCCATGCAGACCAGTATGATGCAGAGTGTGGCGTATGGTCTGAGCACTGACAGGTTGACCCCCCACCCCTTCAAGCCCTTCAGCAATGCTGGCAGCACTCATACGTCTATTTTCCAAAGCCAACCTCTGTGTACGACGCTGACCACGTGCACTCAACCTTCGTAAACTGGGCCGCAGTATGGTATTGCAACATGATAACGACCCCAAACACACCTCCAAACGACCACTGCCTTGCTAAAAAAGCTGAGGGTAAAGGTTATGGCCTGGCCAAGCCTGTCTCCAGACCTAAACCCTATTGAGCATCTTTGGGACATCCTCAAACAGAAGGTGGAGGAGCGTAAGGTCTTTAATATCCACCAGCTCTGTGATGCTGTCATAAATGGGTGGAAGAGGGTTCCAGTTGCAACCTGTGAAGCTCTAGTGAACTACATGCCCAAGAGGGTTAAGGCAGTGCTGGAAAATAATGGTGGCCACACAAAATATTTACACTTTGGGCCCAATTTGTAAATTTTTTCTAAGGGGTGTACTCACTTTTGTTGCCAGCAGTTTAGACATTAATGGCTGTGTGTCGAGTTATTTTGAGGGGACAGTAAATTTACACTGTTATACAAGCTGTACACTGACTACTTTACATTGTATCAAAGTGTCATTTATTCAGTGTTGTCCCATGGAAAGATATAAAGAAAAATGTGAAGAAATGTGAGGGGTGTACTCACTTTTGTGAGATACTGTAAGTGATCCAGTTGATTTTAGTCATGTTTTTTGCAGTTCCCAACTTTTTTTTGGAAAATGACAGTGCATTATAGAAGCTAATGCTTTGTAAATGGGGATAATGCTTTCGCTCAGCAGGATAGTCTTTTTGTTTTCAAAAAATGCCTGTTCACTTTTCTTGGCTCATTTGTTGTCTGTCTGTTCTCTTCCAGTTTTCCCTGGTGGAGACGAGACGGTGTGGATCAAGTCCTTCCTCTGGCAGCATCTGAAGTTCTCCTGCATCCACACTATTCATATTTTATTTTAGTATTAGCATGTTAACATTAGTCAATTATTGTATTCCTTCATGATTTTTTTGTATTGTTTGTACAAGTGACATCTATTGCATGATGTCCATCTTGGGAGAAGGATTTATTCATCTGTCACTCCATGACATTTCTCAATATTTTTCCCATTAAAGGGACTTTTTTCTCAGTGGAGAAGAAATGTGAAGCCTACTGAGGCAAATGTCTATTTGTGCTATTGGGCGTTAAGAAACTGTTGGCTTGGAATAAAGGTATTATTTCAGACAAATTTCGAATTTCTTTAAAAATCGGACTTCAAATTTCAACATTTATGTCAAAATATTTTTTTTTTACATTGGACTAGGGCAAAATTGAACCTTCCTCTCTGAGAGTGTTCTGAACATTTTGATATGAATCACCTGGGTATTATGTTATCTACTTGCCCTCTAAAATGGTAATTTATAAAAGCATGTAAAATCGAGAAAATGCCCTTAGATCTCAACCCAAAAAACGTTTGGACAAAAAGATCATTTTAGTCATGTTTTTTGCTCTTCCCAACCTTTTTATGGAAAAATTCTAGTACATTTTAGAAGCTAATGTTTTGGAGAAGCAATTTCAAGAGTCAAAATAATTTAATCAGATGAATAAAGGTATTATTTCACACAAATTTCGAAATTTTTCAAAAATCGGACTTCAAATTTCAACATTTATGTCAAAATATTTTTTTTTTACATTGGCCTAGGGCAAAATTGAACCTTCCTTACTGAGAGCTGAGAGTGTTCTGAACATTTTGATATGAATCACCTGGGTATTATGTTATCTACTTGCCCTCTAAAATGGTAATTTATAAAAGCATGTAAAATCGAGAAAATGCCCTTAGGGTTCAGAGGGTTAATGGCCATTATGTCAATCAAAAATCTCAACTTTTAAAGCAGGGTTAGGGTTATCAACCAACATTTCAGAAAATGATTCAGCAGGAGACACAGTAGTAAATTAAGAAAGGCTTCAGTGTACAGAACAATAAGGGAAGCTTGAGGAAAACAAACATTTCTCATCATCTACCTAAGGTAACAACCTTTTTACAGTGGCAGCAACCATACTAAAGAGCAGCAGACATATTCATAGCCAATATATTCATCTTAATGTGGAACAATGAATGAGAAAGTATGCATTTGAATTTAATCATAATTTGTATAATCTTATTGTTTATAGGCTATTATTGATTCATATTGGGACGTGTCCATTGGACAACAAAGTGTATTTTAATGCTTTGGTAACAGTTTACAGGTTTTAAAACTTACCTGCCAATAAAGGGATTTTAATTTGGAGAAAAGAAAAGATGAGAAGGTAGGAGAACCAGGGATTTAAAAGACCCCGTGCCTGTGCCTTTGGCCCCACAGTAACTCAATCCGCTCGCTAAAATACACCCTGCGTTCCAAATCACATATTCTTTCTTTTTACTACACTACATACTAAAGTACAGAAGAGTTTAGGGCCACAGGAGAGAAAAAAAAATCTGATTTTTTCTTTATGTCGAGAAATGTCAAGAATACAGACGAGTACTCCAAAATGCTGTTGGAGTTACTGGGACATTAATGCATTTTCAGCATACTACAATTGAAGTGCATTTATTGGGACATCCTAAATCTTTTTCTGGCATACTAAATAGTATGGAAGTATGGGAATTGTAACGCAGGGGCAATCATTAATATATATCTCCATTGGGAGCTGCTCAGTGTCTAACACGGTTTACTTCACACCAGGGCAGCTGTCTCTGAAGTGTTAATACATGTGGTTCTGAATGATGCCGTTTAGAAGCACCGCTCAGCAGACATCCCTTTGGGGGAAGTAAAGGTTAAACTTCTCTGCTGTTAGTTTTAATTGATTGTGATCATGCGCATATCAGATGAGTAGGCTAATGTTGCTTGTTCAGTGTGGGCTACAGACAGTGCAGTCAGTAATTAGACGGTTACCCTCCGCAGTCAGAGATGAGCGCTCCGCTTATCTCTCCACTAATTACACAGACGTTCAGGAAATGTTCTCAGCTGGAAAACGAAAGCGCAATTTGACCAGCAGGGGCGCTGTGCCTCTGCTGCTGGCCATACATCCACTGTCTATGTAATCCAATCTGTGTAATGAAGCAGTGTAGTGTTAATTCACACATTTGGCACCTGTGGTTCTAAATCGTAGGTTTCGTCTTATCCCCGGCAGGTGTAATGCTATATTGCATTTAAACCGGTAGCTAGTGAGACTATAGTGCAGTGAATAATGGCCACATAGGCTAGCGGTCATGCTGCGGGAACAGGGCGGATCTTAGGACCCATGGTTTCATTTATCGTCAAATAATAAAAGTTAGGCTTAGCCGTGTGCTGTAGTGTCGACGAGCCTCATCATGGCAGTGTCAAAGTGTGTGTGAGCCTGGAGCGAGCAGCCCTGTGTCTGGTGTGTGTGTCTGCTGTGTGTGTGTGTCTGCGCTGCAGTGGCGCAACAACAGCCAGCTGCGCGGTGTCTTTGTGGCTTTCAAATAGACAGACAAACAGACAGCGGCTATGTTGGCTGGTCTGTCCGTCCGTCCTTGTTTCCCGGAAGAGAGGGTGTGAGACACATTGGACACACCTCGGGTCATCAGCTGATCCCGCCACACATGTAGCTCGGAAGCCTGCTGTGCGGATGCCAGCTCTCTCTCTCTCTCTCTCTGGGAGTTTGTGTTGTGGTACAATAATCGGCTGTGAATAGAGAGTGAATCTAAACAAGCGCCGCGCGTCCAAACGGGACGCCTCCTCTGGATCCCTCTGAGTGGAACGCGTAAAGGGACTCAACAAAACAAAAACAAAACGCCCGAGCACTCGTTTGGGTAAGTGAAACTTTTAACATCATCCCGTATCAAGCGCATTCATGGTCCGCCGTGGCTCGCCTCGCAGGTCCAGTCGCTGCTGTGTAAACATGGGAAGTCGCCTAAAGCAGATTATGGCCCTTGTGCAATGCAGATGCACGTGTTACCTTCCACTGTTGTATTGTTGCTCTGTTAAGGCTACTGGGTCCTTTAGCAGTTGCACTGAATTGTAACCACCTTACTCAAACGCGCGCTTGCACCGTGTAGGGATATGTAAAGCTGCAGTAGGCTACTATCGTGCATGCATGCACGTCACTATTGTGTGCGATCTGTGTTCTGCACCTGTCGTACCATGGACCGACGTGTCGTACACACACAAAGCCTTTGGTTAAGCATTTTGCTGTTTTGCTTTGCAAACGGGACGATCCATGTGGTCCCCAGTCATGTGTGAGGATTTCTTTTGATTTCAGTGACAAACGGCAGGTGTCTAGTGTAAAATGGGAGTGGCATCCAGTGCTCAAAGTTATTAATGAATTAGTCAATGGACAAAACGATTGGATCATAAGCAACACTTCTGAATGATTTGGCCATGCACCATGTAAAGACCCAAACATTTGCCCCTTCCAGCTTTTTTTTTATTCATGCCCTTGGCTGTTTTGAAATATTGTAAATACAAGAAATAAGCATTTTAAACATTTTCTAACATTACAAATAATTAAACAGACCCAATATTTTTAGTAAGGACAATGTTGTTTAGTTTGTGGCTCATGATTAGGGGCCCATGGTGTGTAAAGTTGACCTGCTGTCAGTGACTGTCACTTTCCCTTTGTTATTCTGATGAGGCGTATTCATCAAATGGTTGTAGAATTAAAATATAGCGGAGGGTTTCATGCCCCAGCTCAAGTGGTTGTTGAACCCTTCACGCATTAGGCACCTGCTGATTGGCTCCTTCCATTCACATCAATGATGACTTCACAATGGACTGACTCTCCAGTGTTAAAGTGCGCCTTGAAAAAACAGCAAGTGCATGACTGACAATAACAGATGAGTGTTAGTGTGCAGAGTGTGTGTGCTCATCACAGAGTAAACTTCCCCTTTGTGGATCCACATTGTATTATGTATGCAGAATTAAGAAGAGCAGCAGTGAATGGCAAACAACTGGGGGCCCGTGATTCATTGTGCCACAGACTTTTATCAGAACTATAAGTTGAATGTCGGTGTCAAAATGAGTGAAAATCTCTTCACGATCTGCCACCTATCCATACTATATGTGCGCTGAAAAGAAAACATGTTAATACACAGCATAGGCTCTGTAAACTGGTACGTAAACAAAAGGTAAAGGGTCCACTGTAGCTTGCTACATGCCTGTTTACAGAGCATGTTGCAGGCTGTGTATGAACACACACCAGATTGTTTTTTTACAGAGCCCCCACAGTACTTACGAATGGATCGTGAGGAGATATTCACTGATTTTGACAAAAAGCGATTTCGACAACAAGTGTTCTCCAGAATTGCTGACTCCACCTTTTAAGCAACCAGTATGTGGCTGCATTGTGTACATTGTGCAGTCGCTGAATCTTGCAGCAAAATCGTGGCGTGGCTCATTGCATTGACAACAGCTGTTGTTTTAGGTATGGATTTCTCTGTTGTCCGCTTGTGTTTCCCCTTCGAGGAATCCTCAACAACTGCACCATCCGAGGTGTATTCTCACCAAAAAAATAACAAGGTTCACGTTGGTGTAATGTATGTCATCATTACCAACAGCGGTATGACCCAGGGGAGAAGCTGGTGTATCACCTTTTGCCCAGTTTTTGTTGCTGAATGTGGAGCTGAAAAACGGGATGTGTCGACAGATCCAGGCTCCTGCAGGCAGCCCCTCTGGGAAATCACTTTAGGAAAAGGCTTGTGTTTGTATAGGCCCATATGCTCCACCCACTACGGTCTTCTGCTATCGTAACGTGGGTTGACATGAGGAAAGTAGTAGTAGATTCTGGGTGTTATGCGCTCCACATTTGGCATGAAGATAACCGACTGATGCTCTGTGATATAGGTGAAATTGCGTGCGATCTGCTTTTTTACACGCGCACGTGACTTTTGTTTACAATGTATGCCTATAGTCCGTTTGCGAAACATATACAAAACTACGCTGAGGAGAGCAGTGTACAAAACTCTAAACTAGAGAGCACCAAAGAAACGGACTATTAGACCTGTGTGAACACGACCTTAGAGGCCTTGGTCTGTGCCCTGCTGCTTCTCCTATTGCAACAATTGACTGTCTTCGGCAATAGTGCGCATTGATTGTGACCCACCAAATTACAGGCACTCAAAGTGGGTCAAAAAGACAAAATCTATGCATGTCCTTGACCTGAATTGCTGAGGGTCTTTGACGCACATCCATTCAAGCTACGAGTGTGTTATTTTCACAAATGACGCACTTAGGGTGTATTCACACTGGGAAAGTCCGCTAATTCACTTGCTTTGGTCCAGACCAAATAGAGTTTAGATTTTTTTTTGTTTGGTGTGGTCCACTTTCATATTGTCCCTTTTGCAAGTGAACCAGCATTAAGAAGTAAAACCACACGTGATCTGAGGTCATTCATTCATTGGACAGACATTCTGGGGTGGAGAGAAGCAGGAAAAACGAAGTAAAAACTGCGAAATATATAACTGATACGATATGGGGTTACAAATAATAAATAAATAAATAGGCCTAGGCCCTAGATCTAGCCTATAAATAAAATAAAATAAACATAAAATTAGTGTTGTTTCATATGGTTATATAACATGTAGGCCTGTGTCAATGTGTGGCTTGTAGCCTACGATGTGAAACATAATATATAATATATAAACATAATTTTTGCTGCTGGACGCGCGGCTCGCGAGGAATAGGCTCAAGCTGACACACAGCTGATTTAGCCGTGTGTCAGCTGGGTGTGAGTTCGGCACGGCTCAGCTCCAAACTGACACAGGGATGCAAAGTAAAAACACGCACTTCATACAAAGCGCAGCGTGAACCTGTTGTCACTGTGCGGGAGACGCTCCCCTCTCCTTCATCTGATCACTGAACATCAGCATGTTTAGGCGTCCTGTCTATAAATGTAATATATTCGCACGGGGCTCTCGGTCAAACCACAACTAATCTTCCTAACAATGGCGACAACAACACTTTCCTATAATGTGAAGCTGACAGCGATTTATTAAAAAGGAAAAGGCACAGTGCTTCCTGCAATTGGGTCGGATCGAGTCCGGCCAAATTCACACCACAAACGAACTGCAGCAGAGTGCGTTTTGAAGCGCATCGAGACCACCTCTTCAGCTGGGTCTCGGAGCATTTGTTTGGTCCGCCCCCGAGTGCGATTGCTGTATTCACACCTGTCTGAAAGATGCGCACCGAAGGCGGAAGTGCATCTGAGTTCGTTTCAACCGAACTAAACACGGCATGTGTGAATACACCCTTAATGAACGGCCTGTTATTACATCGAAAGGTCCGTTTTCATTTTCTTTACACCCTTCATTATTAAAAAAAACATTTGCAGGAGCAAATATTTTCACAGAACAGTTTCCAACAGAGATATGAGACCATTGGAAGAACTGAACTGTGTTGTTCAGTGTTAAAGATGTAGCCTACAGTGCTGTGAAGATTTCTTTATTTGATGTCAGGCAGGCTTACTACAGCTGTGTGTAAAGAGCCTCTGTTACAAGTTACTGTTGGACTCAGCCTTTGATTCCTGGAAGCACTTAGTGTATTTCCACTGTCATGGAATCACTGTAGTGAGTGTGGGCACTATGTTTTGGTGTTAATCGAGACACAGAGTTAGCAGTAGAACAGACAGCCATTTGGATGATGGCTTTCTGAGACTAGGGGCAGAAAGCCTGCCTTAAACATTGGAAGTGTTGAGTTTAAAAGACAGATCAAAAAAACAATATCCAGTGTCGCTGGGTTTTAAAGGCCTAAAAATGGTCAGGGAATAACAGACGGTAGCATGTAGCCTGGTCCTACCAGACCATCGTACTTAATTTCATTTGTACAGAAGGTCTGGAATCGCTCAATTGACAAACATTACCTCACTTGAAGGCGGGTGTCTGTTGAAGTTTAAAACTATTGGATCTGCCCAGTGCCACTCTGGATCGGCCAACCAATCGCATACCATTTGGTCGTGACGTATGTCATGTGCCGGCTTCTGAGCCACTCCTTCTGTTCGCTGGTTCGACCAGCAGAAATCTGGCTGAGAAAACCCACCACACACACATACTGACCACTGAAGGGAATGAAAATTGAGTGGAAGTATGTAGGTGGGCAGTGCCAGGCTAGGTAGCATGGATGTCTGGACTACATTTCACATCAAATCCATCCAATAGTTAGTGGTGGACAACCAACAGACCGAAATCACAATGAATAGAAAACAATTAATGTCTAAATTGATGCCAAAGTTCCCTTCAGAAGAGTATAAGGGCCACGGGAGAGAGAACAAATTAAAGAGGGGGACGTTTTTTATTCATGATGCGCTTAGAAAAAAGACGAAATACAATGTCCAGATTATAAACTTGACAGTTACAGACTGCTGCAAAAACTGGAAATATGTTGACAGATTGGAATTTCGGGGATCAGTAACTCATGAGTAAATCGTTTATTAAAACACAAACACAGGACCACACTGCCGATCTTTCTTGCCATCTGTGGTCTCATTGTTGACAGTAAAACAAATCCAGCCACAAAGTATAGGCAACAGGAAAATAAAACATGGATTAGTTTTGTCTACAACATCAGAAAGCAACCGTTCAATAAAATCATTTTAAAGTAGTGTGTTCCTCTCCCCTGACTTAACGCATGTGTAAAACTTCATTGTTGGAGTATCCCTTTAAACAGAGCAGTGTCCTGATTGTGCCACAGAGTCTGTCTCTCGCCAGCTCTTTCTTGCTTCCCAGCTATAACCCCTGGAACACACATCCTACCTCTACTGCACATCTTCATCTGACTTTTTTTTCACCGACCGTGTAAACGCACTACAGCACATCCAACCTCGGACGCGCTGCCGACAGACGTCAGAGGCGAGTCTGCAGCGACGCTTCACTTTACCTCAGGAGGCTCGCCTAACTGCTATCAAAATAAAAACTTCCCACAAGCGAAAATGTGAAGGGGAAAAAGAAAAAAGGGCAACCGGGCACTAGGATTACTGTCGAAACTCTATATTAATCATATGCATCATAACATGAAATTAAACAACAAAAGCAGCAGCAGCAGTTGAGACGTTCCATGTGTGTCCGAAAAAAGCGTGAGAGAGGCAGCAGTAACGGACGGCGATGCAGACGCAGGAGTGATTCTTGTTCAGGTCTTTTGCATTCAGCGTACACTGCGCTTGGAACTGTACTTAGAAATGAGCCACCAAATGAAAACCTCCAGCAAGTCAGTTGGGTTTAAATATGGTTCAATATTCTGGGAACCTTTGTCTTTGGGTCCTCTTCACTCTACTTGATGTATGTATTGGTTAGGTTTAAACTGGGAGCTGTCAGTCCATATTATGCTTAGCTGACATTCCCTGGACCCTGACAGTGCTAACACTATTAGTTTTCAGTTTCGTTCAAGAATAGCTTTGCCATAGCAACACCATAGATGCTAAGCTTCCAATTGATTTAACCAATGAGTGCCTTCCTATTCTACCATTGTTATTTAACTGCTCATCTTGGTCCCTTCTGCCTTTTCAGTTGTCAGTCTGGTTTAGCAGAAATACAGCTTTTAGTTTTTTTATAAATTAAATATTTATATTAATTATGTACAAAACAACTGTGTGTTTGAAATTTAAATCAGGACCCATCGGGAACATTGGACCACTAGACTCCTAAATCCTCCCGACCCACTGATTACCGGGCCAATGGCAACAACCTTGATTTTTTTGTTGGTCCATGAAGACCTGTTTAGATAGCTGTAGGCTCACTTGGAAAATGGGCAATCCTGTTGTAAGTGAACATTACTTTGGCACTTCCATTATATTTTCCGATACGACTCTAATGTCAGCTCCACTAAGATGAAATAAACTGTGAACTTGAAGTGTGGGACGATCACTTAGAAAATGTTTTGGAGTGTTTTGTTGAGAGCAGGGGATAAGTGAATACATTTGCAGAGGTCCTCATTAGTTCACACTGTGCCTGCCCTCCCTGCACAACCACATTTGCAAATCAGCCTTGATTATTCAAAGAGCGACCAGTGAGGACTCTGGGGGTTCTGACATCTTTTTAGTTCAACTCATCCAAGTGTTGGCCAGCACTCCACCTCACTTCCACCTCTGCCTGGTTCTCATTAGACTAGTGTATGAGTGACACGAGCCGGAAAGAGACTCCCACTGGGACACACAGCGCCTTCTGTCTCTAATCAGAACACATTGATTGGAAGCAGCTGAGAGGGAAGATCTAAAAACTATGCATAAACTTTATTAATATGTTCCTTCCTTTGTCTTCATTGAGTTGACCGCACAACACATTTTTCCTCCCAACACAATGACTTTATCTTGGCAGGTCGATACGACCTCTAAAAGAGCATTTTTATTAACATCTTTGTCAGGCTGTGAATCTGTCAGCAGCACTTCTGGGGCTGCTTTTTATAAGAATATACGCCAGTCCTAACAAGTTGAACAGCCTTAAAAAACTCTTTTAAATTTGTATTGCTTGACGTCCCCCATCTAAATGTCCTTTTTAGCTGAAGATGTTAATGTGTGTCATCATCAGAGCCCTGCTGTTATGTCCAGCTGACATTTTTTTTTGATGACCGAGTCTGTTTGTGTGAGAGGCTCTTCTGTGTGTGCTGTCCATTACTCTTCCACAAAACCCTGACACTAGCTTCTCCCCTGGGGCCTACTTGTCGCAGTGGACTCCCTTCTGGGTATACCGTCGGCAGTTAAAGTCCTGCTCTCTTTCAAGTTAGCCATTGTTTTTTGCTGCTTTTAACATCACTTATTTTCATCTGCAAGAAGTGGGTGGACAATGTGCGGAAAAGATAGTGATTTTAGCTTGAATGATGAATTGTTAAAAATAGTGAATTATCTGGTGATTTCATACACACCCACACTATCTCGGAGGCTGTTGTCGTTTGCCACCCAGGCCGCAGACCATATGCAGTTACTGAAATATATGTGATACACTATTAGTAATGTGAGACATGCATTAACAGATGCTATTTTCTTTGTTTACATTTGATTTGAGTGGCACAGGGTTGGTTTAACACCTGCACACAACAGGGGGTGTGCTGCACTCTTGAGCACTTCTTTATACTATAGAGAGATAATAATTGGATTGGTTCCATGTCCAATTAGCTGAGGGTATCTCCAAGGACTTCCAAATAAGATGATAAGAGTAGGGATGGGTGATATGGCAAAAATATCATATAATTAAATTTTTTCAAATTAGGGCAAATGCATGGCCCACAGTTTGGTTTACCAACATATGGAAGGCTTATGTTTGGTTCCAGGTTCCTCCAAATGATTTTGTTTTGATTCATGAATTATTCAATTATTAAAAATGACAGAAGATTTAAGAAGAAAGAAGTAAATGTGTTCTTTAAACTAAACCGACCATTTGTTGCATTCCTTACCTGTCTCCAACGCTGACTTGTCTTTTCTTATGGAGTTTCCCTGATTGTTCTGTGTCTAATATCGTCGTATTGTACACCCCTATGATATTATTCCTTAAGGTGTAGGCTCGTATTGCAGTTGGCTTATGTGTAGTGGACAAAGTGGATCCAACCTGGGCAGGTGCTGCCTGCTGGGCACCAAAATATGTTTGGCACCTAGGATTTTGTTAGTCACTGTGTGAACAGCAAAACACAGCATCAAACAAAAGTGCTGACTAAACATATAGCTACTGCCTGTCGTTATTATGGCAATATAGTCACTGTAACATGGTCTTTATTTTCCTTTTTACACGGCCACTGGTTGTCAAGAAGGCGGCACTTTTCTACTATGAGATAGGTAGAGCGGAACATTAATGCGCAACAAATGGCATGTGAGTAGCTCTAATAGTAGGTTGCTTTTAGTTTCTGTCTGCGTTTGTTTGTATGCTTACCTTGGTGAACTGAAACTGAAGCAGAGTGCTGAAAAATCAGAGCATAGACCAGTGGTGTTGCCAGTTATGGGCTGGGCAGCACTGGCCCACACACATTACTGACCTGGCCGTAACTATGTTGCTGCTGAATAATGCATTATCCCCCTAGCCAACTATCATCTTAGGTTATTCATTTTAGAAGTCCTTTTTTTTATATAGGAAAATATTGTTCATCCACTTTTGTACTGGCCCATAGCATATTATTCTCGCCTATGCCACTGACATGGTAGGTCATGTGTTTCAGGATGCTGGGCCCTGCTACCACCAACTGGGCTACCCAAGGTGGAGATAAGGCCTGCATTCTGTCTTTGGTCACCAGTTGGCATTCAATGTACTGTATGTTGCTGCCACTTGGTAGCTGGCAAGGTGAAGTGTTAATTTATTCCCCAGAATTGGTAACAAAACATTTCTATAGCAGTCCCTGTGTTGTGCCACAATAAAAACAATTACTGTTTAAGGTGAGACACTGCAGTCTATGGTTCCAAAACATGTTTTCTTTTATACTAGAATTAATAGAAGGTCCAAAATGTACTATACATTTTTTTTTCACTAAACCTTGTCTGTTTGCATATGTATTTCCTATACAAACGTATTGAACAGCTTTTTGTATTTGTATTTTTCTGATATATTTCTATATGTCACAGCCATTATCTCAACATTCGGTTTTTTTGCAATACGTCTGAACCCAAGATCTCAACTTCAACTTAACTTTCCATAATCATTCTTAGCACCATTCTGGAGGCTATTACAGAAGGACTTGTTCATAGTCTGATTTATGATTTTTTTTTCTTAAAAACATGCAGAAAATGCATTAAGAGTCGACCTCTTCAGCTGCCAGCCCAAGACAAGGAGCTAAACCTGGGCTAAGAACCGCCCGCGCTCCCCTCTTGAGCGCCTCTGTATGACATGCTTTACTTACTATTTCTGCTCAGGTCTTACTTGCAATAGTCTGTGTTGAAATATCCCTCTGTGTAGAAGATGATGGAATTGCATGAAAGAGCAGAAATGGTCGACTTTTTTTTGATGAAATCCTGGAGGAGTGAGAGGCGGAATCTGACCCAGAGCCAGCTGACACCAGCGCGCTCTCAAGCTATTTTAGAGAGCAAACTGTTCCTCTTGAGGAGAATGGACTAGCCTTGGCTCCCTTCTCCTGGATCAAATTTTCTCTTTGTAGCCTGCGCCAGGGAGCAGAACAAGAGACTCCTCCTCACTGCATTATTATTATTGATGAAGGGAGAAAGAGGCTCACAGCTCGGAGGCTCCGAAAGCCTATTTCTCTGGAAGAATCTGGCCATGGGGGGCGCCCGTAGCTCAGTGGGTCTCCTCTTTGCCCCATTTCAACTCTGTCTCTCCAATCTGTCTAAAAATGCAAAAATGCCCAAAAAATTATCTTTACAAAAATAATCTGGCCATATTGTTGAAAGAGAAGCAGAGCCACTTCTGTATGTGAAAGTAAAGTACCGGCTTTTGAAATGCAGAAACTAGTGTTGTGTGCTACATTTTTAAGTTGTGTGACACAACTAACAAAGATTTCCTTAATCAATTCATTTGCTAATTGTTTTCTCTGGAGTAATTACTAATACTATACATTTGTCAGAAAATAGGGAAAATGATTCAGCCTAGTCCCTCAAATCCAAGGTGATATAATGTTCAATGTGACAGTCTTAGACCCAAATATGTTCAGTTTACAGAACAGCAAATATTCAAATTTGAGACAGCAATATGTAGTGCATTTTTCTTACAAAAATATTTAAACAATGAAATGACGAGCAACATTTTAGAATTCAGGCCCTTTGACTTTGACCGTCCTTTTTGTCTCATAAACCTATGATGCATTGAACTATTTGCCAGCTGCACAGAAAGCTGCAAATACGCTCAACCTCATGAAAAGGAATCTAGATGTAAACAGTGATCCCGTGTTCAACATTTTAGGAATGAGTCACCAAAGAGCTGCAAGGCTCAACATTTGCTGCTGTGATACCAACATCTTGCAGACAGCAATTCCTCTGTAGAATGCCCATGACCTTTTCCTCAAACACTACCGTACATCTGATTGGGTTTCTGACATATTGTTTTTTAAACCACCAGAAGCACATTTGGGATCCTGCTCCCAAGAGATAAGAGTTTGACAACAAAAACTTTAGTTTTTGATGCTTTGAAAGCTCTGGAGACGGATTAACCTATTCATAACTCAGCCTGCACATCAAATGCCTTAAAATGTACATCCAGGTGATTGCATATTGCACATTGTTAATATTTTTCATCACATTGCACATTTCAATTTAACTTTAACTGTTTAGTATTGCACAGAAAATTCCTTTGCACTACTTAGTATTTAGAATGTATCTTATGTAAATATTGTTTATTTTCTATCTTATATAATTATATTATATATATAATATATATATTTTTATTTAATTATATTATATATGTTTATGTCCAACTGCACTGTGGGCCAGAGATAAACGCCATTTTTGATTCTGATTATGTCTTGCATATATCAGAACTGACAAAAAGACTTTGACTTTGACTAAAAGGAAGTTCTCTTTATCCTCTTGCATTGATGATTCTCTGAAATTCAGTTCTGGTGCAAAAAGAAATGTGACGAAATATCAAAGGTCAAACAACGTTTAGAACAACTGTCAGTAACTGAGCTTGTGTTACAATGTGCCTAATTGTGTTCATCAGATCACTATGGACAGCCTGCTGAGGGCATGAACATCTATAGTTAGTCACGTTGGTGTTTCAGACACCTGTACTTTATGTGCACCTGCACTACTACACACACACAACTCACACACACACACACACCATCCACCAACACACACACAACACACAACACACACACACACAGCGCATGCATGAAGGCACAGCGAGGGAAGGACACCTGTGGCTATGTGAGGAGAACAGATAGGTTCACTCAGTGTGCCACTGTCTATACGTTTGACAGTCTGCAAAACACCTTCACATGTTAAGCCATGGTAGAAACTGCTTTCATCATGCCATGTATCAAGCGTATACACAGCTGGTCTAATGCAAGGACCTCTGCTCTTGTCAGATTATATTTACTGGAAACACTGTGAGATGTATTTTGAGTTTACTGGATTTAGCGCTAATTGTAGCCTGGAAATCCAGACCCTGATATCTTGAACGATAGAGGCCACGATCAATAGTAATTTCCAACTCTAGGGGCGGCTCCTACTCGTGCATTTCAAATGCCACTGCACGCAGTTGGATTGCACTACAACCAATCAGAGCGATGCACAAGGTGACATAAGCCCTGTTCGTTTAGCGAACAGCTGTTAAACTGTTAAATTAAACGTTTGCCGTGGTCGGTCGGCAAAACAGAACATTCCACTTACTTGCTAATGAAATATTTGAGTGCCGTCTTCCAAATCGTAAAGGGTCGAGGCCAAAGCAGTCTCAAACTCACACAACATATCCGCAGCCATCGTTTGATGTTTACTATCACGGCTTTGACGTCGCATGCACGTCACTGTCGTCATCCGGTTACGTCCTCCCCAGAGTACCATATAAAGGGCTCTGGCGCGCCCATATTAGATAGAACCAATTGAAACGTGAGCCCAGATTTCTGGTCCTTTTGAAAAAGTTTACGGAGAGTTTCCAGACCAACAGCGCAGCAACATTTAATTTGCCAGCGCCTAGTGGCAGGTCTGGGATGCCAGGCTAGGCTAATTGGCCATAACCCATTGAACATAACTCCTATCATAAAACTAGGGGGATATGTGCATAACATGTGTGCTAGCATATCTCCTGAAGTGTTCTGAGCCCAACCCATAGGTGGCGCCACAAATGCCAAAACCATTAACCTCACAAACAAAATGTTGGAAAGGCCTTGCTCCTCCCTCTGTTAGTCCTGTTATCTTGACATTTTACACACAAGTCCAGTTAAATGTGCTTTACCAAAAAAGCCTTTAGGACCATAGACATCCTCCATGATGCATTTGACCTAATGTACATAAACTGTCTCATGCTATTTACTTAATGGATTTTCGACCTATCATCACCAAATTTGGTATACAGCCTTAAGGGACTGACTGACACATGTGTATGCATCGTGAATCTATGGATAACAATGTCATCCATTGGTCCAACACTTTGTTATAGGCATTCATGAACTTCAGGCGGACATTGTTAATACAAACATGTTCTTGATGACTTGCCTGTTGAAATAAAGCTGAAATAAATAAAAACTTCTATATAGAAACATATAATCTGTTGTTTAGACATTTTATAAAAAAAAATCCTCTTATTTTCCCTGGCTGCACAAAACAATTTCGGACAATACATCTTTGGAAACAACACAGAACCTGAAGAAATGATTTTTTTCTCCCTGGCTATTGGTCCATTATTGACAGTTGTTGTTGTAGCTGCAGCCAGCTCAAGCAAACAGGTTTTTTTTTCTTGCTGTGATTAGAGCCGATAGAGATCAGCCTGATATTGTGCCCCCCCCCCCCCCCCCCCCCCCCTGAGGGATTTACAGGCCACTGAGGGTCACTCCCAATGGAAGAAGAAACATGGCTTCTCATTTTACAGCAGCAACACATTAATCCTCTGCAGGTTCACAGCATCACAGCTTTCCAGCATTGTGCTACTAAAAGGTTTATAATGGGAATGTCTAAGGTTGGATGGAAGATAAGCTACCTCTCTCTTCTGTACTCAGCCCAGTGCTCCTTCTTAAAATAGATAATCATACGGTGTGGTACTAAAAAGCTATCGCCTGCCAAAATGATATTTCAGTCCAGTTATATGTATTCAACTGCTTTAATCGGGATTAAAAATAATCCTAATATGCATATATACAGTATGTCCGTGGTATTATCAAAGATATTTATTTTTAAAACTTGAACCTTTCTTATAACTGAATAATCACAATTTCAGTTCATATTGTGATCAGGCTTGTCATTTATGTGATTAGGGCATCTGGTATAATGATTAATATTTGGAACTGCTGTAATTGACATGATTTATGGATGGCTTTGCATAAAATAAAGAAGCGATCTCCTTTACACTTATCCATATGATTATTTTTTTACCAGCATGTTGATTTTTTCAGCTCAGTCATATTCTGAGTTAAAGGTAATTTCGACCTTATAAAGACTTGTTGAATAACATCCAATAGGGTTATGTGGGGCAGATCAGAGGCCACCCATTCCCTTTTACCTGCTGTAATACCATTTTATTTGACTGGAATCACTTTTTGGTGGACGATCACTTTTTGGTACCACACAGGGACATCCTGAGCATTTTTTTTCCACGGCTGGTCTGCCCACTTGTTAGTGCCGCCCTTGTCAGGCCACATTTCTAGGATTCAAGCAAGGTCACTGCTGGAAGCTGCAGACTCATTGTGAGTACAGGAGAGACAATTGGCTCATCCAACTTGCCAGTTTGCACTCCTGGGTAATCCTTATTATTGCAGCCAACCTCACTGAGGGTGGCTCTGGATTTGGGACTGGATTGTCCCAAAGTGTGTTTTTCTGTCCAGCCAAATGGATCACTCCCCCCATGGATTCAGTCTTGGGGAGCAGAGTTGTTTTTCTCCATCACATCATATGCCACACAAGAACGTGTTTAACAGGTTTACGGTTAGAGCTGGTTGTGTCTCACTCACTTGCCAGTTAATCCTGGAGATTGAATTAAAGCGTTCCAGGGATTAGTCTGTAACCGGTGAACACACAGGAAAGTGTTACTGTGTGTTTAAAGGTAGATTATGTGGAGGTGGTTTTGTTGACACTGAGTTCCTGTGCTGTCAGTTGTATGTGTACCATCAGCAATGTGATTAATGGAGTCTGTGAGAACCTGGCCTGTATTAGCTTTGGATATCCGGTACTTAGACTGTGACAGTGATTTTTTACATTTTGACACATTCCCATTGTATTCTTGATTACTTTCCATATTTATTTCACTCAATGCCCCAAAGACATTTTGATAGTGCTTCAGGGGATTTTATTGTGATGTAGTGTCACAGAACTAAATCCTCTCTATAATGTAACATAATGGTTAACTTGTGTTGAGCCATGCATTGTGCTTTTAGCGGCATTTCTCAATGATGTGACTGAATCATAAAATATATTGACAGAATGCAGTGATGGTCTGTTGCAGATATAAAAAAAATATATATATATGGAGGTGTGGATTAGAAAGATGTGACCAAGAGGCAAGAGTGTCAAGGGGTGGTTGTGGCTAAGCAGGAAGGGCTTAGCAGGTAGGGATTGCAGGGTCTATGGTTCGAATACTCGATGGTGTTTTGTGCCCCAAACAGAGCCTTCAAGGTAGCACTGCCTGGAAGGCCCTAACCCATAACCTTAACCAGGCAGCGCTGCCTTGAAGGTTTCATTGGGGGCACAAAAAAACAAACACCAGTTCGAACCCCCTTGCCTCCTGCCATATGTCGAAGTGTTCCTGGGCAAGGCGCTGAGCCCTGATGGTTAGCTTGCTGGGATGGGTTTTATTGAGTGTGTGTGAGTGTATGGGTGAATGAGATAAACTATGTTAACCCATTGATGACGGCTGCTGCGCGATGCCACATTGGCTCTCCTGCCTGATGCTGCATCGCGCAGCATTATTACTTTATCTAATTTTCATGGCATTCCCAGCATAAAATGCACCGTCATTGGTTCAAATACACATGAGGTGGGTTTTGTTGATTTTTTTAAGACCACGTGACCACCCAAAAGTTGTGTGGTTTGCCGAAAATCACGTCAATCAAAATAATAAAAAATAAAAAAATAAAACAAAATAATAAAAAAAATACGCCGGCTATGTCGGCGACGGAACAGTTAGTGGCGTTTGGTGCGCAGAATCAAGGTCTACTATAGACTACTGACGAAAATCACACAACACATTGCATCTATTTATTAACAATATTTAATAATTTTCTAATTCATCTAATTTTGACGATTTTTAGAAATATTTGTTGGTTTGTAAGCGCTAAGGGAGCATGTTTAAATAAATCCTGTGAACCTTAACTTTTAAATGTATTTTATTTCATGTTTCTATGTGCTACACAGGCTTAGATATTGAGGTTTTGGTAGACTTGACAATTCGTACTATTTTTTCAGAAAACCCTCAGGCATTAAGGACATACATCCTAGATTGCCATAGTCATCAATGGGTTAAGAGCGTTGGAAACTATCGCTATTTTAGTGCAGTCCATTAACCAGTCTATTTACCATGAACCATTATTAGCACAACAATCTGAAATCATGCAACAAACCAAACCAAACGCCTAGGACTAGGCCCCCCAAAGTTGGTTTGATTCGGGGAAACATTGTGAATTGGGTTCAAATAAATAGGCTACTTGACTTTACTGTCGTAATTTAAGGGGGACCCTTCTCTTTGTGGTCACAAGCTAACAGTAAGGGAATAGTTGCATTCCAGGGTGGACTGTCACTGTAAAAAACAGAAAGCAAAGCATTGGCCTGTTTTTGCTTCATAATGACATCACACTGTTTCCTCCTTTGCTGAAAGATAAGCAAGAGTCATACATCACTACGACTGCCAGAGGTCACAGTTTGTTATTGGGCGTTTGCTGAAACCACTGAGGTACTTGTTTTTCCCGGAACACCGCACACAAATCCCGGATTTCTTTTCAATAAAATCAATGTCTGCACTGCAAAACTAAATATTTGAGTTGAACTCAAATGTATTCCTGTTAGATTATTTTACTCATTTCCAATTCTGTCAGTGAATAAGAAAGGGATATGAGCCTCACCAGGCTGGATGGATTGGATTTCATCCAAGATCATCTCAATCTCAAAGGGCACTTCTAGGGGGATGATGTGTTTCTGAGGCGAGCGGATCACTGCTGTGGGGGGTAGAGGGGGGGAGGGTTAGAGGGGGGTTTAGTCTGCTTTCTGCCATTGCTGATGTGATGCAGTGAGTTCCACCGACTCGTTGGAGGCCTTTTCAAAATACTGATGCGTCATTCTGCATCCGATGTTGTCACTTAGAAGTAGTTTAGATTCCTTAACGTTTGCAAATGCTCCGAGTCGCCCTTGATCACAGTTGACATCTGTTCCCTGTGCTCTCTCTCTGTTTCCAAAAGGCCCGTCTAAGAGGCTGCGCACTCTGCTCCATATGAATGAGGCTCATTCAGTCAAAAATGATGAGGCATAATCTCTGGCAACCGTTTGATAGCACAAGAGGAGGAACACAGGGAAATGCTAATTCTAAGTGTGTGTGTATGTGTATCAGGGGGGTGAAATGTCGCTCTTAATCCTTTTCCAAAAAACAAAATAAAGTGCCTGTGTGTGTGTGTGGGTTTATTCGAGTAGGCAGGTGCGCGCGTGCACATAAAAGCTGTACAAATCCATTCGCTCCTGCTTCCATCGGGTATGTTGTGGGTATAGCCTGTTAACGTTCTTTCCGAGCGTTTCCACCCATCCCACCCTCTCCTGCATTTTGTTTTCTCAGTACTAGTTAATGTGATGTGGCCTATCCTTTTGTTTGAGCCAGATGAGATGTGACAGGTAAAAGGCTATGGAGGAAAGGCTCAACCAACCTGTGGGCCCAAGGAGAGTGGAGCAGCAATAAGGGAAAACCTCTTTGGTGTAAGAGCTCTGATTTGATAGTGAAGATCCTATATTATGCCATTTTTAAGGTTTAGAATTTTATTTTGTGACTCCACTAGAAACTGTTTTCATGGCGTAGTGCCCAAAAATCCCTTTTTTTATTTCTCACACTGGCATTGCTGTATTTCGTCTCATAATCTTTCTGCGCAGAGACTTCTGTGTAGAGCCTAAACAGAACTCTCCGTTTGTTCCCTCTCCTATGATTGGTCAGTTGCCCTCGCCTGGCAGCTGCACCTGGCCAAGACTGCAAATATTGGATGGGAATAACTGAATCATTGTCATTTTGCACTTGACTTTACAGTATAACAGTAACAAATGAAGAAAACATTTTGTGCATGGGAATGTTTTGTGACATTTACTGTATACTGTATCTGTGAGTGTGACACTCTCCCTTTTAACAATCTCAACTGGTTAAAATTTGACACTAATGTGACCTAATTGTGTATTTTAGTAGATGTTGTAGTACAAACCAAGTAAATTTGATAACAGTGCCCTTTAATCAGAAATATCGATTCCTGACATTTCTCTATTAATGAGCTTGGAATTATTTGGATCATTTTTATGCTTTGAGCAGTGCAGATGAAGCTGTGTATAGTGCAGTACACTGCAGTGCAGTCACCTTTAATGGTCCCTCTGGCTCTCTGACATCAACTTTTGCTAAGCACCAAGGTGCAAACTGCACCAAGCAGAGTCGCCTGCAGTCGACTACAACGAGACCCAGCAGGCTAATGTATGCACACTGCCTCAGCTTGAGAACAAATGTAAGTGTATACAATTTGGCCCTGTCTGTAGGTAAGGCAGCAGAAGGGGTGGAGGCTCAAATATTGGCCTCACTGTATGAGAGAGACATTTCATTTCCTTTGATAAACTGACATTTACCTATACCCCTTTCCAACTGGCCAAAAAATCCAAGTACTCCTGCGTTCATCCTGCTTTTTTGTCCGATGGGTAGGGTTACATTCTGCAGTATATATTTTTTTTCAAAAACATAAATCAATGCAAGTCTGCAAGGTCAGATTCTTGTTGAAGAGGATGGTTTCATCTTAATATTCAGTATGCCATGTCTACTCTTTGCACTTTGTCGAGGGCCTTACTAAGGTCAAAGAAAAACATTAAAATGTGCAGGATCAATGCAAACACAGAGCACATGTTGAGTGATTTTCATTCAGCTTTACTACGCTTTGTTCCAGGTTTCTCTGCCTTTCTTTCAGCAAAGGAAGGATTTGATTTGGATTTCATCCTTGAATATCTCTGTTTGCCGTCTGCGCACACCAAACTGATTAAGGGTGAAAGTGGTTTGATAATGGAACTGCATTTGTTCACCCTGTACAGGCCCACTCTCTCCTCCTACTGTAAATGATGGCTCTGCTGGAAGTTTCATAAAATCTACAGTTAACAATAGTTGCAAGATGGCAGCTATTGGAAAGATGTATCATTCAGATGTGGTTCTCAAGGTCCTCGCCAGCTCAATCTACCAGTTTTATTTTCCCTCATTTGTTTATCTATAATTAAAGAACGATTGTGCACAATTATAGGAGAGCATGACATTCCTCACTGAGCAGCACATTTTGTTATAGAGAAAGCGTCAATCTCCTTATAAACTTCCATTGACAGCGGCATTTATTTCACCTTATCTCACTTTTTTATTGCTAAAAAGATTATTGAACATGGACATAAACGTTTAATTAAAGTATGAATATTAAGGGCACTCGTGGTGTAGTGGTTATAGCCTCCCCCCATGAAGCTCAGTTCTCGCAGCAGACCCGGTTCAAATCCGACCTGTGGTCGTTCGACCCAGTTCATCTCTGTCTCTCTGCAATTTAAATAAAGCATTGAAAAGCCCAGTAAATGACTCCAGAAATACAGCATTCAGTTAGAAAAACAAGAATTGCTCCTAAATTAAACTTTAAACGATTTGAAGCTTTAAAGGTGAAGTAAGCGATTTATTTATGTTAATATAAGTGTTAAATCGCTCTTTATTCATACAGTGATCACTTACATAATGTGCGCGTTTCATAAAGCCGATCTCTCAGTCAGCTGCTTTGCATGTAATCGGAAATAAACTTATTGTAGTATCCCGAAATTTTTATCCAATCAGAAGAGAGAACTCTACAAACCTACACGCGTCTCACTCATATATAGTATACACTCCATGGTCTCACTGCCGGTGCACGCCAGAGCAACAGATGGGTGAATGTGTATGCGCTACAATGGCGGAGCAGGTAAAAATCCTTCCCAATGTCTGTTTTGATGGTTTTTATCATGTTTTATCACACTTATGGATCTGAGACGATGCTAGATAACTTGCTGCTTGAAGACCGCAATGCATTAATGTGGTGACGTAGGGATGAGCGAGGGGACTGCTAACTGCAGTAACTGACAGGAAGTTAGCTAAAGAACCATTCCGCTTACAGCACCTTTTTAAGAGGAACACCTTTTAAATGTGTAAACCATGTATGAGCCTTAGCTTTTGTTGTGTCAGTCACATTATTGTCCCTGTCTAACTCGGAGAGGGCAAAAGCATGTTATTGCCGAAAGGGATGAAGGCAATAGAACATCATAGGGTTTGCCATATGAAATAAAATATAAATCGAAATTAAAATGTGTCCTCCATATAAAATAGTCACCTGCCTCTGTAAACAAATAAAAGTCTCAGTTTGGCTGAAATGAATAACCAGACCTCTGCAGCTCCTCCCCCCCCGCCCCCCCTACCAGGATATTGCTCCCACATGCAGTGGGTTGAATGGTGCCGCAGTGGAGAGCCAGCCGCTTCAATAGACGGATAATGACTGGGTTGTGATCACTAAATATGACGGCTCCTTTCTGTTTATGCTCATGAGTCAGAGGTCCAACAATGCATATTCCCCCCACACTGCTGACAGTTAAAAGGTTCTGTTCCTACACTTACGGTTTGCATAGATAGATTAAATAACAGTCATTCAAAATATGTAAATAAGGGGGTGTGTGTGTGTGTGTGTGTGTGTGTGTGTGTGTGTGTGTGTGTGTGTGTGTGTGTAGTGTGCAAGTAGTGCAGGTGCACTGTGAGTCCATGTGAATACTTTACCAGCCCACTACAACACATTACTACTTCTTTTTACTAGTATACTCCTGTTCACATGTACCTCCAATGTTATAACTTTGGTAGCATGTTAACATTGCTAAAGACACTAAACAATGTCATTACTTTGTTCTTCACCAAACAAACAAACTGATGACGCCACTTTTTGAACATCAAAATTGACTAGCAATCTATTCAGGAGTAAAGACACTTCACTTGAAACCACTATGTTAACCTCATGTGGCACTTGTAAATGTAAGTGTATCACCAAAAAATGTAAGGTGGATGCTGTACATAATCTCATCGTTATCTATCCAAATACCTTAACAACTATTGGGATGTTAAGATACTTTAGTTTGAACCAAAGTGGTGGACCATCCGACCAAGACTGACATTTCCAACCCTTAAAAACATGTGACGAACAGCATTCGGTTTAGAGCCACACCTATTAAAGATTATGCATTTACTGTAAGTGCTGTTTTCTTCTTTGGATGAAAGAGAGCTTCGATATTCGAAGTCTGTGACAATCTGGTGGCTGACTTGATCTTCATTGGAGATGAAAGGAGAAAAGCACAATAAGCAAATCCCAGATAAATGTCTGGATATACGCGATCATACAGTGCACACAATACCTTCTGTCTTTTTCAAGTGTGCATTTATTTTTTGTGTCAGTGCACATACAATCATGGCCAAAGACATTAAGCGTACTTAGCTTTTATGCATTTGGGTTGGCTTTCATCCTGGGGGACATTTGTTTTCAATTTATAAGAGCAGGTACAGCAGGTAGCTTGACCTACCAGACCATCCACACAGAGAGGTGGATTCTTCTATCTGAATCTTTGATTAAACCAGCCTTTGCAGAGAGATGTGGCCTACTAAGATCAGTGATGGAATTCAACGGTTTTAATTCACATGTGCATATTTAACTTATTGTTTCCTATTGTTGTTGTCTTTGTTTGCATTTTGCACTGCTTTATTTTGCTCTCTGGGTGGTGAGCACCATCCTAATTTGGTTGTACAAGTTTGCACAATAACAATAAAGTCTGAAATCTGAAATGCAAAAGGACGCGTGGACATATTTTCCATTGCACCAAAATGCAGTTACGATGGTTTTAAGTTGGATATTCTGCAAACAGCATCAGCGACGTCTTATAACTAGATTTGCGCGACGAGGACCGGATGGTGTGCTAATCATGTGCTAATTGTCCTCCCTTTTGTCCCCTCCCCTGTATATGTTTTGGCCTCATGCCAAATACTCCAATAGTATCCAGCTGCAGCCCCGGAGACAAACACCCTGGCGTGACAACAACACCCAGGCGTGACGGAAGTAACTGTGGTGTGACGGACGTTACCTGTAGATTTTATTTTTGCAACGTCATAAACTTCTAAGTTGTAAACAACGTCAAACAATAACAAGACCGCAGACCGATACTAAGTTTGTGTTATTTATATTGTTTTGGCGATTAGGTTCAGGCATCACAGCTGGGTGGTTAGGGTTAGGGCAAGGGGACAGGGAGAGGTTAGAATATAGATAGAACATTGACGGAACACCGCGGCGGCCAAAAAGACCGCAGACCGATAGGCTACTAAGTTTGTGTTATTTATATTGTTTTGAGGATTAGGTTCAGGCATCATAGCTGGGTGGTTAGGGTTAGGGCAAATGAGTGACGTAGCAGACATGTCATGGAAGCTAAATAGTCAAAAATCACGTCTGTCACACCACAGTTACTTCTGTCACGCCTGGGTGTTGTTGTCACGCCAGGGTGTTTGTCTCCGGGGCTGCAGCTGGACTCTACTCCAATATACAGGTGTATCTATGAGAATATCATGGAAAAGTAAAAAAAAACTGACTTGATGTCGTAATAATCGTCCGTCTGACTTTTGGCATAAAAGCACCACTGTGACTAAATATCTTCATTCATGGTTCACAACATCCTGTTTTTGTCTTTTCCAGCTCTGGTAAGACCCTGAACGAAGGGACGACAAGCTGGCCTTGGTCCCGTTGATGCTGGTAGGCGCTTTACCACTGCCCTCCCTGCCACCACCTGCTCCTGTGCTGCTCCTAACTCCAAAGGCCATGGCTATGAGCAGGGACCCTCACTGTGAGAGGCTCGGCCCTGACGCTGACAGTCAGACCAGCAGTCTCACAGACACCATGGCTGCCTTGACCACAGCAGACTCTGCTACCAACGGCGTGAGGAATGGGGGAAAGGCTCCGGAGCAAGGGGGGGCTCAGGCCAAGAGGACGCACCCTTCGCGGCCTAACCTAACCGGGCGGAAGTTGTCTCTGCAGGAGAGAGGCACTTACCTGTCCAGCTCTCGGGAAGGCCCTCACGTCTCCCCTCGTGTGGCTCGCAGGCCCACCGTGGAGTCTAAACGTGTGTCCATATCAGACGCTCAGGTAAGGAAGCCATGTTTT
This sequence comes from Ammodytes dubius, assembly GCA_026122265.1. Lineage (NCBI taxonomy): Eukaryota > Metazoa > Chordata > Actinopteri > Uranoscopiformes > Ammodytidae > Ammodytes > Ammodytes dubius. Next base: position 24,935,916 of record CM047519.1, on the reverse strand, counting down.
ACCTACGTACATTGCTTAATAACCATTAAATCTAGGGCTGGGTATTGGCAAGGACTTCGCAATACGATACACATCACGATACAAGGGTTAGATATGGTATGTCACGATATGTTTTTTATACATTTATTTATACATTGTGTCTGACTCTGCATACATAATTTAAGGTGTAATTAGCCAGCTTTAGAGGTGCTGGTAGGCAGATTGTGTTACCTGTGGACAAAACCAGCTAGCCTTTGATCCTAAGCTAAGCCTGCGGGTGGCTTCATATTAAGCAGACAGACTTTAGAGAGGTACAGTATTGATCTTCTAGCTCTCAGCAAAGTGAATAATCATATAAACTGCTACTTTAAAACTGTGCCCGTGGAGATTGCCAATCATGCATCTGTTTGTGTCAACTCTTGGAAAAACAAGGCGTATTCACGACTCCAAAATCTCCATATTCCTCTGACTTGTTTACCCTTTTCAATGTGAATATATCGAAAAATTCATGACACGATGTGGAACCCCTCTGAATTGAAGTGAGTGCTGCCACAGACTGTCAGACCTGTCATTGTGTCCTATCCTATCTGGAAATGGAGTTGCAGCTCTGCCACTGAACCATAAAGAAGGATTCATGTTGTTTGTATTTCCTGCTCTGACTGGATCCATGGAGCACATAGCAGAGAGAGAAACATTTCTTGCTTGCACAAACAGCCAGTTATCCCCCCCCCGCTATTTTCTTAACAGCACTAACCACAATGGGGAAAATGTATAAGAAAAAATCACAGATTCTTCTTACTCCTTCTGCTTTGTCAGTATGTGGCAGGAAGCACTTCCCTGTGACCTCACTCCTGACTTTCTCATCACTATTGTGATTGACTTTCACTCTATTTTGTACACATTTTGACTCCGTCTCATTTTGTACACGTGTCATTTTTCGGAGAGAGAATCGGGAAGTGGGATACATTTCACTAACGCATTCACTTGTTCATTTTGTGGGTTATGGTTAGGATGAGTGTAGGGGTGAGCGCAGCTAGTGTCCAATTCAAGATTGCATTACTTCCTTGAACAATCGACTCAGTCACTACTTGTCCGACCTATGCTTAAAGGAAGCAGGATTATAACCTCATTTTGCACTTTATTATTTTTAAATATTTGTATATTTTATTTAAAATAGCCCTTGAGGACACAGGCTATTTTATAATTCACTGTGGATTTTTTTTTAAATACGACAGAAAATGGAATTCATATTTGTCTTTGCTATCTTTGATGTTGTTGATCCAAAAATGATCCGATTCCGTAACTCAAAAACCCGTGGCACAATCCGAAATCGTGCGTTTTGTGATCCGTTGCACCACTCCTTGCCAACATGTAAACATATCCTTTTTAAATGAAAGGGATAGAGGACATTTTGTGAAGAGCCGTTATTCCAGTGAGCTCAGACCGGTGCTGAGAGTGGGCAAATAAAGATTGAATAGTGAGAATAGATTTGTCCAGGTCTTTTTCTTGAATATGACTGTTTATTCACCTTCACAGTGAAGACAAAAAAGCTTGCCTCAACCATCTAGTGCAGTCATACAATCATATAGAATTGAATCCCTGTGTTTTCATTCGATATTAAACCATGCTGTCATCTCTCTTGTTTTCCTGCACATTTCTCTCATTTGCACCAGACACAAGGTTCGATGACAATGTAACCCACACGTAACCACCGTCTTCTCACTGGTCCTGTTTCGCTACAGCCATTATACCATTCCATCACACTTAATGTGAAAACGACAGGCTGCGGAAATGATTTTTTTACTCTTGCAGGCTTTAAATACCATTGGACTCCATTTCCTACCTTTTTAATTATACACTACTAAGACAGGCTTCATTATTATTCATCGTATGAATTAAAATGCATGGTCATTGATTTTTGAACAGGCACGGCGGCAGTGATCTATTTTTGTTATGCACTGATATTGATCAGTGGCTGGGTAATGGATGGAAAGATGTGGAGAGTTTGGTGGAGGACAGAGGGAGATGGGGATAGAGATGGATGTGTTGAATAGTGCGGGACAGCAGACAGATGGCTGCTCTGCGACTGTAAAGCAACAGTCCAACGTGACTGTGACCCCAAAAGCCCTCACAAAGATTTTTTTTATTATTGTCAATTTCTACAATACAGTATCTCACAAAAGTGAGTACACCCCTCACATTTCTTCAAATATTTCATTATATCTTTCCATGGGACAACACTGAATAAATGACACTTTGATATAATGTAAAGTAGTCAGTGTACAGCTTATATAACAGTGTAAATTTACTGTTGCCTCAAAATAACTCGACACACAGCCATTAATGTCTAAACTGCCGGTTACAAAAGTGAGTACACCCCTGAGTTAAAATGTCCAAATTGGGCCCAAAGTGTCAATATTTTGTGTGGCCACCATTATTTTCCAGCACTACCTTAACCCTCATGGGCATGGAGTTCACCAGAGCTTCACAGGTTGCCACTGGAATCCTCTTCCCCTCATTCATGACGACATCAAGGAGCTGGTGGATACTGGAGACCTTGCGCTCCTCCATCTCCTGTTTTAAGAAGCCCCAAAGATGCTCAATAGGGTTTAGGTCTGGGGACATGCTTGGCCAGTCCATAACCTTTACCCTCAGCTTCTTTAGCAAGCCAGTGGTCGTTAGGAGGTGTGTTTGGGGTCGTTATCATGTTGCAGTACTGCCCTGCGGCCCAGTTTACGAAGGGAGGGGATCATGTTCTGCTTCAGTATGGCACAGTACATGTTGGTATTCAATGAACTGTAGATCCCCAGTGCTGGCAGCACTCATGCAGCCCCAGACCATGACACTCCAACCACCAGCTTGACTATAGGCAATACACACTTGTCTTTGTACTCCTCACCTGGTTGCTACCACACACTCTTAACACCATCTGAACCAAATAAGTTTATCTTGGTCTCATCAGACCACAGGACATGGTTGCAGTGATCCATGTCCGTAGTCTGCTTGTCTTCAGCAAACTATTTGTGGGCTTTATTATGCATCATCTTTAGAAGAGGTTTCCTTCTGGGACGACAGCCATGCAGACCAGTATGATGCAGAGTGCGGCGTATGGTCTGAGCACTGACAGGTTGACCCCCCACCCCTTCAAGCCTGCAGCAATGCTGGCAGCACTCATACGTCAATTTTCCAAAGCCAACCTCTGTGTATGACGCTGAAAACGTGCACTCAACCTTCGTAAACTGGGCCGCAGGGCAGTATTGCAACATGATAACGACCCCAAACACACCTCCAAGACGACCACTTGCTTGCTAAAGAAGCTGAGGGTAAAGGTGATGGACTGGCCAAGCATGTCCCCAGACCTAAACCCTATTGAGCATCTTTGGGGCTTCTTAAAAGGGGAGATGGAGGAGCGCAAGGTCTCTAATATCCACCAGCTCCGTTATGTTGTCATGAATGAGTGGAAGAGGATTCCAGTGGCAACATGTGAAGCTCTGGTGAACTCCATGCCCATGAGGGTTAAGGCAGCGCTGGAAAATAATGGTGGCCACACAAAATATTGACACTTTGGGCCCAATTTGGACATTTTAACTCAGGGGTGTACTCACTTTTGTTGCCTTCAGTTTAGACATTAATGGCTGTGTGTCGAGTTATTTTGAGGCGACAGTAAATGTACACTGTTATACAAGCTGTACACTGACTACTTTACATTATATCAAAGTGTCATTTCTTCAGTGTTGTCCCATGGAAAGATATAATGAAATATTTGAAGAAATGTGAGGGGTGTACTCACTTTTGTGAGATACTGTATGTGCCACACATACAGAGGAATCGGAAATACATTTTTCTCCGACCCCACGATGCAATAAGTACAAAAGGATAAAAAAGATAAAACCCATTCTAAATAGTGCAAAAGTGAGGCAAAACGGTATGGATTATCAAGTAATTTAAATGTGCAATATAAAGAATCTGGAAGAATAAAGATGAGTTGTGGCCCAGTGAAGCCTCTTTTTCAGCAGTTTGATTCATGTGTTTGTGCATGTGCATTCGTGGCAGATGTATTTAAGGCTTTCTGCATGGCCCCTCTTTATCCCAGTATTAACTACCGCCGTCCCATTTTTCTTGCCATCTCTTTATCTCTCCAGCCTCTATTCTTTCTCTCAGCCTTTGTCAGTATCCCTTCTCACAGTAGTTCACACCATCACACCATCAAACCCATAAATCGTGCATAACTCTCTGACGCACAATCCTGGCATCTCCGGCAACACCACCAATACGAACCACACATCCAGCAGATTATGTAACCCACGCAATCATGTCATATTTTCTAAAATACCCTGACGCGTGGTGAGTGGAGTCCTGTCCTACACTTTTCGAGTTGGCGCTGTCTTTCTGTTTTGTAACATCTGTGTTCTCGTTCCTCCTCTAATTTTTTGTAAACGCCTTCCAGTAGAGCCGGAACGATATGCTTCTGTCCCGTTTTGCATCGTTTTGTATTGCAATTTCCATAATGAAAAGGTACTGCCATTCGCTAGTATCGATTAGTGAGATTTTCCTTTCTGCTCTACTTGAACTAAAAAGAATGTATGAATTAAAAAAAACATTCAAATTGTATTTAAAATCATCCCATAGAAAAAGTTTACTAAAATACCCCGGCGTGTGAAACATGAAACCCTGCCCTATACACTCTGAGTTGGCGCAGTACTTTCTGTTTTGTTAGATCTCGGGATTTTTTAAAAACTTTTTAAAGTGAAATGCATGAATCTGGTGCACTTTGAGAGGAGAATTAATCTGAATAATTTTGTATGAAAAAATAATTTGGAGACACTGTGTCAGATGAATTAGAAGCTATTGAAGAAGGACACATGGATTAAAAAAATAAATAAATAAATAAAAAATTTAAAGTGACATTTTACATTATATTTCTTAAATCGGCCGCGGGCGGCCTGCGGGCCGTAGTTTAGACACCACTGCCCTAAGGCAACGGTCCAGCTCACACATAAGCCACTGCCTGCTAAAAGTTAAGTTACACCGTGTTTATCGCTATACAACTAAAGACAATCAAACTACAAGAGTTACCCAAACGGACCGATAAAGAAATGTCATCAGCTGGGAACACTCGAAGTGCCAAACAAAAGCAGGCCAACAAGGAAATGACTGACAGTGACTCCGAAGGCTCCAGCACCAGCTGCCCAATTGACGCTACTAATTTGGCAGCACAAATTACCAGACAAGTTGCTACTATGATGGAAGAGAAAATGTTAGCGTTTTCCCAGAAGCTTGATGTGATAACATCCAAATTCGAGCAGAATTCAGAGCGCATTACTGAAACTGAAAACCGCATTTCACGTTCAGAAGATATAATTGCTGAATTGGAGACCAAACTATCAGACGCCGAAGGGAAAATAGACGCTCTCACTCACCGGGTGGATGACCAAGAGGCGAGATCACGCCGAGACAATATACGCATATTCGGGGTCAAGGAGGGGACTGAAGGAATAGATGCGCTGACCTTCTTTGAAACTTGGCTGCCTACTGTTCTCAACCTGGAGACCAAGAAGGGCCGGATTCGCCTGGACAGGTGCCACAGAGGCCTCGGCCGACCCAAAGCTGATTCACCCCGAGTTGTCATCATTAAACTCCACAACCCGAACGACAAGATGAAAATTCTTACGGCTTACAGCAAGACCAAATCGCTGGAGCTTGACGGAGTCAAAATAACTATTCGTCAGGATATCCCCCCAAGTGTTGTGCAGCAACGCAGGAGTTTCAATACAGTGTGCCAACAGCTGATCGAAAATAATATCCGATTCAGGATGCACTACCCAGCCACTCTCCGATTCTCCTTCAACAAGAAGGAATACTCTTTCGGCACCGCCGATGAAGCCCGGAGAGTTGTGGAGACAATCACACAGGTGCCGTAGGTAACGTTAACCTTAAACTGCCTACAGTGAACGAACAGAACTGTAATGATGAACCTGCAGCATTTTTTTTTCTTTCTTTCCTTTTCTCTTTCCTTTCTTCTCTCTTCTCTTTTATTTATATGCGATTAATACTGACTGACTCTGAGGTGATTTAAATGTGTCATTTAAATCGGTCATCTTAGGCCAAATAATGAACAAAGATGAGATGCTTACTTTAACCTGCTTTTATTTAATTTGATTTTTTCATATCAAAGCCAGATAATGAATTGATAGTAATTAACCGGCAGATTAATATAATAATAATTATTATTTTTATTTTTATTTTATTTATTTTTTGTAGCCTATATGTATATGTTTGCTCTTTACAGCCTACTTATTTACTGTATTTAGCTGCGGTTATCAGAATACAGATATAAGGACACACACTGTTGTATTAAATGAAACTGTAGCCTGCCAATTAATTACAAGACAGAAATAATATGAAAAGAAGGTTAATATATTATTATTATTTATTTATGTTTATTTAATTTTTTTGTTTCCACCTTCTTTATTTATTATTATTATTATTATTATTATTATTATTATTATTATTATTATTATTATTATTATTATTATTATTATTATTATTATTATTATTATTTTTTTTTTTTCTTTTAACCTATGCCCCTGAATGGGCTCTACATTAACCAAAGCGATATTTATTATTATTATTATTATTATTATTTTTCTATTTGGAGGTTTTTGACGGGAGTAAGGGAGCGTCGGTGGCTGTGTTCACTTGAGGAGGAATTGTGAACAGCAGCTGGACCGCTCTCATTGTTTGTGAGCTATTTCTCAGAATCACGGAACTTTTTTTCTCCGTGACACCCACAATGGTTTTGACTGTGGGTGCTTTTTCTTTCTTTTCTTTCTTACGTTTTTGTATGTTTGATGAGTTGTTTGAATACATTGGTTGTATATTTGCCCCAAATGTTTCTCAAGGTAAAATTTACTCAGCATTTTGTTTTTCTCTTCCTTTTCATTGTTTGTTTTTTTCCAGCTCTTCACGACTGAATTATTGTATAGAAATGTTACAATCCTACCCAAACTTAACTAAAAGTGAATATTTAAAGCCCAACTATGTGTACAATCGCTATGAAAGATATGAATGATCTGAATATTATCTCTCAAAACGTAAATGGCCTTAATAATTATATAAAGAGGAGGAAGATCCTACAACAACTGAAAAAAGAAAAAGGAGATATATTGTTTCTTCAAGAGACTCATTTAACGCAAGAGGAACATAAGAAGCTGGGCAAAATTGCAAATGCACAAATTTTTTCATCCTCATATACGTCATCAAGGAGAGGTGTAGCAACAGTTATAAAAAACCATGTACCATTCCAGAAGACAAAAACCATAGTGGACAAAGAAGGACGATTTGTTTTGGTGTTGGGCAAGATAGAAAACGTTGAAATAACTCTTATAAATATTTATTACCCACCAGATGAGAAAACTCAATTTATGAATGACATTATTGATTTAATAGTAACCCAAGGCAAAGGCATGGTTATTATTGGAGGTGACTTGAATCTTGTGTTAAATCCTAACGTGGACTCAACAGCAGGAATTAAACATAAATCTGAGAAAAATGCAAATATTTTGAGAAGAGCTTGTAAAGAGTTGGGAATGATAGATGTGTGGAGAACTCTTCATCCAAGAACAAAGGATTATACATACTACTCTAATAGACACTCTACATATAATAGACTGGACTATTTCCTCATGTTTAAAAAAGATATGACAAATATCACAAAATGCACCATTGGAACAATTACACTATCAGATCATGCAAAGCTCACCTTAAAAGTGAACTTGAATTCAAACAAAGGGAAATACTTATGGAGAATGAATAACTCGCTCCTACAAAATGGAGACCTAAAAGATACAGTCAAAAAAACCTTAAAGGAATATTTGGAATTTAATGACACGGAAGACATTAATAGTATAATTCTATGGGAAGGAGCAAAAGCCGTTTTAAGGGGTGAATTAATACGATACTCCTCCTTAAAGAAAAAACAAAGAGAACAACTTACAACAGAACTTGAAATACAAATAAAAGCTCTGGAAGATAAACACAAAAAATCACTCGATATGAAATTAAACAAACTGCTAAAGAAGAAACGTGGTGATTTAGATAAATTGTTGACACAAGAAGTAGAGAAATCAATACTACTTACGAAACAGAAACACTATGATGGAGGACCAAAATCAATCAAAATGTTAGCTTATAGACTGAAGAATCAAAAAAGTAAATCTTATATAACTCAATTAAAGGATGACACATCTAAAGTTATAACAGACAAAAATGAAATTGCAGAAGCATTTGCGGCATACTATGAAGAACTGTACAAAGATGAAACAGACAAAACAAACTCGATAAGAACTGAATTATATCTTGAGAAACTAAATTTAAAACAAGTCTCATCATTGCAAAACACTAACCTCATAAAAAGAATAACGGAAGAGGAAATATCACAACAAATTAAGAAACTAAAAACAGATAAGGCTCCAGGAGATGATGGGTACACCAATGAATTTTATAAAGAGTTCAGAGAATTATTGGTACCTCTATTACTAAAAGCCTATAACTTTGCCTTAGAATCAGGTATGTGGGCATCAACATGGAACTCATCTGTGATCACAGTTATTTATAAAGATGGAAAAGAAAAAATGGATACATCCTCTTATAGACCAATATCATTATTAAACACAGACCAAAAAATATTAACTTCTATCATAGCAAATAGACTTAAGGACATCCTGCCAGATTTAATTGATAGTGACCAAACTGGTTTTATCCGTAATAGATTCCTATCTGACAATGTAAGACGTACTCTTAACATAATTGACTTTTCCCAAAAACATAATAAGGATTTACTATTATTAACACTAGACGCGGAAAAAGCCTTTGATAGAGTACTGTGGCCATATATTTTCAAAACCGCAAAAGCTTTTGGATTTCACAGCACTTTCATCTCATGGTTAGAATTAATGTACAAAAACCCAGTTGCTCAAGTGAGAGTCAATGGTACCCTATCAAGACGCTTTCACATTCATAAGGGAACTAGGCAAGGGGACCCAATGTCAGCGTTGATCTTTGCTATGTGTATGGAACCTCTTGCTGAGGCAATCAGACAACAAGACAACATAAAGGGATTAACTATAGGGCAAGAATCACATAAATTAGCATTGTATGCAGATGACATTATTTTATATCTTACTTCCCCTGAGCTCTCTCTACCAGAACTAATGGAAACAATAAAAGAATACAGTGACCATTCAGGATACAAAATTAATGAAAATAAATGTGAGTCTATATGCATAGGTAAACAATTGACAGAGTATTCTAAAGGAAACCTCAGATTTAAGTGGAACCAAGATAAACTGAAATATTTAGGAATAATAATCCATAAAGATTTAAGTAAAGTTCACGAAGTTAATTATCAGAATCTAGAGAACAAAATCAAACAGGATCTGAACAGGTGGAAAACCATACCGGACTCTCTTTTTAGTAGAGTAGACACAATTAAAATGATGGTACTTCCACAATTCCTTTTCCTTTTTCAGAACCTGCCAACATCAATTCCTTCCCAAAGTTTTAAAAGATGGAATGGCATAATAACTAACTTTATATGGAATAACAAAAGGAAAAGAGTCAAATTTAAAACATTAATAAAATCGAAAGAACATGGTGGACTAGCGCTTCCAGACCTCCAAACCTATTTTCATGCCACACAAATAAATAACATAATGAAATGGACTAATGATAATATTAAAGCGAAGTGGCTTCCGATAGAAAAGGAACAAACTCCATTTTCAATAAAAACATTACCATTCATTGATAGAAAAGATATGACTCAACTGAAAGGACAAAATAGATGGATTAACAATACTTTATGTAATTGGAAACAAATTTGTAAAAAACATGATATAAATAAGGAATTATTCTATCTTAGAGAAATGGCATGGGACCCAGATTTCAAACCAAACAAAATGGACAGTGTCTTAAACGTCTGGTCCTTAAAAGGACTACAAGTATATTCACAAATAATAACTAAGTATGAAGTAAATTCCTTTGATGATATTTTAAAGAAATATGATTTAGTCCAGTCAAATTTCTACAAATATTTACAACTTAGAAACTATATAAAAACCTTTCAAAAAAGAGCAGGCATTCACGAGCAGCATCCCTTAGTACAATTTATGATTAAAAACTATAATATTGACATCAAGAATACACTTTCCAAAATATATAAAATACTACAAGAAAAGAATGAAACACAGGACACGGTGGCATTGAAGTGGAACTTAGAATTAGGGGGACAGTTAAAAGAAGAGGACTGGGAAAACACTTATAAAACAATACATAAAACAACAAACTCTAGGTTTTGGAGGGAGTACACATGGAAAATATACACAAGATTCTTTATCACACCAAAAATACAATCAAAGTTTAAGACATCAAATTCATCAGATTGTTGGAGAAATTGTGGGGAAAATAACGCAGACCATTCACATGTTTTCTACTTTTGCCCATCACTAAAGACCTTCTGGCAACTGATTGCAAATTCTATTATGAAAATTTTCCAAATTAACCAGGTACCTGAACCAAAATGTTTAATTTTAGGTGTAACACCGGCTGAACTCATATCAGAAAGAGACAAATACTTATTTAGGATACTTAGGATAGCAGCAATGAAACAGATAACAAGGAACTGGCTAAAGCCTAGTCCACCATCTTTTAAAAACTGGAAGTCAAACGTAAATAATATTTTAGAAATGGAAATAATCACCTATAGAATTAGAAACCTAGAAACTGAGTGTTCGATACGATGGAATAAATGGTTAGCATACATGGATTGTAATTAAACTAATTATTATTAATATCCTGAAGATAGTCGTGAAGAGCTGGAAGAGATTTAACTTGTGTGTATATATATATACTTTCTGTTTTTTTTTTTTTTCTTTCATATGTAGTATATGTGTACTGATAAATATATTTTGACCTAGGCATATATGTGTGTGTGTATATGTATGTACGTGTATATATGTATGTATGTATGTATGTATATATATATATATATGTATGTGTATGTATATATATATATATGTGTGTATGTGTGTGTGTATGTATGCGTGTGTATATGTATATATTATTTATCATTACTGTATTTTGTTGTTTTTGTTTATTTATTTACTTTTTCATTTATTTATATTGTTTACATTTATAAAAAAAAAAAAAATGTTTGTAGGATGATGTAAATGTAAAAATAACTATAATGTCAAAATACTATATGATCCTACAATAAAGTATAAAAAAAAAAAAAAAAAAAATATTGATGTAGCAATAAATTATGATATTTATTTTTGTGATATCATCAGCTCCAAAAATCTGTATTTTAGAGAAAAGAAAGTCAGGTTTTGTCTACTACAACCTCTGCTCATGTAGATGTCGCAGTACGCAGTCTTTTTAATTAGTTTGCTTCTAATAATCAATGTGATGGCCTGTATTAAGACCACCCTGATCTTGCAACTTGTATATCAGCTTTGTTTTTCAAATTCATTGAACTATGTGGAATATAATTGCAATGTATCACAATATGCATTGTTTCGCCATGTATCGTGATGAATCATATTGTGATGCGTATTGTATCGTGAAGCCCTTGCCAATACACAGCCCTAGTAATGAGAGGACTGTTCTCAATCCATTCTGTCCACATCTCCTTCCACACTTGCGTCACTGCTTGCTTTTCTGCTAATTGACTTTGCTGTTTGTGCGTCCCCTTCATCAGCCAACCCCTCCAACTCTTCCCCTGTCTGTCTGTCTGTCTGTCTGTCTGTCTGTCTGTCTGTCTGTCTGTCTGTCTGTCTGTCTGTCTGTCTGTCTGTCTGTCTGTCTGTCTGTCTGTCTGTACTGTCTGTCTAACTGTCCTGCTTTGGTCTGCTCTCCTCTCCCGTGTCCCTGGTCGACTCTGTAGCAGTGGTTGCTATGGAACTGCAAATCAACCATTTAAGCACTGCAGTAGCTTCACTCTGATGGATTGGCAGACAGTAAACAGAATCTACAGACTGCATCGTTAACTACACAAATAAACAACATTCAACGCATGTACACACACAGACACACAGACACAGACACACACACACACACACACACACACACACACGCACAGACACACACAGACACAGACACACACACACACGTGTGTAATGTTGTTGATGTAGCTCTCCATGACCCCATTGTTTCTTTTTATCACAGGACTGTATCCAGCTCAACCAGTATAAACTGAAGTGTGAGATTGGAAAGGTGAGTTTATTTATTTTTTCTCCAAATAGTTTGTAAAAAAAGCAGCGGCTCAGATAAATCTTTTCTGAATTGATGTGTGTGTGTGTGTGTGTGTGTGTGTGTGTGTGTGTGTGTGTGTGTGTGTGTGTGTGTGTGTGTGTGTGTGTGTGTGTGTGTGTGTGTGTGTGTGTGTGTGTGTGTGTGTGTGTGTGTGTGTGTGTGTGTGTGTGTGTGTGTGTGTGTGTGTGTGTGTGTGTGTGTGTGTGTGTGTGTGTGTGTGTGTGTGTGTGTGTGTGTGTGTGTGTGTGTGTGTGTGTGTGTGTGTGTGTGTGTGTGTGTGTGTGTGTGTGTGTGTGTGTGTGTGTGTGTGTGTGTGTGTGTGTGTGTGTGTGTTTTGTGCCACCAAAGAATAAAAATGCTATGTTTCAAAAAGCTCCTGTGCCTCCGTCTGATCACAAAGTGATGCTATGGGAATCCTAACAGTATCGCTCGCCAGTTTTTTTTTCATGACCCACTTTGTATTTAGGTGGATCTGCACCTCTGAACATTTGGTTTTCCACTGAGCTTTATCATCCAATAATGTGATGAAAAAGTACAGCAGCATGAGTTGAAAATGAATCTCTGTGCTGTTGTGTTGCAGGGCTCCTACGGTGTGGTCAAACTTGCCTACAATGAGGATGACGACCAACACTATGTAAGTCATGATTGCAAATCAATTTAAAATTCCAAAAGCCTCCTTGTTTCTTCTTGCACCGTGGACAAAGTATCATCCAGCACGCCGAGAGGAGGTCATTAGAAAAGGCCATTCAAGGTGATGTGTTCCTGTAAAAAGCCCTCCTGTTTGAACAGAACTAAGCCCATCGTACAGTAACAAACAATGAAAGTGTTTGGATGAGATGGGATTTAGATTTACACTTTTGAACCGGAGCCAGGAGGAGCTCAGGGATAAACCGCAACACAGTATTAAAATGTCAGCTTGTAAACGGCCTGATGCAGAATGGTAAACAAGCGAGAGTCCATGTGAGGACACAGGCCAGCACTGTAAGATGGGTGACCATGTTATAACAAGGAAGTGCACATATATAAACTTTCCCTCTGGAGTGGACTAATGACATGCTACTTTGAATAATGGCAACATACAGAGCTGTGCTCAGACACACAGCAGTGTGCAGCCCCTGTTTCCAATATGTTACGTCTGCAGGAGCAACAAAAACTTTAATAAGTCTCTCACCGCTACAGAGCTACAACCTTGTGAAAACCATCCCACTACTTTGTATCTGTACATGTGAATACAGCCATATCCCCCTTTTTATCATCAATTAGTTAATTTAGTTCAAATGAAACCAGAAATACTCTTTAGAGTTAAGGGGTAACTTAACACAATTTGTTCTGGGAGAAAAAAATAGAAATGTTTACTAAAGTTCCTAAAGCTAAACAGTAAAAACCCTATACCCCAGTACCTTCCTAGTAACAGACAATTTTCTAAATGTAAGTTATGAAATGTGAACTCTTTTACTCTGACTAAACAACCGTCACAGTTAGTTTGGATTTTTTCACAGTCAAAAATCTCCTGTTGACAAGAAAGGTAGCCACCTACTTTGTATCTGTGAATGTGAATACAGCCATATCCCCTCTTTTTATGCCTAATTATCCAATCTGCACATAAATAAATGTATCTAGTTAAAAGATGTAACAAACTGGGGGTGATCGTGGTGTAGTGGTTAACCAAAAAAAAAAAATCTGCAAAACATATTTACAGTATACAAACTTATTTTCCCGGAGACATGTTGCCGTATGAGATAAATCCAGGTGCAAAATAGACAGAGTCTCAGAGAGAGATTCCTGGGAATAAGCTTTTTGAAATGTGATGCTGATTGCTGACACTGATTTGTAAATGTTAATCTTCCCGGGACAGACATGCAGGTTACTGCAGGCCGGATCAAATGTGAAAATAGCAACAGACAAGGAGATGAGGAGATGAGTAATGACAACAATGGAAGGACGATTCTTTCCTGGGGATCCTGATTGGATCTTAGCATGGGGGCGTCTGCAGCATGAGTGAGCTCACGTCGTCGAGTCTGCACAAATATCATGTTCACACAGCCAGACACCACACACAGTGAAGCTAATAAGAGAGGCTCCTTTATGCTCTGGTAGTTCACCTGTATTTACCCGGTGCCACTGGAGCGGTTGGCCTTGGCGTCCACATCCACTGATGAATGTTACAGCTTTGACTTGACAACCAAGGCCATGAAAATAAATGAATATGGGCGACCGACTCTTACCAATAGGGGTGTGAATCTTTTGGAATCCCAAGATTGGATTTTAATTGAAAATATATGTATTGATTCAGTACATAGAATGATTACAGGATCTACTCTAGTCCACTGTGTGCCTAGAAAGATGTTGTGGCAAATGACGGCATGAAAGAAGAGTTATGTTATGTAGCTTTTACGTTTGAAACATCTTTTTATCTAGCCTGGCATTCCCAGACCTGCCACTAGGCGCTGGCAAATTAAATTAGCTGTGTCTGTTGGTCTGGAAACTCTCCGTTGAAGCTTTTTCAAAAAGACCAGAAATCTGGGCTCACGTTTCAATTGGTTCTATCTAAGCGCCAGAGCCCTTTGTATGGTGCTCTGGGGCGGACGTAACCGGATGACGACAGTGACGTGCATGCGACGTCGAAGCTGTGATAGTAAACATCAAAGATGGCTGCAGATATGTTGTGTGAGTTTGAGACTGCTTTGGCCTCGACCCTTTACGATTTGGAAGACGGCACGCAAATATTTCATTAGCAAGTAAGTGGAATGTTCTGTTTTGCCGACCGACCACGGCAAACGTTTAATTTAACAGTTCAACAGCTGTTCGCTAAACAAACGGGGCTTACGTCACCTTGTGCATCACTCTGATTGGTTGTAGTGCTATCCAACTGCATGCAGTGGCATTTGAAATGCACAGTAGGAGCCGCCCCTTGAGTTGGAAATTACTATTGATCGTGGCCAGACCCTCTATCGTTCAAGATATCAGGGTCTGGATTTCCAGGCTACATTATTATATCAACTGATTTGCAATAATGTAAAAAACACAAAGGCAAACTTAAGATGTAACATGTATTCTTGCTAAAGTTAACTTGTACAGATAAATACTTTTTGCTCAACAGAGAATAAATTAAAAGTTATACAAAAGATTAAAATTCTATTACACAATAGAATAATTATGAATCGATTCAAAATCTTAGAAGATAGGAATTTTTACATGAAACGATAATTTTCACCAACCCTACTTACCAATCTCATCTTGTCCATATGAAATCAGTTGTTATTGTCCAACACATGGGCAGATCACTAAGGCTCTTTCAATGGTGTTCATGTTGCGGCGCCCTGTGGCTCATAATTACCATGCTCACCACTTGATTGGCATGGCATCCAATTGTGATGCATGCCAATCAAGCTGGCTGTTTATCTTCCCTCCATTTGGGGGAATGTGTACAGTGTGTGAACTCATTTTCAGATTGGTGGAGTGTGGTGGTGGTGGTGGTATTTTGAAGAGCTAAATGATTAGCTGATATCGGCTCCCAGAAGCAGATTACTTTATTTCTCTTTTATTTGTGCAATAAAGTGTCTCTCCAAGGCATTTCCAGAAGAAGACTGGAGATGCTTAAATCCTCTGCATGCACGCACACACGCACACACACATAAAAACACACACACACACACACACACACACACACACACACACACACACACTCACACTCACACAAACACTGAAAGACAAACACACACACACACACACACACACACACACACACACACACACACACACCATCTGGAAGCAGTATTCTTGGGCGTTGTTTAGTGAAATGAAAAAATAATAAGAATAAATAATCCGGTCAACCGGGAGAACATGATTGGATTTTCCCTCCTGTCTTACTCTGGGGAAGAACAGGTCGGTAAATTGCATTCGACTTTTATTGCTTTTGTTAACCAATGCTGGATTGCCAGATGTCATCAAATCAACCAGGCCTGAAAGTCTAGGTCATACAATTTGAGTTGAGACACTACATTTTTTTCTTTCATAGAAGTATGAATAAAAGGTCCAACATGTACATTTAGGTGTTTATATGATTAAACGTTTAAATCTGTATATTTCACCTACCACCATCTTTAACCTTTTCAACATTGCACCTACAAAATATAGTGGCTTCCATCACCCACCCGGATGCATTTGACCACCACACACATCTCATCAGTTTCTCCATATCACAGTTTTTTGCCATGGTCTGCTGAAAGGAAAGATAAAATGTTCCTTTCCAATTTCTTATTTATTAAAATACATTATACATTAGTATAATTACGAAGACACGACCTACACCTACGCAGTCAGTCAGATACGAGCTTTAGAAATGGCAGCTGTATACTGGAGCTGGCCCATCAATCTTTAATATATTTCATAATGAAGTCCGCTTGGATCATGCATAATGTAACTATGTATGGCCACATGAACTCAACAACGGAAAAGCTGCTATTACTTTTTGAATATTTCTTAACGTTATAACGATTTTTATAACCCTGTGGCTGAGTCATTAACCATCCTCCTACAAGTCCCCACACACACACACACACACACACACACACAAGCATACCATGGAAACTGAGGAAGGAGGGGGATCTGCTCTCTTGCCAAACCTGGGTTTCTAGCCATAGCGACCACATTTGAAAAAATCAAAATAATTATTAAGCCGTACATCCCCAACACTGTTTGCTGTGTTGAAGTATAAAACATGTTTTCCACCTGACCAGGGATAAGTGAACACATTGACATTCTGAATAGATTCTAACATTTTGGAGTGTCTGAACTGCATTTGATGTTATTTGCTCTCTCTCTCTCTCTCTCTCTCTCTCTCTCTCTCTCTCTCGCTCTCGCTCCTTTGTATAACCAATTACACAATCTATCTTACAAACTCTCTATCTCTCTCGCACACACACACACACACACACACACACACACACACACACACACACACACACACACACACAGAGTTGTCCTTGAAAGACCAACAGAAGCTTCTTTCTCATGAGTGATTCTGTTTCCTCAGACTTATCTGTTCAGATTGTCTCCCGGCTTTCAACAAAAGATAAAAACACAGATAACAAATTCATTTTCACTTAAGCTTTGTCACTTTGACAGAAGTGCACGTCAAGACACTGCTGAATGTTCAATAGCAATGCTGTTACTATTTAATGTACATTTACATTATACCTCAACTAGTTTACTGTGTACTTTTATTTTCTTATTGTGACTTTGATGAGTCATTCTTAATGCTTCCCCATACTTTGCTAAGCTTTATGTGAACACATTTTTTGATAACAAATTCTCTTCCTCTTCCTCAGGCGATGAAAGTGGTGTCTAAGAAGAAGTTGATGAAGCAGTGCGGTTTTCCACGTAAGTCCTAGTCTATTCTGTTTGTTTTTTCTACTATTAAAAAAAAAGGAATTTGAAATGAGTCTAAATCGAAGTAATCAACAAACACTTATACTGTGTAGTGGAAGATGATTCATGGGCAATTACAATTAAAATGCAATCAAAAAAAAAAAAAAACAATCTTAAGGGAAATAGCCACAGAAGAAAGATAGGGATAGTATGTTTCAGGCTAGAACAATATATCCATTTAAAAACAGATAATCCCCATGTAGACTTTCCAGGTTTTTTTTAGACCGGCACACCTGTCTGTTGTTATGCAACAGCACTATAGGGTCCCTGAAAGTGAGGACAGAGCCATACTATGAAGCACAAACACCATTGCACCCGACATATTTAGTTGTGTAGACACTCATACAATTCACTAAGTGTTTACAAAGGCTGTTAACTAGGAAGCAACATAATCCCCAACATCAAACACTGCCACACACTGTCATGTGTCAGCTATGGAAGAGATTAAATCGACGGATTGCAATTCATTGTGGAAATCATGTAAAGGGGAACAGCTTTCAAAACTGTTGCAGCAAAAGGCCACAAGACAAGACAAACACGTTTCACAGAGAAAGAGGAACAGCAGTTGCATAACTCTGCAACATGAAGATGGAAATACTGCACTGTGGGCCAGAGATAAACGCCATTTTGATTCTGATGTCTGTCTTGCATATATCAGAACTGACAACAAAAGACTTTGACTTTGACTATAGAGAATCATCCATACTCTAAACATAGACAATCCTCACTGCTGGCTAGAAAAAATCATAATGTTTGGTTGAAATATGCTTCACGTTTTATATGAAGCTTGGGGGGATGCTGAGTTGTTGACTGAGTTGTGAGAATCACCTCATACATGCCTACGTTCCAATTCCCATACTTCCTTCCTATTCAGTATGGTAGAAAAAGTTGGGGATGTCCCAATATATGTGGTCAATTGCAGCATACATGCTTAAAAATACCCATAGCCTGCTGTTTATGGCGATCCTGTCCCACAATCCACCACACATGGGATGTTACGTCACATCGACGGAGCCTCAGTGTGAAAACATCCAGTAATGTGAGTTATACGCAAGAAGCAAGTTCAAGGTGGGATGTAAGGGTGAAAGAAATATGTAGTATGTCCCAGTTGTATGCCTCATGCATGCTAACAACATACTGTTTAAGATCA